>JAOSBK010000206.1:44163995-44176581 GCA_027568895.1 Erythroxylum shatona
CTATCCTGTCCTGTCCTGTCCTGTCCTGTCTTGTCCACTGTCCATGCCCCTATGGACACTAACCAAACGCAGGGTTAAGAATAAGTGGTTCCGGAGACTGACGTGGACAATGCAACCATGAATAAGGACCTCTTTGGTTAAGGGATTAATAATGGAACGAGATGAAACGTAACATACTTCTATCGTTTGGTTGAGGCTTTCATAATATAATGAAACAGAATCAGATGGAAGTGGTAGGTTTCATGTTACGTTCCATTTCATCCTAAATAGTGAAAATAAGAAACATCTGATTCGAAAGGTTTAGGATGGAACGTAAACTAATAAATATATACTACCTAATATACCCTCAATAATTTTTCTTAATACCAATTATTTCTTCTAACCCTAACCCCCTTTTTCGCAGACTCATTTATTATGGTCCACAAAAATTGTATATAATTAATAATATTTTTATATTATTTCTTCTTACCATAATAATAATATTTTTATATTATTAATAATAAAATGTATATAATTAATAATAAAATATAAAATTTTAATAAAATTTTTATTAATGAAAATAGAAAATATATAAAATTATTATTTAATTGTTTGTATATATTTCTATATAAATAAACATAAAAATAAATTATTTTTAAATATAAATCACATATAATATAATATATTAAATAATTAATAATATTTTTATAAATTAATAATAAATTGTATATAATTAATTATAAAATAAAAACTTTAATATTTTAAAATAGAAATATATAAAAAATTATTTGTCACGGTTATGACTTGAATCGTCATTTTTTAATTGGACATGATTTCTGTTTTAAAATTATAGCGTTAAACCTTTTGTAACAATCATTTTAATATTAGGGGTATAATGGTCATTTATTATATGTTACATTCTATTCTATCCATCTTTCAAACAATATTTTACTACATTATGATATGAACCCTTTCATCCCTCCCAAATAACTTTTCACTATATTACATTCCATTTCATTATAAATCGTTTTGTTTTATTCCATTCAATTTCATTAATTAACATCTAACTAAACTCAAGTTTGAGAGAGAAAAAAAGTTTCTAAGTTTCTAACGGTGGCTGTCTGGTCAATAGATAAACGTGGTCATTTTGTTATGTATAATCAAAGCCCACCGTGTTAATTTTGATTCAAAACATATATAAAGAAAACATAAACGCTCTCAACCCTACTGGTTTTGATGGACATGCTGCGAACTGAGCAGGGAACCCATCAAGGTATTTGGGGCAAACCCTCGTATGCTTTTCTTATGGCCTAGTCGGACATAGAGTCTCGACTTGTTCATCACTCCATCACGCCTCATCGAACCAACCGACACTGCACCCCCCACTAAGAAAATGACAACCCACCTAGAAAGACACGACACAACTCCTTTAAGAGACACCAGACAACCAAATTTTGGGCCTTGGATGCAAATCCAGAGACGCTCACGCTGACCACTGTCCCTCCCAACGATGCCCTGACAAGACAGGAACATCACCTCCATCCACGTGGGACCACAAGGCTCGCGCTATACAGCTCTGACCGGAATAAAGTCATTAGACTCCTCAACGGACACTACACAATCTACTGAGGACACTATCCACCTCGCAAACAACAATACGTTGACGAAGAACAAAGGTAAGGCCAAATCCCTAAACTAGATGTCAACTAAAGATCCTTGAATGAACGTGCGTCGTTTAATCCAAGCCAGGAGTTTGTTAACCCAAGCCATCAGACGACTTCGTATGGTGCACCTCAGCCTGTGCCTATAGGCCAGCCCTCCACCCGCCCCTTCCAAGTTAAGGCTCATATTGGGCAGACCTCTCCTTCGCTGCTAGCCCAGCCTACCTTACCAGCGAATCTAAGCCTACCTCTGAATCATGTGGCCCTATCGATCCACTCTCATACCGATGTATTAATACAAGACAAGTCAATCACGTTCTCCATACAAGCGAACTTGGGCTGCCGAGACATGGAGACTGAACCTAATGAAGACTGTCATCATGAAGCCTCGTCCTCAATCAACCAAAACCACATGATACCCCAGTTGCGACCACCTGACTCGGGTAAAGACATAACTACAGTCAATGAAACAAACACCGAATCTGATACTCAGACGGAGGAGACTACACAGGATCATTTGGCAATATAGTGCTGGAAGCTGACTGATAATGCAAGCAACTCTATTGCCGAATAACTGCTCCTCCCTAACCCGTTGTTATGTCGATATTAATTTGGAATTGTTAAGGGGTTGGAGGTAGGATCTTCAAGCCTATTATCAAAAACTATATTTGCATCCACAAACCGATTCTTGTCATTTTGGTGGAGCCCCGTATAAGTGGGGTTCGAGCGCTGAAAGTTATTAGGAGTC
Organism: Erythroxylum shatona; assembly: GCA_027568895.1. NCBI lineage: Eukaryota > Viridiplantae > Streptophyta > Magnoliopsida > Malpighiales > Erythroxylaceae > Erythroxylum > Erythroxylum shatona. The sequence continues at coordinate 44,166,384 of JAOSBK010000206.1, forward strand.
TAGGTTTTGGCCACTCATTTAGGTAGTTGCTAGATTTAGGAAAGTCTGGCGTGATAGGATAAGGGTAAACGACACCCATTAGAATCCTCAAATTTTTTACTTAAACGGTAGGACGTCTAACCCCATGTCCTTTACACCTTTGCGAATAGTTAGTTGTGGTCAAGGCTTTAGGTCTGGAGTAGTTAAGGGCAGCCCAAAATTGTCACCTAAAACCGTAGGAGTTGCCAGGGTAGGCAAGGGACGACTTCTAGTGTGAATAGTGACAACAAGAAACGGTCTTTACACAGGGTGAGGTAATGACCGATTTGACCAACCAGCAGGTATGTCTTTTTGTCTGGTAGTGCATTTCAAATCACTAAATTGTTGTGCGTACCAGTTCTTTAATTATTGCTTCTGTTTTTGTGCATCATTTTTTTTACTTGTCACATCTACATGTGGGTCTACTGGAAAGCAGCCTCTCTACTATGTAGAGGTAAGGCTGCGTACTATAAGACCTCCTCAGACCCTGCCACATTGTAGGACTTCAGACTGGGTGTGATGATGATGATTTAGGGTGGAAGCCGAAGGCTATTCTAGAAGTATCTGGCTTCTTTGGAAAGCTAATATTGTGGTCCGAATATTGCTAGCTTATCGCCAATTTGTGCATGTAAATATTGAATGAGACCAATTGTCGCTTGACTTACTGCCATCTATGCAAGCCCGATGTACTCATTACAGAAATTTTTATGGCATTATCTGAGGCAAATTGTCAGGATCACTTAGGGGGAACTTCAACACCAAATTGGAGAGCATTGATAAACGTGGAGGATCCCGGCTCCAACCTATCGTCAATTCGCAATTCAGTGACTGTGTGCATAGTTGTAATCTTCAAGATCTAGGATTTTCAGAGCGTAGATTCACTTGGCAGAGAGGTCAAATTTTTGCCATATTAGACCATGCCTTTTATTCAAACACTTGGCATTCTTCGTTCCCCCACATTACAACCACCCACCTACCCTTCCTGAAATTTGATCATCGGCCTATCCTGATTACTCTTAATAATAGCACGAAACCTCCTCCGTCGATTAGGCCTTTTAGATTTCAGTCAGCCTGGCTCACCCATAATTGCTTTGGCCAATTTGTAGCTGAAAATTGGACCCCCAACAAGTCATAATTGTAGTGGCGCGATCAGACATTTCTCGAATAGATTACAGGTTTGGAACTCTACCACATTTGGCAATATTTTCTACCGGAAGAAGCAACTCATGGCAAGACTTGATGGCATTCAGAAACGACTAGATGATTCAGACTTGAGCTCTCTCTGAGAACTTGAGGAAGATCTTCGGTCAAAATTGGAGCAGGTCCTATGTCAAGAATGACTCTACTTGCATCAGTGTTCCAGAAGCCAATGGTTAATACAGGGAGACATGAATACCAAATGCTATTATGCCATCACGACGACCAGATAACGATAAGGGAGGATTACTTCCTTGAAGAATGATAATGGCATTGTAATTTCAGATTCAAAGCATCGGACATTTAGCGTAACATTATCTCGAGAATTTATATAGGGTCGAACACCAGCATCCGACAAACTGGCAACTTCATGGTCACTTCCATTCACTGTCTCAGCAAGCTCATGAGGATCTGAGCAGTCCTCTCAGTTCCGACAAAATCAAGAGAGCTTCCTTTAGTATGGCCCCCAATAATGCACCCGAGTTCGATGGCTTCACAGCTCTTTTATACCAATCCCAATGGGATATTGTCGGCCCTTCTCTATCTTTATTCATTCAACGAATTTTTCGTCATAAAATTTGGGAATCGGAACTCAATCGTACAATAATGGTACTTATACCTAAGATCCCATCCCCCACTTCAATTACGCAGTTTAGGTCAATTGCTTTATGTTCAGTGCTATACAAAGTCATTACCAAGATCATTGTTAATAGACTTAAACCTCACCTAGATGATCTGGTAGCCCCAACCCAATGTAATTTTGTCCTAGGGTGCCTGATTACGGATAATATCATTATCACCCAAGAAGTTATCCATACTATGAAAAGGAAAATAGGTCGGAAAGCGATAATGGTTTTAAAAGTGGATCTGAAAAAAGCGTACGATAGGTTGTCGTGGGATTTCATCCAAGACACACTTATCGACGTCATAATTCCTGAATCGTTGATTAATCTTATAATGAAGTGCATTTCCAGTGTCGCCCTACAAGTAAATTGGAATGGGGAACTCAGTGACGCCTTTAGCACCTCCCGAGGTATTCGACAGGGTGATCCTATATCACCTTACCTCTTTGTCCTGTGTATGGAAAGACTAGGTCACTCAATTACTTAAGCAGTGACCTATGGCCGCTGGCAACCTATTAAACTAAGCAGAAATGGACCACCTCTGTCTCACCTGTTCTTTGTAGATGACCTCATCCTATTCTTTGAAGCCTCAATTGACTAAGTGATCGTCATTAGGGATGTCTTAAATGCTTTCTGTGTTGCTTCAAGACAACGCATCAGCCAAGACAAATCTAGATGCTTTTATTCCAAAAATGTCCCTCCTTTGACGACTCACTGCTTAAGTAGAGCTCTAGGTTTTAAACAAAATGTTCTCGGTCGACACCTCAGAGTCCCTCTTCTGCACGAAAGAGTCAGCCGCATAACCTATCAATACATTCTTGACAAGGTTCAACAATGCTTATCAGGATGGACAACCAACCTTTTGTCTTTGACAGGATGCATCACATTGGCTCAATCAATCATAGCGGCTCTTCCTAGTTATACATTGCAGACGGTCCGATTGCCCCACAGACTCTGTGATGAGCTGGAGAAATTAATGCGACAATTTTTATGGGTTCCATCTAACGAGAAACAAATGATTCACCTAGTCAATTGGGACGAAGTCTGTAAACCTAAAGAGACGGGGGGCCTTGGCATTCGGAGATTTCAAGCAACCAACGATGCATTTCTAGCGAAGTTAGGATGTACTTTGATTGCTAAACCTAATCCTTTATGTGTAAAAGTCCTCTCCGCCAAATATAACTTTGATGTCAATACTATCCCCACCTCTTTGGATGCCGCAGGAGGTTCTATGATCTAGAGGAGCATAAAGGCAACTTGGCACCTAGTTCTACAGGGATTGAAATGGATGATAGGCGATGTCACTAAAACTCGGTTCTAGTTAGACTTTTGGATTTCGGGAACAGGACCCCTTATTTCCCATGTTATAACCCCAATCCTCGATTCCATTTGTAACCTTAGTGTCCGACACTTTGTAGACTTAGACGATAACTGGCATTGGGACGCCTTTCAATCTTATCTCCCACCATCGATTTGCAGATTAATAGCAGGCACGTTTCCTCAAAACCCTACTTAGGGCTAGATAAGCTGATCTGGGGACGTTCTGACACTGGTCAATTCACCATAACTTCTACGTATTTCATGAGCGTGGGTCATGACGATGCCTCGGCTCATGGTGTTTGGAAGGTAATATGGCAATGGAAGGGCCCACAACGCATTCGCCTGGCTCCTCGCTCATGATCGGTTACTCACGACCCAATAACGTGTCCGAAAGCAATTCACTACAAATGGAGCTTGTTATCATTGTAGACTTGAGGAATCCTCGATACATGCAGTGCTCAACTGCGTCAAAGCCCACCAAGTGTGGACTACCTTCCCTCCTCATATAGTTTCCGATGAATTTTTCACTAGGCTGAATTAGGAATGGCTCATCCAAAATCTCCAACACCACCATCGAGTCCTTGGGCATGATTGGTCGACTCTTTTTGGAATTACTTGTTAGTTCCTATGGCAATAGAGAAATATGGCCCTTTTCAATGCACAGTTTAATTGACCTTTCTCACCAAGTTCTATTATTTTGTCTTATGCAGGTCTGCTCTACAACTCAACCGTGTGGCAAAGTCGAGCTGATACTTCCGATTATTGCCCTCAACAAGAGCATCTTATAGGATGGAGCAAACCTACTACTGGATGAATTAAGCTAAATATTGATAGAGCTTGCAAACGATCCTCGCCTTCAGTCGCTGCAGGCGGCCTTTTACGGGGCTTGGAGGGCTCACACAAAATATTGGCTGGTGCTCATCAGTGACCGCGAAACTTTGGGATGTTTTTACTGAGCTTACGCTCGCGTGGAATCTGGGCTATCGACAGATCGAACTTGAAGTGGATTCTAAAGTGGTGTTCGATATCCTCTCTTCTTCAGACCACCGATCCATGACTCTCAATCCCATTGTGCTGGGCATTATCGAATTGCTCACTAGGAACTGGATAGTTGTTTATCGACATGTATACCGAGAGAGCAGCAGATACGTCGACTAGCTTACAAACTATATTGGTCATTTTAATGTAGGAGTCACTTATTTTGATACCATATCTATTGGGTGCTACCTTATTCTACTAAAAGATCTGTCGGGGATCTATTTCTTTATACTTATTGTGTAATTTGTTTCGTTAGTCCCCCTTAAAAAATAAAAAAGCCCCACCGTGTTGGCTTGCATGGATAATACGAGGAATTCCCAAGTCCTACTTCATAATCATATTTCACATTCTATACATTCATTATCAACTTATCCGATCACAACAAATTAACTTTTTAAAATACAAATTTTAGTTACCATAACTTAAATAAAAGAAGTAAGGATCAAACATTTCTCATTTCTCATCAGATCAGTTCCATTGCACAAGAGAAAGCGCTGAAGATGTCGGGTATGGGAGACGGGTACGTGGGCACGGCCCAAGATGCCGTGAGGATCCGACGGCTGGAGAAACAGAGAGAGGCGGAGCGCCGAAAAATTCAGGAGCTCAGGACTAAGTCCGCCTCCGCTAAAGGCCAACCAGGTCTCCTCCAATTCGGGTCAAGTACCTCTGAGGTCAGTCAGTCGTCACATTCTAGGGTTTTTTAACCACCCTTTTCATATTGTAAGGTTTCAGAGGAATTGGGCATGGTTTGCGAGAAAAGGTTAAATTTGATACTGTCTATCATGTGGGTTTTCGTTGTTGAATTGCTGTTTGTATGTTCAGATTCTGGAGACCGCTTTTAAGAAGGAAACAGTGGGTCTTGTTACTCGAGAACAGTACGTTGAGAAGGTATATATCTTGTTTTTATGGATTCCGTTGATGTTTTTCATTGGTTAATACTAGTACATAATTAATAGTTTTGATTTCTATCTGTGCTTGGTTGTTTCAGAGAGTTAATATTCAGAACAAGATTGAAGAAGAAGAGAAGGAGAAGCTTGAAAAGCTACGTCAAGTGTGAGTTTTGACTTTTCCATTGTTCTTATGTTTTCATTGTTGGTGGATGTTTTAACTGTGTAATTTATTTTTTATGGTGCAGGGAGGAGGAGCTCCAATTAGCAAAGCGTAAAAAGAGAAAGACTAAAGGGAACTCACGATTGTCCTTCTCGGATGATATTGAGAATGGAGGTGAAGAAGAGGATGAGGAAAATAGTAAGCATATATTTTTCACGGTTCCATCTCTTTAATGTTTCCGAAATGTCTAATTTTAAAGATTGAATTAAATAAGTCGAACAGTGTTATTTGTTTCTATTTGGTTCCCATTGGACGTTGTGTGGAACCAAATTACGCATATTGTTACCCTTAGCTTTATGGTTTTGTATAATTTTTGATGATGCGAACAGGGCTGGGAGTAAACATGTTGAAATATTTATACTTTGAACTGAAGTGACTTACATATGCCAAGTTTTAGAGTTGAAAATAGCAAGCAAGCATTTTGTCGTGTGTTTGATTGCTTATTTATCTTAGTATGTAAGCCTTGATGACTGTGATGACTTTTTGGCTGCGCTTAACATATCCCAGAATCTACACTCATCTGATATCATGATAATTATGGATCCATGTTCTAGTTTCAGTCTTAACAAGGTTGTTGTTTGTCATGTTATATGTTGAACCTATTTTCTGGAGACTTGGTTATAGATTACAGGTCCGAGAGGACTGTACTTTTGATGTGCATGTTTTGGATGATTCTGACATTATCCCTTACCACTGTAGATTATGTTAAAATACTGAACTTTGGCATTTGAACTCTAAATTTATAAGCAATTACAGCCCATAATTTAATTAGTTTTAGTTGGTTTTCTTGTCAAGAAACTTTGCTGGTGTTTTGTAATGCTTATACTTCTCAAATGGTAATGCTATTTTCAGAAACTTTGGTTTCAGAAAGATTAGTTCATGGGAAATTAGGTAAAGATCCAACAGTGGAGACTAGCTTTTTACCTGACAGGTGTGAGGCCTCTCTCTCTTTCTCTCTCTATCCCTCTCTCTCTTTCTCTCTCTCTCCCTCTCTCTCTCTGCATAGGCTTGGGATTAACACATGCACCTAGGGGTGCTATTTCAGTGAGAGGGAGGCAGAGGAACAAGCTGAGCGTGAAAGGCTTCGTAAACAGTGGCTTCGGGAGCAGGAACAGATTAAAAGTAATTAAGCAATCCTACCCATGTCTAGTTTAATACTCCTCCATGAAAAGCATTTTGACCTGAACGTAGTTCTTTTATTTTTTCAGATGAGCCCCTTGAGATTACTTACAGTTATTGGGATGGAACAGGACACAGAAGGTCGATCAAGGTTGTTCAAATTTAATTGATACATTTACTATTCTACTTTTAATTTTATTCTGTAATTTACTCATTAATGCTTCTGTAGTTATTTGTAATAATATACTTTTTAGGCACGCAAAGGTGATAGCATTGGAGGGTTTCTTCGGGCCGTGCAGCAGCAACTTGCACCCGAGTTTAGAGAAATCAGAACGACTTCTGTAGAGAATTTGCTTTATGTGAAAGAAGACCTTATCATTCCCCATGTGAGATAGTTTAAATGTTTAACTTGCATATTAAGTCTGGTTATTACTATTATGGTATAACTAAAAATGGATCACTTTATGTTCTCCATTTTCTGGAATTTTAGCAACACAGTTTCTATGAGCTGATTGTGAACAAGGCTAGGGGCAAAAGTGGACCGGTAATTCTCAGTTTCTTAAATCTCCCTCAAAATTTTTTATGGTAATTTCGATGCATGTTCTATCCGATTATCTCAGTGGGGCAAAAATACCATATATGCTTTGTTGGTATATTGAAGATGCCCCCTAAGGGGTGGTTGAGTTGGTGGAGTGGGGGAGCATAGGGCCAAAAGGTTATGTGTTCAAATCTCCCTACTTACGCTCTCTAGATCGAGCCTGTCGTATAGAGCTTACTTAGTACGGAATACTAGGTTGATGTGACTTGCGCCAATCCGGAGATTTACCCAGTACGCATTCAAAGGATAGCAACTGCGGGTTTCTCCGTTTCTATTTTAAAAAAAAAGTATATTGAAGATGGTGAACAAGATTGCCCAAGCATCATACTGTATATAGGATAATATTCTACCTTGCTTGGGACATAATCCCTAGCTTTTAAAGATTCACTAAGCAATGATTTCTTTTAAGGCTCTTAGCAAGCATGATTTCAAGATATAATTGAACTTTTGGCATATTGGACTGCTGCTCATTGAATTAAAGCTATAGCATCATGTGAAGGTCATGAGCATAATGATTTGTCAATTTTATTCTTTCGTTCTCCTTTGGTCAGCTTTTCCACTTTGATGTGCACGAGGATGTCAGGACGATTGCCGATGCGACAATAGAGAAAGACGAGGTATGCATCTTATGTTATCATTGATAAAAAAAGAAGATTTTGCATCTGCAGCATTACTCGTTGTAGCTTTCTATTATTTTCATGGCTACGGTATTGAAATCATGTTTTTGTCTTACAGTCTCATGCTGGTAAAGTTGTTGAGAGGCACTGGTATGAAAAGAACAAGCACATATTTCCTGCCTCCAGATGGGAGGTGCGCACTCCCTTAACCCCAATCAAGTTCTTTTAATGAACCTTTATGGGGAAAACAACTAATGTCCTGATCTTGTGATTTCATTTTGGGCAGATATATGACCCAACCAAAAAGTGGGAGCGTTACACCATCCATGGTGAATGAATTGGGTGATACGAGTAACGGGATTGAACTGGGTTACAGGCAATAATAGGATCGAACTGGGTTAAGGTCAGCAATCTCATCTTTTGTCAAAGAAACAGTGGGAAGAAGATTTGCATCACTCTTTAATTTGTAATGCTAATCATTGTGGATTTAAGCAGGACTTGAACTTTTTGTTTGATGTTGTTGAATAGCAATTTACTTCCCTATAAGACAAACCATGTTGGATATTTCAAGTCCCAATAGTACCAGATGGTGGGTAGAGTATCATGTAATTGACGGATCATTAGTTGCCTTTGCCTTTGTTTTTCTTTGGCACAATCATAGATATTATCAATCTAATGTATTTATCCATTTAAATCAGAATTTTAACTTTCTTTGGCACCATACATCATTAATGCTTACTGATATGTATGGATATTTGGACACTTGAAGATTCTTCAGGTCTAGGTGTGGACACAAAGATTCAAATTTGGGTTATTGTCTTCTGTTCCACTATTCTATCCTCCTGCTCTCAAGCTCATTCATTCATTTACTGCAATAAATTGGATGGATGAAAATGTTTGGAAGAACAAAGTTAAAAATAAATATAAACATTATAATTATGATGATCGGTTAGAACGAAGAAATGATTATCATTATTATTAATTTAAAAATATTGAGAAATAAAATTTTGCTTTATATCAAATTTTAATATCTATTAATTAGTTATATTTAATTGCTAAAAAAGAGAAATATATATAATTAATTAATTGTATTATAATTAATTAATTATATTATAATATTATTTTAATTAATTATATTGTAATTAATTGATTATATTTAATTAATTATATTTAATTATAAAAAGATGAAAAAAGGACTAACTGTTTAATTAAAGATTGATGTTCCTCTCATACTTGTATGGAGTAATACCGAAAGTTGAATATTATAATATTGTCCTTATAACGATAATATATAACCAATCACCATTTTCTCATTTCATACCATTAAATCTTTCTTAAACTCATCACCCAAACAGGATTAGTCTTTTTGTTATCAAACGTTGGAGTATAACAGTTTGTTGAGCAATGATGATTCAGATCTACCAGATCTATCATCCAGGGCTACATGTTCAAAGCCCAGCACTTCAGATCGACCAGATCTATCAGTTGGGGCTCAAAGCCTTAAGATCCAGCTTTAGCCGTGGGCATGCGGTAGAGTCAGGATGCACACTAGTTGTGAAGTAATCAAATGTAACAAGGATATGAACCAACCTAGACTGGCATTGGAGATGAAAACAAAACGTAAGTTTCTCTAACATGTATTGCCCTTCAAACATAGTTTTGTTTTTTGAAAGGTAAATGAAATATTCATTAATCATATAAATGAGATAAACAAGGTGGGATAGACACCTAAACTTTCAAACGAGAAAAATTGCAAAACACTTGAGCAAGTTCATGAGCTCCTACATTTCCTTGGCGATTAATCCAAACAACAGAAATATTAGAATTACTTTTCAACATTAATTGGCAATCCATAATAATTCCTCCAAATTCTGAATGATCCTCTTGGTGTGATTTAATGGCAAGCACTACAAGTTGAGAGCCAATAAAGATACTCCCCAAGTGTTGCATGTTATTAACCGTCCAAAGAAGAGCTTATCAAACCGCTAAGGCCTCCGTCATTAACGCTGAATGTAGTCCATCAAACAAACCAGAAATTGCATGTTGAAAGTGGCCTTCAAGGCTTTCTATGATAAAGCCAAAACCCCGATGTGCCCATACTCTGAAATCTTGCCCCGTCGACGAAAATATGTCATTCATTCAAGCTATCTGCTGCACTTTGTCTTCTCCCAGCAGCTATAAAACGAATGGCTGCTGGGTCTCTATTCCCGCTGGAGGACAAAAGCTGCTGCCTTTGTTTTTTTTCTTGCGCCAAATTCCAGTAATATAGGTGATCCATTGCAATTTGCCAAGTTCCCATCGCTGTAAGGACTTGGGCTTGCCATAAGCCTTTATTTCTTCCCTCCCATATCTTCCATGTTATGGTCGTAAATTTCCCATATCTTCCATGTTATGGTCGTAAATTTTGTGATGTTTGCTCTATTGTTTGCCTTCAGTACTTGCAAGAAAAACTCCCTAAAAGAAGGAGCTAGGTTAGCGATAAAAAAAGTCACCTAACTCCCACACCTCTCTCGCCCTCTCACACCCCACCAAGCAATGATTAACATCCTCCACCTCCC
>JAOSBK010000206.1:44176681-44195310 GCA_027568895.1 Erythroxylum shatona
ATTGAATTGAGATATGAATGTGACTTGGATATGGATGAATGTGATTGAATGTGATATGGGTTCCGGACAGGAGGTCCTATGATACTGATGTTTGAGAATTATTGAAGTGCTTTGGTTATGTATAAGTTTGATTTGCGTTTGAATTCCGGACAGGAGGTCCGATGAATTGTGTTGATTGAGTTGGTAATATTGAAGTGCTTATTTGTGTATGAATTGTGAATATGTTGACATGTAAGAGTTTATATAGAAAATGAAAAGTAAGAGTTTAAATTGATGAGATATGATTGTATAAGAAGAATCTTAGGAATTGAGATTTTGGTTAAGGAGGAATTTCCAAATGGGAAATTAAATTGCTTTGTATGAGATTGAATAAAATGAAAAAGAAAAAAAATTATACCGGTTTCGGATTGGCTTAGATTAAATGTCTTATGGGTTTCCAACGCTAGTTTTCTCTAAGGATATACGTTACGGATGTCAGAATTTGAACATTCAATTGATTGATTCGTTTTGGTTTCTTTGATTCTAAGATTTTTGTAAATTCGATTCGCTTTCGATTCTTTCACTTTTGATTTTGTTTCCGCTTTATGACTTCCGATCCGATTTGTGTTTCACCTATGTTTTGGCGCACTTTCAGCTTTGAGATCCGTTCTTTCGTTTTGTCCGCCATTCGCTTTTGCTTTTGATTTCGTTTTCCATTTTGCTTTTCGCTTTCCATTTTTCCGGTTGGGGTCCGGTTCTGAAATCGGGTCCCAACAATAGCTTGTACACATCTAGTTTGTAATTAGGTTTATACTTTAATTAAACTTGATTATTATCAATTCATCAATCTTACATTCACCAATCCATTCGCACAATTTCCCAATTCTCATTCATTTATACCCAATTCACATTGTTCATATTCTTTGAATCACATTTGCATTCATAAGAACACTTTCATTCCTTTAATAACTTATAAATTCTAGATTTAGGTACATTGATATCAAACAATCCACTCTTTGAATTATAACATCAATCAACAATCTAAATTTATCAAACCCTTAACCAATTAATCCAATATCAAATTAGGTTCATTTCAAGCTGCAATTAAGTCTAAATGCACCAAAGTATATTTTCTTATCCTTATATGGTTTAAATATCACACAAAACATAACTTTTGTCACTTCCATGCATTGCCCATGATCGTCCCCATGATCATTGAAACACAAAGCTGAACTCTTGTTAAAGCATTTCCCACGATCATAGGAAGGAACTAATACATACAGCTCCCACAATCGTGGGATGGGTGAACAAAAAGTTCACCATCCTTTTCCTTCAAAAAAAAATTCCATATTCTAACACCATCATAATAGTCGATTATACCTTAATTATACCTTAATTATACTTCATTTTCCTCATCAACTTCATCTCCAATTCCAATTCAAATCATTCATTTGGTAGATCACAAATTATGGTCTTTATACATCAAAAACCAAATCATAAACTATAATTCATTTTCTTACATGTAGTCCTAGTTCTTTCCCATTTCTTTCCCATTTCAAGAACACTACACCAACAACTTTCGTTAGCATAAATTCACCTTCATTATACTTTAAATCCTAACTTAAAATCATCCATTAAACAACCTCTAACCTACGGTTTCATACATTAAAACAAAACCAATTCATCCATCAAATTCAAACATCACTCATCATCAACCATACATGAATCCTATCTCAATTTAATCATCATGAATGTTATGATAACGTACATTATAATAGATTAATAAATCGCTTACTTGTTTAACTCTAAACCTCTTTAATCATCAAGCTAACTTAGGCCTTCAAACATGCAAGCATAAAGCGTACTCTAAAAACAAGGTGGAATAAAAATGGTTTCAGTCACAAAATGAAGGCAAAAGGATTTTGAAGTGGCAAAGTGTTGAATTTTGGCAAAACTTAAGATTACGGAAATTGTCTGGATGTGTCGATGGTGAGAAGGAAGAATAAGGTAGCAAGTAACAAGAACAAGAGAAAAGGTGGTCTTTCATATGTAAAAATCATGGGTGTATGTATGTGGTGAGGGAGTGAGACACATGTCATGACACTTGTCATGCTAAGATCCAAGACATATGTCTCATCCTTCACCTACCAATTGTCACTTTATGTTTGTTCCATTTGTTACTTAACTTGTGAGGCCCCAAATTATACCCTAGTTGAAATGTTACATGTTTATGAAAGTACGTGTGTTATAGGTGTTAAAATTGTGCTATGCTTTGAATAAGAATTTCATGTCTAGAATTTTGGTCTAATGGATTATATTTAGTGATTTGGAATTAATTAATACCATTAGAGAATTGAGGTATTACAATGTACATTTGGACTAGGAAAATTGTCAAGTGGTAAGTCAAGTTGGTACATGAAAAATGAGAATGACTAAGCCTATGAGTTAGTGACATTTCACATAGCTAATGCATTGACATTTGGCAACTGTGGTTGAGTGACAAATGGCCTAATTGATTTGTGACATTTGGCTGCCACATATGAAGACATGTAGGTTGCTTTAATGAAGAACAAGTATCACACTTTTATGTGTGACATGTTGCCATTGCAAAATAAGACACCTTGAATTGGATGAGGTATTGAAGCATAAATAAGGTAGAATTGAAGTGAAATTGATGGAATTTGGTGAAGGTGTGTCGAATGGAAGTGAAGAAGTTAAGTTTTGGAAACAAACTAAACATGATCGTGGGATTTATAAAGCACATTCCCATGGTCATGGGAAATGGTTAGGAAGGTGAAAAACTTAGTTTTGTGCAATTGTTGAACTATATAAGGTTAGGTCATTTTATTTGGTACATTAGGACTTAATTGGACTTGTTAAGGTGTGAAATGAACTTAAATTGAGGTTAGATTAATTGCGTAAAAGTTAATTTAGTAATGGATTTTTAATTGATTTAATTACTTAAGGAATGTATGGTTAGTAAATAATGTGTCTAATATTGAAATGTATGATGTGTTCAAGGATGAATGTGTCCTTATGAACATCAATGTGTTTCAAAGGATTTATGTTATGTGAATTGAATATGATTGTTTGTGAATTGGGAAATTGTGTAATTATATGTAATGTTTAAATACAAAATGCATTTATTAATACATTATTGCAAATGTTTATGTTCATAAAGTATGTTAAGTTATTGGATATGAAAGATTATGTTCAATTTGAGAAAAATGGAATATAAGCATATATTATGCACTACATCACTTACGTGTGATTATGAAATCTAAAATGTTTTGTTTTTAAAACTGTCAAGTCCTAGTCGTAGGTAAATAGGCATGCCTAGAAGGGTCTGCAGTTACTTCTATAACTAGACACTAAGGTGTCTTCCGTAACTAGACACTTCAGTGTATTTTATGCCAGATACTCTGGTGTCTTTTGATTTTAGACACTTATGTATCTCCTATTTCAGATACCAAATGTGTGTATGATAATATGATGCATATAAAATCAATCATAAAATCATGTCATAAATGTAGTAAATTCATTTTATATGAGGCCATTCACGTGACTCAATAATTTAACACTTTAAATCCTTTAACAATTTAAAGGATGAGATATTACAAACTAAGCCTCGTACTTAATTCGACCTAAAAGAAGTCATTTCTTCTTTCATTGCATTCATCCATTCTTTTTTAGCAGAATCAGTAAAAGCCTCATGTACATTCCTTGGCTTATCATCTTCTTGTAGGATAGGTATGTGAATTTCCCCTTCAACTTCAAAATGAAGTTAGGGAATTATGCCACGATTACTTTGGCATAAATATGGTTAATGAGAAAAAAAAATATGAATATCTTGGTTACTCCCACTTGAGTTAGACATAGTTGGTAAGCTTTCAATGTGTTATAACCTTAATTGACCTTGAGTCAAAATTTTCAAGTACTACACTACTCCCACTTGGAAGAAATCCCTCTTCATGATTCTCTATAATGGAATCATTCTAATTAAGGGTCTCGTTTAGAAATAAGACTTTTCTTATTTAGCCCTGCTTTAAAAAGTTACTTTCTAAAAACTTATCATCTCATTATTCAAATTCAGTTACACCTTTATTACCTTGTTCACTTATGAACACATATCATTTTGAGTGTTTAGATTATCTAATAAAGATACATTTCTTTCCTCTTAGTCCTAGTTTCCCATCTTTGTGAGAGAGATCATAAATGTAGGTAGTATGGCCTATAGTCTTATTCTTATTCATAACTCATACAGAGTGTTTGTAATTAAATTTGTAGGTACTTGATTAAGTACATAAATGGATGTTAGCAATGCATCATCCCAATAGGTGATTTGTAAATTTCTTATTATATAATAAACCTAACTATTTCAAGTAGGATTCTATTACATCTTTTCGTAACACCATTTTTTGTGGGGTTTGACGAATATTTAATTATCTTTCTATTCCTTTTTCATCACTTAACATCTTGAACTTATCATAAAAGTATTCATGACCTCGATCATTCCTTAATGCTTTTATTTTCTTATATAATTGATTCTCTAATAAATTTATATACTTTAAAAAATAATTTAATGATTCTATTTTATAAGAATCTTTAAACATGATCATACTAAAAATAGTCATTTATAAAAGTGATGAAGTATATAGCCCCATATTGTGCCCTTACATACATTAGATCACAATGTCAAAATGAATTAATTGCAATGGATATGAAGCTTATATTCCCTTTCCAAATGGCTTTCTTGCCATTTTACTAGCTAAAGTGTTAAATGTAGATAAATCTAATTAATGTAAATCTAATTAACAAACAACATCTAGAATAATATGCCATCCAACATAAATCTAAAACCATAATAAATGGTTCCAAGATATAAATCCATATCACCACTAAGGCAACTTAAATTAAAAATAAGACTTATTAATATTATAATAAGATTCCTGCAAATATTTGGAGCAAACAACACTTTATGTAAGATTAGGGATCAACTACCACACATGTCTAATCTATTGGTTCTAATCCCTTGTACAACAACCTTTAAGTTATCTCCCATATAAATCCATCATGTTTGATATGTGATTTTCTATAATTCCATAAAGGCATCGCTATCTTGTGCTATATGATTAGTTGTTACCGAGTTTGCTATCCACAAAAGATATGATTTAGTTTTAAAAAAAACATAACAAGAGACATTCACAGAATACATGTCTCTACAATAATATTATACCTTTTTGGCCTCATTATAATCATGAATCAAGTGACCCTTATTACCACAATTAAAACACTTGACTATTTTCATATTGTAATGCTTTTAAGGATGTTTTCCTTTTACATACTAGTTCCACTTTGCCCTTTTAAAATCATAAGTATAGTGGGTATGCTTCTTACCCTTTTTCCATTTGGGCCGTCGATTCTTATTCTTTTAGTTCATAGCTCCATGTGATCTAAAACTAATTATATATACCTCAGAGTACATATTTAAGGCTTCAACATATTTTTCTTCTAATATTAGATGCTTCGTAGCATCTTCCATCATCTTGATGCTCTCATTGTGAGTTATATGCATCTTTATATGATCCTAACTCTATGGTAACAAACAAATCACAACTTTCACTTACTAGTTATATGATAATTCATGAATAATGTTGCATAATTCACTTATCATATTTGACATATTCCTCAAATGCTTTTGCATTGTATGGTTCGATCATTTCTTATTTGTGTCAAACTTAATTGTGAGTGACCCCATTTTTGTCACTAAGATACCTCCAAAACTTGCAACTAAAGCGAACTACATGTCCTTGGCATTTTCATATTTTCAAAACTCATGTATAATGTCATTATTCATGTAGCTCAACAATGTAACGTGAGCCAATTAGTTTCTTTTTCCTCCATATTTCTTATACACCATGGTCCTTTTTGTGTTAGATAATATTTACTTCCTTAGGAATGTTTGTGGTTATGTTTAATTATTCTGTAGCCTCTTGCTCCTCCAGTACATATTAGATTTTCATACTTCAGATTTCATAATTATCGCCACTTAATTTCTCACCCTTATTGAGTTCAACAATAATATTCTTTAATGCAGTTGCCATTATTAAAACACAAAGTTTCTATAGAAAGAAAGAAATATTATACTTGTATGTTAATGTCATGTTATACATATATTTAATGAATTATCAATTATCAATTATCTACAAAATTGAAAGAGTATGTATATTCTCAATCATCATTCGTATGACAACTAATTATCAATTATTGTACTAAAAAAGAACTGTTACCTAAAAATTCATATATTTTCTAATAAATTGAACAATATCAAGCTTGACGCACATAAAAGAATATAATTCATATGGTTTAATACAACTTAGTTCAATAAATAATGATTATATAACATGAACATTGCCTAAATATAACATACCCTACACAAAATATAATCAACTAATTCTTGTGATAAGTCCTTAAAACTCGATACACAATTGCTCTAATTATTTCGATTGAGAGATTGATTAGATACAAATTCCTAATCAATTATTTTCTTCGAACTTCTCTTATAAACAATATCATTAACCATTTATATGTTTTCGATAAATAAATCTAAATTTCAGAGCATGTTTAATATTTCACTTTCTAGATGGGGCAATATTGAGAGTAAAGTTATATTCTTCACTTTAGCTCTACAAAAGTCAGATAACCTCTCGAATACAATTATGGCATTAAGTTATTAACATAATAACATGTTGTGTTATATCTTCTTATTGCAAGCATCACATTTGGAGTAACTACACTAACGTAATAATGACTCATCTCATCTTTGTAATGATGGTGTAATTGATTTGGTATTTTGTAAGACCGAAAATCAAGTAGTTAATATTTTAACAAAACCATTGAAACAATTTATGTTTGAAAAGGCCCAAACAAATGATTAGAGTTTGCTCTTTAAAAGAAGTTGTACCTGATGATTGATAGACCATATAGATGCTATTATTCCTAAACTGATTTCTGCAGAATTTAGTTTAAGGTAGGGTGTTAAGTTGTGGTCCTATAAAATAGGTGCTTATGGCTTTATAGGTTTAATAATTCCTAGTCTTATGCAATTTGTTATGTAATTCTCTATTTCTTACGAACTTGTTATTTTCCCATTATTGTAATTGCCTATATAAGGCTATTATGTGATGAATAAAAAGTGAAGTTGATGTTCTCTCCCTCTATTGTTATTTCATTTTAATTAAAGTATTTGTTAAAGCTATCGGTTAACAATACCAACGTAGGAAATTGAAATTATAGATAAATAAAACCTTTTAGTTATCATATTTATAATTAATTAAATTATTTATTTGAATTTAATTAAATAAAAATATTTGTGAAAAACTCTTGCATAAATTCTTTTATAAAAGATATTACTGATATTTAGTAAACATTCTCAGGTGTGTCTAACAAGAAGGGCTTCCTAATAGAAGGAAACATACTGTTGGTATTTACTATGCTTTTGGTAGAACTTGAACACATGCTTATATAAGATATAGATAGATAGCGTGGTACAAAAAGAAACAAGAGCGGCTTCCTAATGAAAAGGCAACACATTACTAATATTTACTATACATTTGGTACGACTTAAACAAATACCACAGACGTAACTTCTAGTTATTTCCATATGACCATGTCGTAATAACAAAATCATGCGGCCATTGCCGAGCCTTGACCAATGTTCGACATACAGAACAACAAAACAAGGCAAGAACTTGTAAAGAGGCAAGGACAAAATGGGGCAATGTCAAGCATTGGCATACATTGGTGCACATTAATATAAATCTTCAAAGAGATGCAAGATTTGAATGTGAGATCAAAAGAAGGCTTATGATTGACATCAAGTGGAAGGTTAGCTGGATCATATGCATGATGAGAATATGTGAGAGTTTTAAGGTTACATAGTAAGTAAATCAAGCATAATGCAAGTTTTGTGAGAGTTTCGGACCTTATACAAGTTGACTTGACTAAATTTTAGTTCTTAAAGGGCTAAGGACTTAGTGTGTGCTCAATTGGACAAATCATGGCTAATGGAGTTGGCATGGGTAAGCATTGGACAAATTAATGTGCTATTGGCTTGGATGACTCATCATCAATGGATAGAGATGGGGAGATCTTGGATGATGTGGTGGATAAGATCACAGTAGATGAACATCTTTTAATAGATAAAGATTAAGTGGAAGGATCATATGAAGATAGAGGATATCTTCGTGGATATGGAAGGATCATTCCTAGATATATGTAATCTTTTATCTTGTTATTGTGATGTAGTTTAATCCTATTAGATAGAGTCCTAATTGGATGGGAATGATATTTATTGGTTAGTTTGATATAACCTGATAAGGATAAAATAGGATAAGATTGTGATATTATCTAGTAAAGTTCTATTAGGATTTTAACTTAGTCATCTAGTGGTGCCTATAAATAACTTATTTAAACCTTACTCTTCATGTGATGAGTGTGGGAGAACACTTAGAAATTGAGAGAGTATTCCTTTGTATACTTTAAGGGAAGTAATAAATGTTGGCTTTTTAGTTGTATCTCTTTCTCGTGTTCATTTGTTGCCATGATTATTTATTTCTTTCGTAGTTTTCTCGCAAGGGTGTGAGATTGAAACACTGCAAGGATCGTGAGGAGTTCGAGAACAAATAGGTTGGTCAACGATCATGGGATAAGGTTGAATCTTGCTTTGACAAAGCTAAGTGAGACTACCAACCGAAGGGGTTGGCACATCTTATGGGACAAGTTTGTGCTTGAAGGAAAAATTTTGGAACAACTTACATCAGAGCCAAATTTCAATATAGCGGGAGGTAGTAATTTGACAAAACGTGTCAATCGAATGGAGGGACTCGTTGGGTCGATTCCTTAAGGGAAGGAGGAGGTCACTTTTTAAAATACTCGATTCAAGATGTTAATGGCGTGAATCCAACAATTGCAGCATAAAATAGAGGAGTTTATAAAGGTACAAGAGGAGTCTAGGTTTGAGGCGGCGATCCTAAGGCGTGTCGTTGCAGCGCAAGATATTGGACTAGCAAAAATCACTTTGGTTAAGGTACGAGAGCTACAAGTTTTCGATGACAAGTGGAAAGCCAAGGAATTTGAAAATTTCTTATGGGATATGGAGCAGTACTTTAGAGCGGAAAAGGTGGTTGACTTGGAGAAGGTGTTGATCACGACAACGTACCTAGTGGAGGATGAAAAGCTGTGGTGGAGAATGAGGACCTCCAACAACATCAGTGCAGGTAGACCTGTCATCGACACTTGGGAGAAGATGAAGAAGGAGCACACAGATCAGTTCCTCCCCAACAACACTTCATGGGTCATGAGGGAAGCTTTGAAGAGGTTGAAGTAAGAAGACTCGGTGCAGGAGTATATGAAGAAATTCACATCTTTGATGTTGCACATATGGAGCATGTCAGAGGATGACAAGTTATTCAACTTCATAAGCGACTTGCAAGGTTTGGCACAAATAGAGCTTCTGAGGCAAAACATAAAGGACCACCCAAGCATGATAACGACTGCGGATGCCTTGGTGGATCTCTAAATGCCACCACTAATTTGAACTAGCTACGAGGGCAAGAAGAATGGTGAGATAAGGAATGGTTCAGAGAAAGGCAAGGAAAGAGTATAAGAATCTTCTCAAGGTAACAAACAATCAAAACTGGATATTGCTTGTTTCAATTGTGAAGGACCACATTTTGCTCGAGGATGCCCAAGACAGAAGACGAGTGAGAAGCAAGTAAATTCCATGGTCATGAAAGATCAAGGAGAGGGAGAGGAGGACTCGATGGAAGAAGTCTACCTTTGTAGTTTTGCTATATTGGCCACAACAGACCTTATGAAGGAAAGTTCGAACAAAAACAAGGAGATGGAGAAGGAATATGGTATGTGGGAGATGTGTCAATGGCTAAGGAGTCTTTGAGGAACCCACATTTAGAGTAGCTTCCATAGATTATTTCAATGAGGGCGTCAATTTATTTTAATGGGGGTGGTTTTTTAGACCTCTAAGTTGTAATAGTGGAATCAAGTAGGCATTGGCGAGCCTTGACCAATGTTCGACATGCAAAACAATAGAATAGGGCAAGGACTTGCAATTGATGGAAATCTTCGACGAGATGCAAAATTCGGATGTGAAATCAAAAGAAGGCTTGAGATGAAAATCGAGTGGAAGGTTAGTTAGATCACATGCATGATGGGAACATGGGAGAGTTCCAAGGTGACTTAGCAAGTAGATCAAGTATGGTACGAGTTTTGGGAGAGTTTCGGACATTGTACAAGCTAACTTAGCTAAGGCTGGGTTCTTGAAGGGTTAAGGTGTATGCTCAAATGGATGGACCATGGCTAATGGAGTTGGCATGAGTAAGCATTGGACAGACCAATGTGCTATTGGCTTGGACTACTTATCATCAACAGATAGAGATAGGGAGATCTTGAATGATGTGGCAGATAAGATCATAGTAGATGAACATCAGCTCTAAGAAATAAAGATCGTGCGGAAGGATCATCTGAAAATAGAGGATATCTTCGTGAATATAGATAGATCATTCCTAGATAGATGTAATTTTTTATTTTGTTATTTTGATGTAGCTTAATCCTATTAGATAGAGTCCTAATTGGATGGGGATGTCATCTATTAGTTAGTTTGATGTAATCTTATAAGGATAAGATATGACACAACAAGAATAACATACTATTTGTGATGTTTTTTTTGATAAAACGTCACGAAATGTTCAAATTTTTCTTGACGTTTAAAAAACGTCACAAAAAGTTTCAATTTTCGTGACATTTTTACAAAACTTTGAAGAATTGTAAAACTTTTTATGACGTTTTATCAATAAAACATTGCGAAATAAAAACCGCGATGCTTTATTGAACAAAACGTCACAGAAGGCTATTTAAAATTAAACATTTTCTCCTTGCGCCTTCATTTCCCACCAACTGCTTTATACTCTGATGTTTCTTCTTCTCTATTTTTTTTCTTTGGTTTCTTCTCTCCACCTTCTCTCTATAGTGAAAAGCAATGCAAGGTTTATGCTCTTCTTTTGCTCTCAGCTCTCAGCTCTCAGCTCTCCAGTTAAGTCAGCTGTGGGATCAGCGGAAAGTGGCGGCGACGACGACTTCCTCTCTGGGCAGCATCTTGAAGCACAACAAAACAAATTCACTACGGACATGTCTTGACTTTTGTTAGAAATTCCAAATCACATATCTACAGAGCCTCACATGCCGATGATGTCCCTCCTCCTAGCTCCGTTTGTTTTTTTTGTCTCTTAAAAAGTATTAAATTATTTTAAACCTAATTCACGTCCTCTTTTTCTCCTCCAATTTTAGTAAACCTTTGTTTAGATCCTTACTAGCACAAGGAAAAGGAAAGGAAATATTGAGGGGAAAAAAGGAGAAAAGAATAGAAGAGAAATGAGACTTCCTTTCCTCTGTTTGTTTTCCTAACTTATCAAAGGAGGGAATTGAAACTTATATTGGTAAGTTATCAGAGAATGGAAGAGAAAAGTTCTCTTGTCTTAAGATTTCTCCTCCTTTCCCACTAATTTGAGGGGAAATATATTTAGCCCAAATTTTCCTCAGTTTCCTTTCCATTCTCTCACTTTCCCTCTGCTTATTTTTGTCCAAACAGTGAAAACCAAGAGAAGTTCAATTCTCTTCCTTTCTTTTCTCTTGCTTTCCTTCAATCCAAACAAAGGCAGAAAGTTAGCTTTCGAGAGGGATAAAGAACCAACTCCATGGATGCATGGACAGTATAAGGGAGACCCTCCGGTGAGGCTAAAGCCTCAGCCACAATGAAAGTGCAGTGGAATCAATTTGTCAGCGAGAAAGAGTATTTCCAAAAAATGAGAAAAAATTATGGCAGAAAGATAATTTAAGAACGGAGAGGTCAGAGCAGAAAGGTTCTAGAGAGAGCCCCTCATATTTGTCCTTACTTTTTGCATACTCTTAACCAGTATAAATTTCTATGTTATTTTAAATAATAATTTTCAATTGTAATAAGTGACGTGCCCGTCCTTTCATTTTGAATATTATAATGTTAAATATAAGAAATTCTCAATTATGAATATCACAAAATTATATTATAATTATTAGTGAATAATATAATACTAGAATAAAAAAATTTGCAAATTAATTGGTCAAATGAACTAGTTATCATATAGATAGTATACAATACATTACTCCAGGTTTTACCAGTTAAAAATTATGATCTAGGTAAAAGGTAATTTTGCTTGTTCTATTAAAATCTAATGAAAATTTTGATATTTTAATTTATTATTTTATTAAAATTATCAAAACTAGTTTAAATTCTATTTTTATGAGAGATAACAGTAGGATTCGGGCTTGATCTAGTCTGAAGTCAATGAGGCAAGTTGATTTGATCGAATTTTCAACCAAGTTTAGTTCAAATGTTTTGACCATTCAATGAAAACAATGTCATTTTAGTTAAATTTACTAAAAATATAACATCCTTTTAGTTTTAAGTTTAAAGAAATTTAAAATTAAATTAATGTCGTTTTAAAAATTTATCCAAAATAATGTCATTTCGGAGAACTCGTTCAGGTTCAAGTTCAAATTCAGATTGTACTACATGAATTTGTCTAAGTTTCAGACCGAGTTTAGGCCTAAATTTTCAAGTCAAATTGGATTGAGTCGACGATAAATCCAACTCAACCCGACCTATTATCATATCTAATTTTTAGGTCAGAATTTAGTTGCTTAGTTTCTGTTTGATTTCGGGTAAAACTCGTACATCATTTCTTCGAAAACAAAACGAAAAGGATGTACACACAAGTCATCAAATAGAAATCACTGCAATATCTAGAGACAAGAATTGGAGCAATTCTTAGACTATCTGGACAGAAACCCTCGGCATCAAGCTCAAGCTGCTGGTGACTGCCTTGGATGTGCTCAGGCCGGCATCTAATATCCATAAAGGCCTTCTATATAGTACCCCGTCCATCGCCCGACTTAGTCACAGGAACTCCTCACCATACAAGAAAAAGCATATATCAGAAAAAACTATCTTAACCATACTTTATACAAAGTTTCAAATGAACTACAACACTTGTACCAAAAGTTGAGATATGCATTGGTTATGTAAAGGCAGGATTAATTTCATGCATGAGATTGATATGTACTTGAAAAATATGCAAAATCTGAAAAAGAACGTTTTTAAACTTTTTAAAATAAATAATTCAATTTAAAAGATTCTCTTTGTTAATATTTTGTTACTGCGATTGACAAATGATTTTTGAACATCCTAATGGTTATGTATTTAAAATATGGTCACTTGTTCGATAATAAAAAAATATATATAAGGAAGAAGATGTCACGTAACCTCTGTCGATTACATCAATAAAATTCTAATGGAAATAATTTTTTAAACTACGTTGTCCAATTTTCAAAAGATTAGATAATTAAAAATTTTGATCATTGAAATGAAAAAATTTTAAAATTTTGAAACTTCCTAATTTATTATCTCAAATTTATTTATATTGTTAGAAAAACCTCAAAAAGTATTACTAAGTTGTGATACGTTGTACACTAATTTGGTGCATTTAATAAGGATAAGATCCAATATTTAAAAGTTAAAATGTTAAGAATTTATTTTTTAAAAATAAAAAATAATTTATCCATACGTTTTTCCCATTAAAATTTATTTATTAAAAATGTATATTCAATTTTAAAATATATTTATTTTGAAAGAAGAGCCCCTAATAATAAAGTTCTAGAAGTTTCTCAAAACAACCCAATTACAGTCTAGCATTGAGACCCTAAAAAATTTACCAACCACTTAAGATAATTAAACATTTTGTGAAAAGAAAATTGATATATTATATTTTAGATCTTAAAATTTTATTTAATTATAAAATACAAACTAAAATTATAAATTATATTTATTAAATCAGAGGAGGTTGCAATCGATGTTTTGATGATAAAAAATAGAATCATTACGTATTTAATGAGAGGTAATATAAGAACAAGATGTAACCATAAACTTCAGAAGATAATTCATGAAGTTGATAAAGAAAAGTTTAAGTTTGTTGCCACTGAAGTAAATATCAAGTTAAGAACAAGATGATAAATGCATATCAAAGTTATTCCATATTTTATAATGTTGATTATAATCTCATTTAGTCATTTTGATGATCTTAAAGGCTCATCATGCATAAACAATTCATATCATTTTGTTGCATGTGTCTTTTTATTCATCAAGAGGCATTGAAGCTTTTAATTTTAAAAGAAAATTCTTGATCTTTTAAAGACTCTTAGAGAAATATTTTG
Organism: Erythroxylum shatona; assembly: GCA_027568895.1. Taxonomy (NCBI): domain Eukaryota; kingdom Viridiplantae; phylum Streptophyta; class Magnoliopsida; order Malpighiales; family Erythroxylaceae; genus Erythroxylum; species Erythroxylum shatona. The sequence goes on from JAOSBK010000206.1 coordinate 44,190,983, forward strand.
GAAGATGTTTTTATCACAATTTCACTAAAAAATCAAGTTTAAGTATTTGAAGTTGTTAAAATCATATTTTAAGGAAATAGTCGACTAATATATGTTAGTGATAGTGTAAGTTAGATATGCAACAGGTAAGTTTGTTGACATAATGGTTAACCAATATGGTAGAGAGGTTGACCAATATGCAACAATAGCAAATTTTGTGTAGTGAATGCACATTGATTGACTAATATGATACAATGGTTGACTAATGTAGGATAAACTTGTAACAAGATTTTTCTTGACACATTGGCCGTTTGATATAGGTTAAACTTGTAAAAAGGTTATCGCTTAACACATTGGTCAACCAAAGTAGATGTGTGGTCAACCAATATCCCTTTAATAGTTGACATATTAACCTACTAGTCGATTAATGTTAAAACTACTAGTGCATTTGTGTAATTGATGCATATTGATCGACCAATATAGTAGTAATGATTATGTAAGCATTTTTCAATCATTTAAGCATCATTATCTCATATTTGTGTGAGTGAGCCTTTCTGGAGTTATCAATTGATTAAGTGAGGTATTCTGAGTTATAAGTTTTGGTTAAGGCAATATATTGTAACTAAGGTTATTATAAGTAGCATTGAGGTTTCTTTTTTCCTTGGATGAAGATTATAAAAGAGTTCTAATAAGGTGTTATTTGATTATGTTAATTGATGTTTTGACTGTATTTTGATGCTTAAATAGGAAAACTAATATTTGTTTTGTTTTAAGAGATGACAAGTGGAGAATGAAATTGCAGCATTATTGGTCAAAATCAAGAATGTTGGATAAAGCGTACAGATTACTGCAGTGGATAAGGCGAGATCATGCCTAATTCCAAATTCACTTCAAAATTTGGAATGTAATTAGGAAATTTCTTTCCATCCCTATTATGTAGGGATTTGGATTTGTTTTAGATAGGAATCTTTTCAAGATAGAAGTAGACTAGGGTTTGAGTAAGAAAACAAGAAAAAAAAAGTCTACCACCTTCTCTAACAATCTCTTTTTGTTTTCTTAATAGTTTCTCTGAATCTTTCATCTTTCTTCTATTTTTGATGTTGAAACTAAAGTCATGTATGACTAAATCCAAATATTATGATTCAAGGGGATTCAAAACTCTAGTTGTAACCTTGTGAGTTTTTGTTTTAAAATTATATTCATGTTTTAATTTAAGTATTTATTGTTTTTCATTCTTATATTTCATGAATATTTAATATTGATTAATTTGAAATTTAATTTAATGTTGATTATTCTATAATTATCCATGAATTTAGTTATCCATAATTGTCATGAAGGATTGGTATAAGCAGCTAATATGTTATTTATAAATTTGCATATTTAACTTATAAGAAACAAAAAATTAAGTTGAATAATTGTAGCTATCTCAATTATTTAATTTAGGGCCTAGTATTCTTCACTAAGCTTCTTACTATCATTTAATAGATATGTTATGGTAATTTTTGGTTTAAATGTTGAGTTTAAAATAATTACTTTAGAAAAATTTGAGACTTATTATGGCTATCCTAATATGTTTCGGACTAACTGCTTGAATTGTAACAAATCTTCTTTTTAGACCAATGATCAATGTTACAATTAGATCAGATTTTTCCCTTGAATCCAAGTCAAGTACTCTTGAGTTTCTCACTTTTATATTCAATTGATGAAATTTGATTCCTTATTAATTTTAGTTAATTAGTTAATTAATCATAAACTCCCACTGTGTTTTGTTAATTGGAATTAAGAAACTAGTTTTTAGTTCTTTTGGGATTAGATCTAGATCCATGACTATTATAAGAAGTTAGAGAATAGAAATTGATTTAAAAGGCTTTGACAACCCGATTAAAATTTTAGTGTTGTTATTAAGGAACTATTTTAGTTAGTTTATTTGTGTTATTTTACAATTTACTGCTAATCCCTTGTCTTGTATGACTTGTTCTTCTTAGAAAAGTGAGTTGCAATATAATCTAGAAATTGAGAAGACAATGTATCATTTAGCGAAAGAGATTAAGCAAAGAAGCGATCATTCTCCTTCAGAAGTCAAAGTTGAGATTTTTCTAACAATTAGTTAAGACTATAATTTTCAAGAAGTTGAAGAAAAGATGGCAAATCCTAACATTAGAACGTTGAGAGATTAGTAGCACCAAATTTGAATTGACAACCCTTATGCCTACAATTCCATATGTTAGGGTGAATTTTTAATTTAAATTTGGTTTAATTCACTTACTCTATTTTTTATGGTTTTGCAATTAAAGATCTATATACACACTTGAAGGAATTTCATGTTGTCTTCTCTGGAATGAAGCCTCAAAAGGTGACAGAAGAACAAATTAATCTCATAGCCCTTCCATTCTATTGAAAAAGAAGGCAAAGGATTAACTATATTATCTTCCTTTTAGTTCATTAACAACATGGAATGAGATGAAAAGGTTATTCTTAGAGAAGTTCTTTTTTGCATCACAAGTAACTAATATCATAAAAGAGATATAAGGGATTAGATAATTCACCAGAGAAGCATTGCATAAATATTGGGAGAGGTTTAAGGAGTTATGTGCTACCTGCCCATACCGTCAAATTCCTAACCAACTTTTGATTTAGTAATTTTATAAAGGACTATTGCCAATAGATAGGAGTATAGTTGATGCTGCTAGTGGAGAGTTTTGAAAAATAAAACAACTAAAGTGGCAAAACAATTGATATCAAACATAGTCGAATATTCTCAACAGTTTGGGACAATGATGGATAGAGCTGTTAAGCGTGTGAATGAGAAAAGTAATATGAACCTTGAGGATAAAATTTTGGATTTAAATGCTCTAGTTTGTTAAATAGTTGTATCAGTTTTGCAATCAACACGAGTGTGTGGAATATTCTCACTCTTTCAATATCCTACGAATATATGCCCTATATTGCAACAAGGCTCCATTCAAGAAAATAACATAATAAGGAGATTTCTTGGTCAACTTCAACAAAAATATAACCCTTATTTAAATCAATATAATCCAGGATGAAGGGATAATCCAAAATTTAGCTGTGAAAATCAAGGAGAGTAATAAAGATATCAACCTCACAATTCCGGTAAACAACCTCAAGCACCTATATATGCTCAATCTAAATCTTTAAATTTAAGTAAGTCTTTAGATGAAATTGTTAAGGATCTTGCTAATAATACTCAACAATTTCAACAAGAAATAAGAGTAAGTCTTCAGAACTTAGGAAATCAGATCACTCAGTTAGCCATCTTTATTAGTAAATTAGAAGCATAAGTACAAGAAAAATTACCTTCCTAAATAGTGATGAATCCTTAGGAGAATGTGAATGTAATGACTTTGATAAGTGGTATGGAAATTCAATCCAAATCTTCATACATGTGTAAGTAAAAAACACAATAAAAGAGAAAAGAAAGATGAACTTCCAACTCAACAATTAATAAAGATAAAGGATGATTTATCTTAATCGATAACAACTAATGCATGTGTATCTCTTTCTCCTAGCAAACTAGTATGACAATGATACAAAACCAAAATAATGAGTTGGTATCAATGAGGGTATATAATGGGTGACAAATATGCATAGACTTTATAAAGCTTAACTTAGCCACTATAAAGGTCCATTTCCTAATTCCCTTTATAGATCAAATGTTAGAAACACTTGTAAGTAAATTATGTTTTTGCATAAAGGATGGTCTTTTCAGGTTATTATCAAATAAAAACTACTCAAAATATCAAGAAAAGATTACCTTTATACGTCCTTTTCGAATGTATGCCTTCAAGCAAATGCCCTTTTTGTCTTTATAATGCTCCAAGTAGATTTCAAAGATGTATGATGAATATATTTTCTGAGTATATTGAAAATTGCCTTAAAATATTTATGGATGATTTCACTATTCATGGAGATTCATTTAATGATTGTGTAAATCATTTATCTAAGGTTCTCAAAAGATGTATTAAAACAAATTTATCGTTGAATTATGGAAAACGTCATTTAATGGTATATCAAGGCATTATTTTAAGATATGTAATTTCATTCAAGGACATATGTTGGACCCCAATTTTTAAGTGAAATTTAGAAATAATACATGAAGTGAAATTTAGAAATAATACATGACATAAAATAAGTGTTTTATATATGTATTGTGACATAGATGTATGTATGCTTTAAGAAAATTTATGAGAAAGTTAATGTTTTTGATAAGTGTGGAGATTTGTATAGTTTATGAAAGTAAAAAGAGGATGAGTTGATTGAAATGGAGTTGAAAAGTAAGAATTAAAGAGAAAAAAATGTGAAAATATGAAAAGTTTGACTTTTTGGCC
>JAOSBK010000206.1:44195410-44205458 GCA_027568895.1 Erythroxylum shatona
TTTATACTGAGTTTTGACTGAGTGATGTAGCACGCCACCCTCGCGGGGCACGGACTCGGATATCACCATCGATGTCGAGCTCGGGTCATGCGTGAGTGGGGTGTTACATCAATAGTCTTGGTGACCTTCTTGACTGTTTGGATTTTTTTGATTAAAGTGTCTCTGCCATTCTCTTCAACGACACTTGTTTTGATGATTGTTGAACTCAGCTTTCCTTTTTCTGTAGAATTGTTTTAGCTTTTATTGGTACATTAGACGATTTCTTAGTCTTTTCTTTTGCGGATGTTCTTCCTATCGATCGAGGTTTTGTTTTTCTTTCAAACATAACGCGTTCACTCCTACTTTGTCTTACTATAAGCTCCCCCTCAGACCTTGCTTTTGGCGTAGAACCTGTATCCGCTTCATCTTAAAACTTTATTCCCATTCTGGGAATAGTAGTGGCATTAATAATATTCTTCACATCCATCTTTAACCTGTTACCTCTGTCGAATAAGATTCCAGATTATCTAAAAATCCTTGTCAATAGCATATCATAAGGTAAAGAGCTAGAATCTCCCTTTGACTTCATCATGTACTTCAAAATCAAGTATGGAAGATTAATGGGTTAGTGATTCAGTAGGTGAAACAAACAATGTCATGGTTCATTATCACAATGTACTTTGAGCCTAATCTTGGTAGAACACAGTGGAGAAGCAGTAAATGCAGAACCCTAGCCTTCGAAACAAGAGTTGAATCCTTCTTAACTCCTGGATCATTACTTCCATATAGTTGTCGATTGATGTGCACTTCATCTACACAACTTTGAGTAATCCATTTTGTAATGTTAAACAGTTTTTCTCCAATACTAGGACACCCAATGACCCTCTCGATAGTATCTTGTGTGACAATAACTGACAATCTATCTACCATAGATACTAAAGGGTCATCCACCACCTTTGCATTCTTCCAGAACTTATATATCTCATTCAAATAGACCTTTTCACGAACCTTGAAGAAATTTTTCCACCCAACTGCTTCAATTTCTAGTTCAATGTCCATTTAATTTCCTTCAAAGAGATAAAATAAATGTGACATGACGCGCCTTTTAGATTGTGTTGGCACTAGGGAATGGGTAGGCTTAATGTCACCAAAACCCGTAGTAAGCCAAATTTTTTTCTATATTCTACTGAAAATCTAGCAAGACCCATTTGTTTGTCTGATTAATCCTTATACCTGCTTAATAGTTTTGAAATAAGTAAGGATCTCAATCTGCAATTCTAACATACATTATCTACTTATAATATGCCAATCTATGATCATCTCATATCATCAACTGACATCATTCTCAATAACATAGCATATCCATACATGTATCATGTACATATGATTATGACAAACCGTGGAGCAGCTATAAGCATCTGCAGTTAATATCATGCCAAAAAAATTATTTGTCTGCTTATCCAAGCAAGTCTCAAAAGGCTTGGATTTCTCTCTTGTACGATCTACTAATCCCCTGAAATGATGATAGTGAGAGGTGAATCTACAACATGACTCAATGAGATATAAACATGCTACCATGCTTGTGAGGCTAGGTAACACAAGCCTAGCTTCACAAGAATGGTCTGTGGCATTCTAAGTAACAATACATGGTATCAATGAATAAACAAGTAGTAATTTCAAATACGGCAATCACATGAGTGTCAATAATAAATCTCATTATGAATTGTTCTATTTTAAAAAATGAATCTAGTTTCCGATTTTTTTCTCTGATTTTTGGGTTCTTTTCTGAGTTTTGGGTTCTTTTTGAATTCTAGGTTCTTTCTTTCGTAGAGTTCTACAGGATTTCTAATTCTAAGTTTTCTCATTTCTGAGTTCTGATTTTTGAATTTTTTAGGAAGAGACAGAGGTATGTTAGTACGACGTATCTCCCCTTTTTTGACTCTAGACAAGGTTGGCCTAACCCTGCCCTAGAGCCCTGCCCTCTCTAGGTAGAACCTAGATCTAACCCATCACTGGTGGGTTACCTATGTACACATGATCTAATAATATACTCCATCAACTGGGTATCCTATGAACTCATCAATCATGGCTAACAAGAAAAACATGATTCATCAAAGAATTGCAATTAATAGGTTCAACATAACAAAGGGACCAGAAGATGCAAAGAATCTGAATATCATCTGGCATACAACATGCTAGACTCAATCACATGGAGTTATATATCAAATAAGTTATACAGATTTGAGAACAATTCAACAAGCCGCAAGATTTAAAAAAAAGGATTACTACACAAGTATAGTAGCATGATTATACTCACCTCGACTGTCTCAGGGGTTTTGATCTCTTTTCTAATTTTCTTGAACTTGAGAGGTATTAGGTATGACTTCTAGTTCTATTCCTCGTCTGCTTTCACAAGCTATTGCGTAACATGCATAAAAATTACATATACCCGCATTAGTCAGTCTTACATAAACCTTATTTCTTAACATATATCATTATAAATTTATATTTTCTTCTATAATGGTCAAATTGGTTTCAAGCCAAATTGTCCCTTGAAATTAGGAGTCTTGGACTTCATTATGTCCAAACTTAGCTCACAATTTCGAGTATCTGATTCTTTACGTCTTGATTAGCTTAATCATACTTGAACCTATTTGGTTTCACTGATTCATCCGCATAAGTCTCATTCACGAAAGCATAACTTTTTTTACATAGGTCCAATGTTTTTCAAACTTTCCATACCTCTAGTTAACACATAAATTCACATTTTTTTACGATCATTTTCTAATTCGGTCATTAAGGCTTCCAAATATCCCCTTTACAGTCAACTTTAATATTATGTCATAAGTTGGACCCTTCCTGACTAAAATTATTATAACTTATTCATTTGTTATCCAATTGAGGTGATTCAAATTGAAATTTTCAATAGACGCATATGGCTATCACATATCCAAAGACGGCTAAAAAATGATGTAATTTGTATTTATTGTAATTTTTATAATTTTGTCCTGTTTCTGTTCTCTTCTGTGTCACTAAGGTCAGAACACCCTTCCCTTATTTAGCCATATATCACAGGATACTCATACAATTAAAATTCCCTTTATACAACACTTAGATGACACATTTTTTAGCATTTCATAATAAGAAATCATCATCCAATTCTAACTCTAAAGTCCTTAAACAATTAACTTTCATTTCGTGTTTCAATCTCGCTGGTATTTTGAACCAGTTTCAATTTGGGACTTATATCTCATTTGTTTGGCTCACCCTAAATTCGTAACAAAATTCAGGGATATAGTAGACACCTGTATCTACAACTTCCAAGTTTTGAGTTTCTCTAAATTCACACGTTCATCAGCTCAAAACAAATGTATAAGGAGAACCTACGAATCTGTCTCCCTTGGCAGCTTGAACTCCAAAACCTTAGGTTTTGATTTAGCCCCAAATAACCTTAAAAATGAAAATTTCCTCATGTTAATTTGTCATTAGACATCAAATAATAATAATCCATCATCAAAATTATCAAACCCATAAATTTCATCAAATGGGTTTCATAGCCATAGAACAAAAAAGTGAGAAACTAAATTCCAATCGGGAGAATCAAGTGTCGGGATCGAGGCTTAACATTTTGTATTGACTGATCGGCTTGATTCTCCTTCACATTCTTGTTACAAAGCTTGAAAACTTTGAGAGAAAGCTTCCATGGTGAATTCTCGTAAGTGAGGGAGGAGGAGGAAGACAAGTTTTTGTCTTATTTATAGTTAGCTTCTTTTATAAGCCACTTTGTTCATTATTTACAAAAATGCCCCTCTTGTATTGGTTCTTTCAAAATTCACTTGTACAATTTCCTGTGACAACCGAAAAAGTGTCAAATGTCATTAATTTGATGTCACCAGAAATTATAATTCATTGTCCTGGTTTTAATGACATTAGTCTCAAATACCGATTTTTTCCAGTGTACTGGGTAAATCAGATACCGAGTGTTATACTAAGTCAGAAATTTGTTGCGTTACTATTGTTGTAAAAAATTGTGTTGTTCTGCTTTGTCTTTTTCGGGATATTTCATATTCTTGCTATTTTTTTTGAAATTGCCATTGTTGGTTAGAAATTACTACACTTTTGCTACTACGTATTTATTTCATTATAAGTTTGAATACTGTGCTACTGTGTGTTAGTTTTGGTATAGGTTGGAATATTATTCTGTTCTTATTACTACGTTAGTCAAAATACTATTAGCTTTTGTTGTTGCTCTCTTTGTATTGTTTGATTATTTCGTGTGAGACATCTCCACTTTCGGATTTAATATGTCTTTTGCAAATGAGACCAACGTAAGTTCTGCACTTACTATTTCCCACATAGGTTCTGCCCCCTATCACTATAGCCCAGAGGATTAAACCTGACCTAAATAAATTAGAGCCTCTAGATGAGAGAAAATTTAAATGATGGTTTGAGAAATTTCTATTTTACTTTCAGCAATATGAAATTGATTACATATTATTTCAAGAAATTCCTAGTGATAATACCGACCCTAAGACAACTAAGGATAATCGCATTGTTAAAGGAGTGTTGCTCAAATATATGATAAACCCATTGTTTGATATCTATTGCAAGTACAAAACTACCAAGAAAATTTAGGATGCCTTAGAAATTAAATATGAGATGGATGATGTCGGTACTAAGAAATATGCAGTTGCTAAGTGATGATATACACTCTACTAATGGTTATATTTTTATATTAGCAGGACCTGCTGTGTCTTGGAAATCTTCCAAACAAACGTGTATTGCGAGATCAACAATGGAAGCCGAGTTTATAGTTATGGAATGGGCCGGACAGAAAGTTGAGTAGCTAAGGAATCTCTTAGCATGTATCCTATTTTAGGAAAGACCAATTCCTTCTATGCTTTTTCATTATAATTCGCAAGCTTCCATTCATGTTACTAAGAATAAGGCATATAATGACAAAAGTAGACATATCAGATTGAGAAATAAAATTATCTATATTTTAATTAGACATGGTGTAATCTCTCTAGACTATGTCAAGTTAGAGAGAAACTTAGCGGATCCATTTAAAAAAGCTTTGAGTAGGAAATTAGTTTGAGAGCATGTTGAAGGGATGAGGTTAGCCCAATCGTGTAGTAAACTCATGATGGATACCCATATTAGGAAACCAAATTCAATAGGTCAAACGAAGTTATGTGGTGACTACTTATTTGTACGTTGTTTATAGAATGATACTGAGATATATTCAGTTATTAAATCGCCTCCCTATCATGACTTTACTACGTTTGATGAGATTGGATTGTTTAATCCTTCATGCATTCCATAGCCCAATTTTAGGTGGTGTGAGCAGTACATAATTAATGGACTCACTTATGTGATTGTGGGGGGCTAGTCTTATATGAGAGCATTTGGGCTATCTCTCTAAAGCAATCATGAGACTAGGGTATTTTGAGGTTGTTTATTTCTCTAATAGGTTCTATCTCTGATTTGCTTCGACAATAGATTTAAGACTTAGTTCACTGATTGTTCACCTATTTGTCTCCTAAATTGTTACAGTTTGTTTCTCAAAGTTTGGACCAAGTGGGGGATCGTTGATGTTATTGCTCCAAAACTTAGACCCTACGATTTCTTAACATTATTATCCCATTAACGGTTATAACGTGTAACCATTATTATGCATATTATGGCCCTTGACATTATTAATGCTCCCTTTTGCTTTAATATCTCTTAATTCCTCTTGTCAACATATGAAATTGTTTATGCTATATAAACCCCTTATGCATCTACTCTTTCTCTTCATTTCCACTATTATGCATCTTCTCATTTTCTCCAAACAAGATACACATCTCCTTCCACAAAAAGGAACCTTTATGGACATATCTTCTTATCTTGTCTATTATGTTTTTTTTTACTTTATTAATTCTCAGAGAAAAATCCTACTCTGCCCTTTAGAGTGCACCAAAGCTGGTGGAAGAGATGTTAACCCTGAGTCAAATCTCATTGTCCCGTTGCATCATAGATGGGAAATTTTTGACTTAGGACAGTGACTTTCACGACGTCTTGCATTCTTAGATAAACTGTTTCGATTTCATTATTTCTGCTATTTTCGCTAACAAGTGGAGTTTTCATGATTCTTGTCCCATTACTTTAAAGGGCCTTATTGGAAAGAATATTGATAGAGTTTTCATCTTCCACTAAGATTCATTACACTTTGCAATGTTCACTTTGATGACTCTCAGTGATGAATATCTACATGGGCATATATCTTTGTCCCCTCTAAAAAATTATTATAAGTATCCCTGCTATAACATTGATGGTTAGCCTAAGGTTTGTGCAATTCATTGTTATGGTCAAATAATCTTGGTGGAATGGTGCAATAACTTTATTTCGATCCCACTTCTGAATAAAGTTTTAACTTTGTTTCATAGACAAGTTTAATATAGGGAGCTTTGCTTTTGTTCTTCATTTTGAATTGCTCTCTTTCTTTGGATTTTCAATTGTTTTATTTCCCCTAGGATATTTTAGAATTACTTTTCTTTGGTATACAATGCATACTGTTCCTCACACTCGTGGTGCTACCTATATTTCAAGACTTGCTTAAGTGTTTTCTAAACACATTTCAAGTTCTTATATTTCAGAGAATGTGGAATGTTGTGGTGCACATATTCTTCAAAATCAACACTTACAAGAACAAAGAATGATGAGGAACTTTGTAACATATTAGAAATAACAATTTATAGTTGCATACAAAGGTTTAGATTCGTAACTCTGACATGTCTATGATGGTAGTATGATAAAAATATCACCATTGAATTTAAAGTTTTCTACTTTCTTTAAGACCATGCCAAACATGTTCAACGGAATTAAATTTTAATCACTAATAACTTGTAAATGGATGAGGTTGAATTAGGTTTAACTAAACTCTAACAAAAAACATTAAACTTCTTAGATTTATATCCAGTCCAATCCAACCCATGAAATTAAATTAAATTTAAAATCCAAATTTGACTTATTATAATATTTTTAAATTTGAATCGAATATGTAAGTTTATATCTTATAAAATTTTAATCATTATATTAAATATAAAATATTAACATTGATTTATGTCCGATCATATGAAATCTTAATAAATATGAATAAAAATTTATCGAATAAAAATAATTATAGACTCGTAAAATAAAATATAATTTCTTTAAAATTTATAACAAAAATTAGATTAAATAAATAATTATAAAATATATAATTTTGATAAGATTTAAATAAATAAATATTTATTTAAACACTAACTAAGTTAGAGTTCTTTAACATCATTATCAGTTGAAAAATTATCATATTTTACAACACTAAATAATTAAAAATAAACACTTAACTAAATAACTTAATTTCTTCTATTCTCTTTCATGAATGAAGAATTATTAGATGAAGATAATAAGTTAACGTAGCACCCCACTCCCGCAAGACCCGAACCCGACATCGATGGGTGATATCTGAGTCCGTGTCCCACTAGGGTGGCGTGCTAAAACACTCAATCATTTATGAATTTGGTATTAATTTATTTTTTTGAAACAACAGTGAACACAATATGTGGAAATCGATACTCAATTTGGGCTCGCATTTATTCATAATCATGTTCAATTAACACAAAACCATTAACAAAATTTTCAATAGCCATTTGGACCCTATCACAATTACAATACACTTAAGTCATTTCAGAAAACAATTTTATACAAAAAGTTGCAGAATATACAATTTAGTACAAAATAGAGAAATAAAATGCAGACACCAACTGATCCCAACTTCTATCCTTTACTTGAATGCTGTAAGTATACTCCCGTTGGCCTAACGGGGTATTCTTCTGATCCTGAAAAATATTTGCAAATTTTGGGTGAGCTTTAAGAACTTAATGAGTGACCATACACATAATTCACATCATTATACATTTCACACTCAATGGATATCAATCTTATAATGCTATATGCTTGAAACTAACATTCATTCTTATTGTTGTGACCGAATGCCTATCACATACTTATACAAACACTGACCCAAAGGGCTCAGTCAGAACATAACACCGGCCCATAGGGTTCAGTCAGAACAGAATCACTGACCCGTAGGGCTCAGTCGGAACAGAATCACGGAGCATAGCTCTACGTGTAGAATCAAAAATCATGGAGCAAGGCTCTACGTGGAAGTGCTTCATATTGGCAACTCAGGTCACAATGCCTTTATCTGAACATATATTTTATGAAATGCATCAATCACATTTTCACATATCATTGGACCGTAGTCTGGAATTCAACATTAAGTTGAGAATCACATTTTGCATACTTATTTCATCTCATTCCCATACAATGAGCACTTCAATATTTCTTTCATACAACACATTCATCGAACCTCCCGTCTGGAAACCAACATAGTCAAATACTTTCACGTAATCATTTAGAAATCAATCAATGTCAAAAATTCGAACAAAGCAAACATTGGAATAAGACCATCTAGGTCTACTCACAGTACGCTCCAGATTAGCACTAGCTTTAAGATCTGGAAACATTTGAATGTAGACATTTATCTTGCACATCAATATTTCAAACACACAATGCACGCACATTAATATTTGCACAATTATGAGCATTCCCTTATACACAAGTGTGTATATAAAATATGTACCATGCATACTCATGACAATCCTGGGTATCTTTCCCTTATTCTCATCACATTATCAGTCTTATATCCAAAACTCATTTAAGTAATATTTATATTTAGGTGTATGCCTCGCTAAAAATATTGAAATTATAATTCATTACTCATTGGCTTACTTTCGTATTTTTCCAAAAACCCCCTTTCGGGTCTACTGTGCACATTCAATAACAGTGTACTAGGCCCAACTTCCATTCAGAGATTAAACATCTTAGAGGCTAAATCATAATTCTTGATACAATTTGTAGGCTTATATCTCTAGATTACTCCAAATCGAAAATCATCTCATTTGGGATCCTATAGATCCAGATATAATCAAAACACTGAAGTATGTTCAGTAGAATAGCCCCAGTTCATATAATTTAAGAGCACACTCACTATACCCGTTCAATGTTTCTCACTCAATCTTTCTTAATTCATTTCAAATGGCTAAGATTTTTATGTAGAGATATAGGGAAATGTGTTACGAGTCCCATGGTTCAAGAATCAATGTATTTGGGTGTCTAGAGAAGAAGTTACGGCCAGGCGAAGAAAGACAAAAGTAGCAAAACACAAAAAAAGTAAAACCCAGAAGGGACAAAACCCAGAAGAAGACACATAAGCAAAACACAGAAGAAGACGTGTCAACAAAACACAGAAGAAGTAAAACCCAGATGGAGCAAAACTCAGAAGAAGACACGTTAGCAAAACACAGAAGAAGACGCATCAACAAAACACAGAAGAAGTAAAACCCAAAAGAAACAAAATCCAGAAGAAGACACGTCAGCAAAACGCAGAAGAAGACGCGTCAGCAAGACACAGAAGAAGTAAAACCTAGAAGGAACAAAACCCAGAAGAAGTGAAACATAGAAGGAACCAAAACACAGAAGGAATAAAACACAGAAGGAAGAAAACTCAAAAGAAGTGAAACATAGAAGGAACTAAAACACAAAAGCAGTTCATGAAAAATAACACAGAAGAAGTTTATGAACAGTAATACAAAAGAAGTAAAACCTAGAAGGAACAAAACACAGAAGAAGATGACGTCATCATAGAAGAAGACGACGTCATCATAGAAGAAGCAAAAAGACAGAAGAAGTAAGTTTCACTTTTGAACATCTTCCCTTATAAGGACCCTGACTGTCAGCTCAGATGTCCATAGTTTTCATACTATATACTGTTGGTAAGATGAAAAGGAAGATTTATAACTTCCATAAAGGTCATTTTAATGAACCTATCTAGATTGGTACAGAAGTTTTACTGAAATATCAGATCAAGTTTTTGCTATCTCAACTCTAACATCCCTTTTTATTCGCCTAATCACTAATAATCTTTCAAAAACTAAAATTAACACTATATCCAAATTTTTCCTCCCAACCACACAGTATTTAT
>JAOSBK010000206.1:44205558-44239006 GCA_027568895.1 Erythroxylum shatona
TAAAATATAATTTTAAAATATATAAATTTTGATTTAATAATTGAAAATATATAAAATAAATATTAGTTTATAAATAAATATTATATAAAATGTTAAAATAAATTTAAATAAAAATAATTTATTAGTAATAAAAATAATTTATTGGTAATAAAAATAAAAATAATTTATTTTTTAGTTTTATTTAATTTATAATTATTATTAGTAATAAAATATTTATTATTATTTTAACAACTTTGAGAAAGGGGGGAGGTAGGAGGGAAGGAGGGAAATTTTGAAAATTTTGTAAAAAAGTTTCCAATTTTTTAAAATTTTCGGTACCGACCAGTGTTTGATCAGTATTTTAAATACCGGCCGGTACTGCCGAAATTGGTCGGTACAGATCGGTATTTTTCACCAATATCACTTATACCGGTACCAATACCTGCTTTCAGCCGGAACGATACGAAATTCGCAATAGTGATGGGGTCACTAATCCTAGTGGGTGACATGTAATAATAATTATTATCATTACGATCGTTCACACTTTATTTATGTTTCCAAGCTGCTCGTCTTCAACCTCCCCTCACCAACCTCGGTTGTCTATTCCTCCACGAGGGGAACGATGCCCGAAGTGATACCCAGGGACCCAGTTCCATGGCTAGACGTACATTTCTATGTCTACAACTCTTTACATTTATGTCTTTTCTTCATCCATAACAGGCATTCCAAACTCTTTTTAAAATGACTCTTCTGATATTAACAAAAGACACTTGTTTGTTTAGGAGTGTTTGTTTTTATTTTTATTTTTAATTTTTTGTTTTGTTTTTAAATTCAATAAAATTTTTTGTTTGTTTGAATTTTTAATTTCTGTTTATAACTTTAGTTTTTTCTTGTTTTTAAAAATTATAAAAGTCATAAAAATATTTATTTCCTGGCTTTTTCTGATTTATTATCATTTAAATATATATTATTTAATTTTTTAATTTTTAATAAAATAGGAATAATTTAATCCAACATTATATTTATATATTTAATAAATTAAAATTAATTATCAATAAAATTATGCATATATTAATATATTTAATATATTAAAATTAATTATCAATGAAATTATGAATAATTTGATTTAATTTAATTTTTATAATTAAATTATATATAATTAAATTTAAAATATATAAATATTCAAATAAATTTTGATTTAATAATTAAAACATATTTCAAATAAATATTAATTTTTAAATAACATTTTGATTTTTAAATTATTTATTTTATTAAAATAACATAATTTTATTAACAATTTGTTAATAAATATTATATAAGAGATTTATTTAATTTAAAATAATTTATCTTTAATTTTTATCTAAAATATAATTATTATCAGTGAAAAAATATAACTACATTAACATTAACAACCAAATAATTTTTTGTTTTTATTTGAAAGAAAAATAGAAACAAAAACCTAAAAACAAAAACTAAAAACTATAAAAGAAAAACAGAAGTAGAGCCAAACAGCCCCTAGTTAACCTTGAGTCACTCAACACACTAACTAAACTTAAATTAAATAAATAACAACTTTATCAATCACATTTCATATCACTCATAGGTCTATTAGGTGACAACTCTTACCAAAGCATATTTTATATGTTATTCCTATCCTTGCCTCTAAATTCATATGAACATGAGTTACTCATCCAAATCATACATATTTAGTTAAATAAAATCTATTAATTTAAGATAAAACATATTCAAGTTAAATAGCTCTCGAGTCACTCAACAAACCTCTTAATAAATAGAATTCTAATTTTATTCTTAAAAAATGGAAGGTAATAATCACGTTCAAATATATAAATAAAGTAAGTAACTTACGCACTCATAATCAAATTATATGCATATATCAAGTTCATTTGATTCTAGTTTTTGATCCTTATAATCTAAAATAATATTTTCAACACCTTGGATAATTAAATTAGATTGAACTCATTTATTCCTAAATAAATAAAATTCTTATTACAAATAGAAATTTTAATCTGATTTAAAACAATTTTCAAATTCAATTGGAAACTATTTCCAATCATCTTAACTCCTTTAACAAAATTTAATTGAAACTAATTTTAGTAAATTATGCTTTTTATTTATTATAATTTTAAAAATTCAACAAGTAAGACATTTTAATCTAATTAGAAAACTATTTCTAATCTAATTAAAAATTACTTTCCTAAACTATAAAACTTTTTCTAATATTAAAAAAAACCACTTTCAAAATTAAATAAAGCATTTTTTAATTTAATTAAGAAAGTCGATTATATTATTTGTTTAGAGATTGATTTTTTAATTAATTAAAAATTATTTTAAAAGTTTTTAAAAATATTAAATAAAGCTCAATTTTCTCAATTAATAAATGAAAACACCTTTCCAAATTTAATTAAAAATCTAATAAATCAAGAAAATTATTATTATTCATAAATCAAAAACTATTTCTAAATAAATAAATAATCATTCAAATAAAATGGTAAATTTAATTTATTTCAATCAAATTGAAATAAATAAATTTTAACTAGAAATAGGTTTCTAAATTATTATTTAACAAAATATTTTTCTCAATTTTAAGAAGTCTAATTAATTAACTCAAATCTATTGAAATATAATTAATTCTAATTTTAGGACTACCTTTTTAGAATTAACCAGAAATCAATATAATTATTAATCTTAATTAAATTAAGAAAAATAATTAATATAATTTTAGAATTAATGTTGAATTTAAAACTCTTTTAAATTCTAATTGAAGTAATGGTATTTTTATAAGGGTTAGTTTGTTCTTATTATGGTTTTATTTAGACTTGGATTAAACTAATTCTTATGTTCAAACAAACCAAAATCAGCTCTTGAATACCCTTATTCTACTAGCTAAACGAGCTTTATTCTAATCCTAGAATATCCTAACCCTATGTCGAAACGCCCTTTATTTCAAACTCAAGATAACACCCCAATTATAACCCTAGATTATGTTTACCCTTGTTGCCAAACAACTCATTCTTCTTCCTGAATGAAACCATAATTTCATAAACTAAAAACCTTAGCCAACACTACCGTTGTTGCTGCCTTGCTCCTGCCACTACCGTCTGCTATCCACCGCCTGCCACGCCTCTTCCTGCTGCAGCAATGCTTCACCAATACAGATTGCCGCCAGCAACACATTGCCCAGACACGCCTGTGTCTGCTTGCTCTTGGTGGCAGTTCAAGTCATCGTCTGTCTGCTAGCGCCTACCATCGACGCCTCCACAAGCTAGACATCAGTACTTCACGCCAAGTCACAGCCGCCACGTTGGACATGTCTATTGCCACTCCTCGCCTATGTCTCTACCGCCAGATCCAGATTGACGTAGCAGCAATCACGCATCTCTGACAGTGAAGAGAACCATACCCTCCATGCCGTCGCACCTATAGCTTCCACCAGCCCAGTTCACCGTCTTTGAGGCCATCTTCCGGCAACTACAGTTTCCAGGAGCTTTCACCAGCTCCAAACTGCAGGCAAGTTACACAAGCCCAGTAGCGTGAGGTGCTTCTTTGGGTAGTAACCCTCTGCACTTTCTCCTGGCCGTGCAAAGACTAAATCCGACCTCAGTTTTATAACCCTTCACTTTCACTGCCTTTCCGACGAGTGTTTTCACTTCTATGGTTTTCCAAAAAGCGTCTTTGGTCCACTTATATATTTCTGCTGATGTTTTTAGATTTTGTTTCTTATTTTTAGTTTCTTTTTTTCTTTAAAAAAAAAAACAAAGCTTGCTTAATTGAGATTTATAATATAATTATTGAAAATAAAATATATTTGACTGAAATTTGTAATAAAAAACTAAAAATAAAATTTTGTCTTGTTTTATTCTGTTATTATTTTTTGTAATTATACTCTTATGTGTAATAATTATAATATAACACATTATATTTTTAAAGTAATTAATTATCATTATAGCTAAAATTAAAATATATGTAAATCAAATATTATTTAAAAATTACACATTAATTGTATATAATAAAATTACATCAATTAAAAATTATATTAAATCATTTTAATCAATAAAATATGTCTATCATATTATAATTCTTGAAAACATAATAGTATTATCATTTATTTAAAAAAAACATAAATCAATTAGAAATAATATAATCACTCCACATTTGTCTAACAATTTCATTTCGCTTCTAAGACATACTTCGATGTTGTACTAGAGCGATATTATACTCTACTTGAGAATCGGTATCTTCATTTTCGCTTTTCCTAATTTGTTCGTCATTTTCAGTACAAATGTCAAATAATTCATCTCTTTGTCCATATATTCTAATATAGTTGTGTCTAACACAACAAGCAATAATAATGTATTTTTGTTTCTTCATATCATAACTCGACATGTCTGTAGTTAAACAATTCTTGTGAACCTTGAAGTTTTCCTCTACCTTTATAATTTCCCAAATGATCTTTCACCTCAGCATGGTAAAAGAAAGTTAGGCATATTAGTGTAGCCCGAATCAACCAAATAGTACTTGCCTAACATATAAAGAATATAATATTAACAAAAAATATTTAAAATGAATTATAATTACTATGTTTATTTAAAATAATATATTACATTCTTGAGGCATAGGAAATTGATTTGCTGGATTTGTCACTATTTCTAAAAGAATTTGAGAGTCATTTGTTGTACCTTCTTATCCAACCATTACATATGTAAAACGCATGTCAAATAAGTAACACCGCATAATATTTTGGGTTAGATTAATTCTTTTGCTCCTATATGATATTTGTTCATTGGTCGAAACATGTGTATCAATATGTGTACCATCTATTACTCCTACACAATACTAAAAATTAAAATATATATTAAAATAATTATTAATTATAAGAGCATAATAAAAATAGTAATTAAATATATAACTGTACCTGAAATATGGAAAGAATTTTGAATTATGTTGAATATCGAGAGGTATATTAGTAAAAGATAGTAGAGCAATGACTCTTTTTGCAAGACAATTTACTGCATATAAGACTTTACAAAAGCACTTCGAAATTGTCCAGCTCGAATGTTGAAAGTGTTTTGTATTGAGTCTATTGACTCTAGTTGTCTTACTATGCCCTATAGTCATCGAGAAAATTATTTCTCATTCCTCTACAGTCCAATGACTTGTTACCTTTAAGTCTCTTAAGCCTCTTAAACTCATCACATAAGCTCAAGAAGATTATCTTTCTCCTTCTTAAGTTTTCATAAATCCTTGTAGGATTTCCATTCAAAAGTTCTATTATCCAATCATGATCAAGTAGAGTAAAAGTTCTACATGTTGGCTTTTGTAAATGAAAATATTGTTCTCTCCCCCAGCTAGAGAAATAATAATTACCTTCTTACATTCATTATCAGCATCTAATACGAAATCTATGTATCTACAATGACAACATTAAATAATTAATAAAACATTCAATCAAAAAGTTTAACCGAATGTAAACAAAATATTCATACTTTAAGTCAAATATTCATACAAATCACAAACGTAAAATGTTCAAACTATGGAATAATGTTTAAAATAAAAGTGTCAAATTAATAAGAATTCGATATATAATAACCTGAAAATATAACTAAAGCGACATAATCTAATGCATCTTCCTTGTATCTGTTATCTTCATAAAAATATTCCTATAAAGTGGAGAATCTCATATTGCACATTGTCAACACCCAATTCATCTAAGAACTTCATACATTCCATCATTATGTTACACTCTTGAGATCTACTCTCTGCGGTGGATGATGTTTAACTTAGTTTTTTGCAAATAAATCATTCTTCTTTTTTTATTATTCACCAAGTACAAGCAAGACCTCTTCTATAATGTTATAATGTATCTTCTTTGCCTTCTTATGAACTTATATCTTGATCTTCTTTTTCATTATACGAGTAATCTTCATCAACATCATTTTCATATTCCTCTTCTATACTATTCGATAGAGATTTAGTTGATAGATGTGCATACACACCAGTTGCAGTAGTA
Source organism: Erythroxylum shatona (assembly GCA_027568895.1). NCBI lineage: Eukaryota > Viridiplantae > Streptophyta > Magnoliopsida > Malpighiales > Erythroxylaceae > Erythroxylum > Erythroxylum shatona. Next base: position 44,211,566 of record JAOSBK010000206.1, read on the forward strand.
TCTCAAAAAATATGACACAAGTATGAAAAGTCCTTATATCCTTTTTTCTTGAATATGTGAGCCATTTTATGCACCTATAATGATAAAAAATGAATATGAGAATAAATATTATATAATATGATAACTTAATAAAAAAAAGGCATATTTTATGTTAAATAGATTTTCTCAACATTCATTTGTGGCATTAACTTCACCAATAGGGGAGTTGTAGCCGAATCTTCAATTTAGCCCTTAATCCATTACACTTATTCTTTAATTGAATTTTAGTATACTCCTTATTAAAAAAATTTTGAATCCCTGCCTTAATATTCTTCCAACTAGATTTGGAAAAGGTAGTAGTCGTTCGATTTCTCTTCTTCACTTCATCAACCATCAAGGAGATTAAATACATCTCTAAAGTATTATTCCATACTAACTTTTTCATTTATTTCCCCATGATCATTGAAATCGTTCATATTATTCAAACCTCCCATCACTAAATGTAACCATATATAAGTAACATGAATCATAGCAATTTCTATAAAGTATTAAATAGTTAACATGGTTCACAATAAACATGAGACAACGATATTAAATGCTAAATTGCATAAAGTGCATGGAAATGATTAAACAAAAAAAAATTTAAATTTGATTCTATAGCATAAACATAAAGATGTAAATTTAAGCAAATTCATAATATATGCATGATAGTCAAACCAACAGCCTTGCCATTTGACCCCACTTTGATCTCATGATACATGTATCTAAACAAAAGGAGATGTATATCTCATAATACATGTATATCAACTGCATTGTAATGAATCCAACTAATGCAGGCATAATTGAATGATTATTGATTATTGCAATTATCTTCATCAATTATAAGGTGGTGACGTTTACCAAAAGCATAAGGAAGGATATCCAACTACAGCTCTCTAACTAAATTAGTGAACTGCATTGTAATGATTCCAACTGCATCTTTCCATTCACTTTTTCCACTTCAAGATTTTTCAAAGCACGAGGGGGGATATCGTTATATCCCTTAGCTAAGTGATCAAGTTGGATATCTGAAATAGGTATCACATCGTTATGTTATCCCTGAGCATTGTCTAGTGAGAAACACAAGAAGGGCCTCTCTCATGAAACAAAACAACATGAAGGATTTAATGAATTAATTTTAATTATGCTACAGTAACATGTAGCATAACATGCACTCTCTTGCGTGATCTGAAGAAGAGGTGGACCTATTTATGTTTCAATGCAAATAACAGCAGTTGAGTAACGAGTTACAACACACATATAAACAGATGAAAACAAACTTAGAAATCATAGACGGTAGAAAACATAGGAGAGGGTAGAAGACACAGAAATCACAACTGGTAAAAAAGCATAGAAGAAGGTAGAAGACGCAATGATTGAGAAATAGCAAAAGAGGCTGAAGACGTAAAGTTGACATAGGGAAATCATTTTCGTTAAATATAAAAACTTGTTTTCAAATACATCGAAACGTCTTTTTTATGCTTTCAAAAAATCATTACCATTTTTTATTTTTAACAACAAAAAACAAAAACATCTTTAATCAAACAAGTTTTATAGGAATGTTCCATTTTTTACAAAACAACAATGAAAAACAAAAAAAAAAATGGAACCAAGCACCCCTTTGAATTTTAGAATTAGAGTTTGCAAAATTTGCAAAATTAATTCCATAATTTTTTAATAACAATAAAGCAACTTTTAATCAAGTTATAGAAATAAAGTTGGCTCTGATACTACTATTGGGAAATCGAATTGAGTTCCTGTCCTGTGCATAGTAGAACAAATATGAAACTTTTTCGTTTTATTTTTCAAAAATTAAGATCACTTAAATTCTATAAAATGATTAACACATAGATCATAAAAAAGCATGAATCGTACTCGTATTTTATTATGAAGCTTGATTCTTTTTTATTGTTTCTCTCAAATTGTTTTTGAATTGACTTATCTTAAGCACCATAGCTACAAAAGTGTTTAGCCTCTAATAGTATATATAGAACATATTAAGAGAACTTTATAACTATTACAAAAAGGGTTAGACAAGCAGTACCAACTTCTTTAGAGATTGAGCCTATTTATAATATGTTTTGGATAATTTTGTAATTTAATTAAAATTAAATTCTAATTTTAATTAAACTTTAATTAGAATTACAATTAGTTCCAATTAAATACCAATTATTCCCAAATAAGATCTAAAATCTCATATTAATACTTATTTATTAAATATCTCATATTTAATAATAAAGTTTATCAAACTTTACAATCAAACCCAACTGGATTAAAACATCTTTTCTTTCTTCACCCTTTCTTTGTGTGTGACTCATTAGGTTCTCAAATATATTGACAATAAATATAAATTTATATCCATAAATCAAAATTGGCATCTAGCAGTGCATCATCATGACCACCCAAATATTTAGAAATGTCAAAGTAGTTTTGACTAACCTTTCTATGTATAATTTTTTATATAATTCAATCATTTTATCATACAATTTTCTGATTAGACATAGAGATAGAATTAATGCTTATCATATTTAAGTCAAATCATATTAGTTCTCCACTTTTAGTAATTGATTCAATTAATGACATTTGAAAACAATTTTCAAAGTATTATTCTACCTTAGCCAAGGATTCTTGAATCAGTACTAATCAAGAACAATACAACATTGTTCATAATCACTTTAGGGTGACGAATCTTGTATTGATCTCTTAACTAGTTCCATATAATTCATATTATATCCAATGACTATAGAGTGAGCTACAATTGTCTAGAATAAGTCATAAGTAGTATCAAAATATAACAATCCATATATGAGATAACTACGGAGGTCTCGAGTTAAATGATCAGTTATGCAATCATCGTAATGATAATTTTCATTGGCATACAACTAATATTCCAAATCGATTTCTCATATGGGTCGACACAATGAACTTGTTATCTAACAAGAACCCACATGTTTATTTAAGTATCTCAATACTTGAGTTTATGAGGCCAACAACTTCTTTTATAAAGAAAAAAATGTAGCAAGTGTTAGTCTTTTTTATGCTTTATTAATATCATGTCTTAATAGAACAATAACTAGGAAGAATTTATGAATAACAAATAAATGCAATATGAATATCATTATTATAATATCATCATAAATTCATTTGCAACGTATATTTATCCCATAAACTTTATCTACGTATCTCATTATTATGATCTCGTCATAAATTCATTTGTAATAAATATTTATCACATAGAATTTATCATATACATCTGAACATGTAGGGATGGCAAAATGGACCTGAATCATGGTCAATGGGCTAGGCTCGAGTTGACTAGCCTAGGGCCCGGAGGTTGGGAAAAAGTTGATCTTAGGGCTAGGCTCAAGCTTATGCTCAGGCCACCGAGCCCCAGGCCTGCCTAATGAAGGGCTAACTGACTTAATGAACAAAATGATGTTGTTTTATTTTAGAAGCAAAATGATGTCCCTTTAAGTTGTAAACAATTAAACAGATTAAGCAAACACAATGTCATAACTTTTTCATTTTTAAAACGATGTCATTTTGCTTCTAATGAAAAATGACGTCATTTTACAATTTTCTCACAAAATTAAACTACATCATTTTTCTTTAGATTTATTTCTTCCTCTTCACCTCTCACTACAACAAAACAAAAAATTAGCTACATTTTCTTTGGCAAAAAATTAGCTATGTTTTCTTTGGCGACGAAATGAAAATTGTCACACAAAGTCTTGGTTTTGTGATGATTTCAAAATTCGTCGCACGAAGTCTTGATTTTTAAACGATATTATCGTTGAAGGAGTTTATTTAGCGACAAGATTATTGAGTTGTTGCGAAAAATGCCTAATTTTGTGATGATTTTCCTATTTCGTCTACGCTTGGCAACAATAAATGGAAACATCGCCAAAATTAGAACCTTTTGCAAAAAAATAGTAATTTGTTGCAAAATGTGAACTTTTTGCCATTAAATCTTTTATTCGTCGCTAAAGGTCGATATTAAAGAATTTATAATTAATAATGTTAATTTGATAATTTTTGAATGGTAAGTGTGCTTAATAATTGTAAGGTTGATTATAATCAAAATTTATATATGCTTTTTATATTTTCATTTGCCTTCTTTATATTTATATATATATATATATATATATATATATATAGTTAATGCATTAAAACAATAAAATTATCTTTTTGGATATAAAAAGCTAAACATATATAAATTTAATAATAATAAGATAAGAAATAAAACATTTAAGTTGAATAGTATTCTTAAATCTAAAATTTGTAAAATGTTTTCAAAGTTGTAAACATATTGTTGAAAAACAAATGATTGGTTGGTAATTTAAATTTTGGAAAGTGAATATTTTTTTAGACATAACAAGATAAACATACCTAAAATTTTAATGTTAATAAGATCAAAATATCATAAATTTAAGTTGACTACTATTCTTAATCATTAATATATATGAACAATAAAATAATAATACATATAAATATTGGAATATGGTAAGTAATATAATATAATTATATATATATATAGTGCACGATATTAATTAGAAGTTTAACAATTTTTATAGACAAAATAATAAATAAAGCTCCACTCCTAATATTCCATTGAAAAGAAAAAGAAATAATTATTTTTTAAATTTTAAGTGACATTAGAGTCAACAAAAAAGGTAAAGAGGTTGCCAATGTCTGGATTCCCAAGAAGTCTCCTTGCAAGTTTAAAGCCATTAATTAAAACAGTTGAAGATCATCTCTTAGGGTTTGGTGAATTAACACCCTCTTCCAACAACTTCGTTACTTTAACTAAATTCATAAAAGATACAATGAACGACTTCTCAGATCCAGTATGGACGACGATACTAGATGAACCACAGGTACTAAGCATTTCAGGTAATGAGCAAAGATAATAGAACAATCAAAGCTAAATTAGATGGTATTAGGAAGACAAATTCGAACACATGTATACACGACTGATAAACTCCATGATCGACATGATGGCATAGTTTTTGCAATCAATCATTGTTCCGAAACAACCAATTCTCCTAATCCTATACAAACCATCGGGACATCACCACTGCCTCTATTTCCATCTATATTTTCTTGAAGATTCGAGGCAGCTTAACACAATGTGTAGCATATACAATCAGATGGTCATATAATAGCTTTATAATAGAAAATGAGATACCAATAATAAATAAAGAGAGGTAGTTTGGATGATACGAAGAACCTTGAAGAAGAAGATTGTCCATGAAAGGTATATTAGTGTATAAAGAGAGGATTTTTTTCCTGCATTGATTTGTTCTTCATTAGGGACAATTTTGTCACATTCCTTCTAATGGAGCTCATTTCCACCATCATAAACTAGTCGCCACGTCAACATTCCATGATGAACTAATGTTAATAGTTTAATTACGAAAAATTAGTAGAAGAATTCTTATTTGAACTTCCAACATTCTAGCAATGTTAATTTTGTGATTTATCTTTAAATTATCTTAATAATTAGTTTGTTAGTTTTGAGCAACTCAATATATATGTATATATATGTGTGTGTGTGTGTATGTGTGTGGTACAATCAAATGTAAATATGTACATAATAATTGCAAAAGGAGCCTTCATTGAAGCATTTCATCAAACAGTTAGGACGATTTGTCAACAAGTGTAGAAGGTGGGAAAAAATGATGACCCATACACATCGTGCAAAAAAACACAAGAAATCATCTTCCAAACAAAAACAAAAACAAAAACCCATACACCATAAGCATAACACAAAACTCATAATAAACTCCTAAACGTAGTAATAAAATGGAGCACAAGAAAGAGGGCTTGAAAATAGAAAAGAAGAAATAATATCATCATATATAATGACGATTCTTTATCGGTGACAACCACAACACAGGAGACAACCACAACTGAGGTGACAATGCTTATTGGATGGTGAACGAAGAGGAATGTTGACGGCTAACATAAAAATGAAGAGAGGTTCGTTTTTATGTTAATAACCTAGTAGAAAAAGATATCGTGTCTTGTTAAACAAAACGACATCGTATTCAACTAATTTGAAATAAATATACCATTGGCATCAATTAAAAAAATTGTCACGAAATGGTGGGCCATTACCATTTGGCTCCACCTTTGGTGATGGCATGAAGATAACATTTTATTAATTACCATATTTAATTATATGTATTGCAATGTGATTCAAAAATAATTACAATCTAGAAAACAATGGAAATCACTATTAAATATTAATATGATATTCTTAATAATCAAATTAAATATTATTGAAAATGATTTTAATTGTAAACATAAATTTAGTAAACAGTAATGTTATTTTAAAAAGTTATAAAACAAACAACACAAAATTAATTTTTATTACATAAATGAATTCTTTTTTTAATGCCATTTAAAATATATGATTTGACAATTTTATGTGATGTGACAAAATTGTAATTATTCCAATTAAATTAGGTTAAATTTTGTGGAAATTTTATGTTTCAAAAGGTAAATTCTATAGATATAAAATCTAAAATAATAATTTATTTTTCTTATTAATGTTTTTAAAAATATATTATTTGAAAAAATATATAAATGGTCTCACAAAACTGTATTTACTATATATAAATTCTATACAATTTTATATAATTTATCTATTACCAAAAATTTTGGAAAATTTAAAAATTATAAAGAATTTGCTGGCAATTCGTCGCTAAATATAACATTTAGCAAAAAATTACATTTAGCATTGTTAAAAGGTCTACATTGTATCAAGATATAGGACGAACCAACTGTACCATCGCTAAAAGGTTGACTTTGTATAAAGATTTGGTCACTCGTAGCATATTCGTCGCCAAATATCATCTTTAGCGACCAATTAGAAATAAAGTAGCGAAAAGGTTAATTGTATGTAAACAATTCGCGACTATTTTTCTAAGTTCGTCGTTGCAAATTTTGTTTACTGATGAATTGTTGACGGTGTCGCTAAAAGGTTGACTGTATAAAGATTTGGCAACTATTTTTGTAATTCATTGCTAAATATTGATACATATATGATAAAATGACATCGTTTCCATTTTTTAAACGATACAACATTTGGTGACGGTTTCAGTAAACATCACCAAATGTATGCACAAACCAATCCAAAGGCTCAACCCCTCCCATATTTTTGCCCACTCTCCCGCGTGCTCATTTATTCTTCATTTTCTCTTGAATGTCTTATGGGTTTTGCATGCTTCTATGTCCTCCCATCGTCGTTGCTCTAATTGTCCGTCGAGTTAACTCATTGGTTGTTTATTTGGATTATTTTGTGCTTCCTTTCACATGTTTTGAAGGTGTTATGTTTGGTTTTGAAGTGGATATATGCACTCATTGCGTAGTTTTGGCTTGTTTGTGAATGGATAAAGTGTGGAATGTGTTAATGTTAGTGATGGAAAGGAAAACACATGATTTGCATTTGAATCTTGGGATGAATTTTCATGTTTGTAGGGTGTTTGATGAAGTGCATGTAATGATTGTCGTAAATAAGATAATTATGTTCATCATCTCCATATTCGTACCCACCATTAACCTTCTTTCTTTTCAACTATAACAAGCTATTAGATCAAGTATACACTAAAGCACTAAATTCGAGTTGCTTAAAGTTTTATATCACCCTCCACAATGTCACATCTCCTCCCAACTCTAATTAAGCTCCTGTAATGAGGTAATAAGATGCTTTGTTAAGAAACCATTAATTTGTACAAATTCACCAGTTATACTCTAGACAATCCATTAACAGTGTTATCTGCTCCATTTTTATATATGATTTTGAAATTAATTCTAATCAATTTCGGTAGCTAGGATTGTTGAAAAGTAGTAGTTATCTTCTATTCTAGCAAATACTTTAAAATTTTATATTTTGTTTTCACCATATACCTCATGCCAATCAAATAATGAGACTACTTCTTAAAAGCCATAAACTATTTTTCATATATAGACAAATGCAAGTACCTTTCAGATAACGAATTGCTAACATATGCAACAAGGTGTGCCTTTTTGCATAAAAACAACTTTCTATCCTATTCCTACTTACGTATGCTTCAATCACAATTTCTTTACTAGAGTCAGTTAAAGTTAAACTAGAGAATATACTAATGCCTCTTTAAGTATATTGAAAGCATCCTCAGCCTTTTGATGCTATATAAAGGCATATAATTACTTACTTAATCGATCATGATCATTAATGAAACACCTATAATATTATGCTAAACCTAAGAAAGTACCTTGAAGGGTCATTATATTTGCTTACAAGAGGAAACATCTTAAAGGCTCATTATGCTTCATTGTAAGAATAGTCACTAGCATTTTCTATGTGCATAAATAATAGGTTATGATAATTATGAGCTTATTTTTATGTTGTTTTGATAATAAAGAGACATATACTACATGCTTTTTTTGTGTGGTCTTGCATTAAAAAGTACCTAGAAGATGATGTATGAACAGTAAAGAACATGGGCATGGAGTGTTTGAACTAGAACATACCTCATCATTATTTACAAAAAAGATTATTTACATGTATATACATTGGAAGGTTTAATGTTCTTTTTGCAAAGTTTACGCGTCTAAACCCTAAACCCTAAACCCTAAATCCTAAACCTTAACCCCATCCTCTAAACCCTAAACCCTAAACCCTAAACCCTAAACCCTACTTTATGAATAAGTGTATTATATTAAATAAACTATTTTCTTTTTTACAGGCCATATTTTATGTTGAAGAGCATCGATAATTGTTCAACCTCGTCCTTCTTCATTATAGTCTGCGGTTGTCTAGGTAAGTTATCCAACTAATATCTACCATATGTTTGGCTTTTGTGTCAATGCAAAGGAGGTGTTTTGTTATGCTGTTCTTTGCAACATTCTTAGAATCATTGATGAGTTTTTATGTTCTATATTGATAGTTTAAGTATTTATGTTTAGGTTTTGTTTGAATAACTGATGAGTAGATTTATGAATTACATAACTATTTATTGCACCTAGGATAGTATATAGGCTAGAAACCTATAATGTAGCTTTCATGAGACTTATCAATGAAATATTCCATGAGCCTAGGAGTCATAGTAAGAACTTGCTTTCTCAATTCATGTGATGTAACAATGTCATGTATCGTAGTGTTTGTTTAAATTCAAACTTAATTTATGAACTTGTACTGGTTAATGGAGAAATTGTAACTTCTATTGGTTTATTATTATGTTAGCATTGCATTTAATAATTTAGTTATTTACTTTTAATGTTAGCATTGCATTTAATAATTTAGTTATTTACTTTTAATTGTGTGGCTAGATGGATAAAAGTTGGATGTCTCATTGGAAATGGTCCACTGAATACAAAAAAGGAGTCAAGATTTTCATGCAATTTTAAAAAAGATCAAATGAATGATGAATGTCGTATTCGTTGTCTATGTATAGATTACTTAAATGTCGACATTCAAAGTCAAGATGTGGTATATAATCAATTACTAATATGAGGCATAGATAAATTTTATACTCTATGGCTTTATCATGGCAAATGTAAGGAAGCAAGTTGTAGTAGAAGTGTTGGTATAAGTGTTGATGATAGTAACAATAATGATGTAGATGATGGTGATGGTGATGATGGGATTGGTGATATGTTAGAGGATTATGGGAATTATATAGAGACTAAGGATGAAACTAGTTTACCTAACATAATTGGTAGTATTATAGAAGATAATTTTAGGAAGTTATTGAAAGTTGCTCAAGAAGAATTATATCTAGAGTTCTCAAATTTCTCACAACTATATTTCATAGTCAAGTTGTTGCATTTGAAGGTTTGTAATAAATGGAGTAACAAGTCTTTTGACATGTTAATTGACCTGCTTAATGATGATGCATTACCTATTAGACAACTATATTTCGTAGTCAAGTTGTTGCATTTGAAGGTTTGTAATAAATGGAGTAACAAGTCTTTTGACATGTTAATTGACCTACTTAATGATGCATTACCTATTATACACAAATTGCCCAAATCTTATTATGATGCTAAGAAATTGTTAAGGGACCTTGGGTTAGGATATATATCAATACATGCTTGTAAGTATGATTGTGTTATATTTTGGAAGGACATTAAAGATCTTGAAGAGTGTCCCAATTGTGGTATATCAAGGTGGCGAGTAAGTGATAGGAGAGGGAAAAAGAGACCGCATAAAATCTTAAGATACTTTCCTATTAAACCACTACTACAAAGGCTTGTTATGTAAAAAAATAGCAATAGATATAAGGTGGCGTAAAAAGAAATGCAATGATGATAACATTATTCATCATCCAATAGATTCAACTACATGGAAAAACTTTAATGGAAAGTTTCCATAGTTTGCACATGATTGCCATAATGTTCAACTTGGTTTAGCCTCAAATGGATTTAATCCTTTTGGTAATATGAGTTACTTCTTATAGCATGTGACCGATAATTCTAGTGTCATAATCAAAATTGGCGTAGCGAGTCATAACACTGCTTAAAATAACTAAACCTATAATTATAGCAGTGATGAGTCTAGGTCAATACCACAGAGAGTGTGTGTAAAGCTTTTGAAATAAAAATAATTGGTGTTTAAGTTATGGGGGCTTTTGTTTGAATAAAAAAAGGTAAAATTAAACTAACAAAGCAAATTAAATAAAACAATCTAAATATGATAAAAAGTGATAAATACGTTAGGGACCCAGTCATGGGTTCAATGTCAGCCCACACACCCTTAAACGTAATTCATTGAATTATTGTTCTTATACCTCTCCTAGCAACTATAAATCGTAGGTTAACAACAAACTCTATTAGCCTCAGTTTTCCCTTAGGTCGTGTTTAATTAAGAGCCGGACGTTAATTAAACCAAACTATTGAATAACTTAGTATAAGCTCTCCAGATTTAATTGGGCAGTCGCATTACGAAATAAAAAACTGACTAACCAAGGAAACAACCACATATGCTCGAGTCATTTAACCAAGGTTATGTTATCCCTAATGCTTCGAAATCAATCAGAAACATAACACTTAGGGATTGTATCCTTAATTATTCGATATCATTAGTAGCTACAAATGAATCTCAACATAACAATTATGGATTATATTGAAGATATTAGGAATAGGTTTGTAATAAAATGATCTAATGAATACATTAAAATCATCTTTCCATAATACCCAAACAATAAACATAGGATAACATAACCAAGTCCTAAAAGAGAAAGAACAACAAACATAATGAAAGAAATGTATTACTAGGTTCTTTAACATCGATATCACCCTAGGTCGGGAAGTCTAGCCCTCTATGGATCTCTAAAGAATTACAAGACTGCCCCTCTTCATTCTCCCGAAACCTCCAAACTAAGAGTCTCATCTTTTAAAACGATCCCTACAACTTTTCATACCTTCTGCCATCACATTATGTCTATTTATATTTAAAACTAGGTTTTTATGTGAATTGGTAGAATGTCGTGGATATGACTTAATGGCTCACGATCATGAATGGCCTCATTGAATGCTCGTGATCGTGAGCCTTTGTGTCATGGTCGTGACTAATGTTGTCACACCCATGACACATTTGTCATAGGCGTGACTAATATGTCACACCTATGACATGACAACATGGTGCTTGGTGGTGAGTTTTGCATCTTCATTTCTTTTTGGCATTTTCTTGTCTTCTCTTACTCTAATTCTTATCCTTCTTGCCCCATGAAGATAATTGAGTGTGAATCTTAAGAAGACGACTGAAATATTGTGCTTTCAACTTAATTTTTCTCTTTCGCTTCCAAATTGTACCTAAAACTAGATATGAACTAAACAGAATATCTTAAGCATTTCATAGCAATAATCAATTATGGAATAAATGTATAATCAATTAAGAACATAACAATTTCCCCTACACTTAACTTTTGACTATCCTCAGGAAAAATATCAAAATCAAAGTCACAAACCCAAAATACTTTCTCATTTTCCATATTTCCTAATAATAGATAATTATAAGAAAAGATGAATGACTTTCAAAACCATGACAAGAACTCAACATTCAATGCCTCTACTCATATCAATCAACATTCATCACCTTTAGAAATTGAACAATCTAGAGCTAGAATTGACAAAATGTGTTTAAATATGATAAATTCATGGGTATACTCAAGCACCATTTATTACCATGACATTCCATAACTTTGCAAATCATTTCATTTCTCCATCATTAATATTCACTTGCATAATCATGAATCAAAGGACTTTTCAAGGTTGTAATGTGGGCAAGGGTAAATATGTGATGTATTTGGATAATGTAGTATAAAAGTCATCCAAGCTAGTGAAACTAGAAAAACACTGAATATACCATCAAACGTAAAAACCAACACTCACTCACTATTGCGTACATCAACTATGATGAATGCAAAAACTACATTTCATAGCTCAAATTCAAACTCTCATACCATAAACCACATGAAGAATAATTAATTAGAAGGGATTACTCATAAAGATTGATGATAAAAAATAAATTGAAACTATAAGGAGTGAACCTTCCAAAACAACATTTACCTCATATGCAACATACTCAAATCACCCATTTAATAAAAATTTAGGAGGAGAAACTAATCACGAATAACTTTTCAAAACAATTGCGTTTCCTCCTAGATACTTTTATTTAAACATATTTTATTTCTTTTCTTTTTGTTTTTCTATTTTTTCTTCTTCTTTTCTCCTTTTCTTTCTTTTTTTTTTTAAGAATTGACAGAAGCTACCAACCTTAGAATCATCTGACAAGACATAAAATGACATTTCAATGATTATAACCAACCCGCACATACACACACCCCCTATACTTATACTTTTTTGCATCCATAATTATCCATAATCAAAAAATGTTCCATTAGTTTTAAGGCTTAGGTGGGATATTTGGTTAGGTTTAAGCATGTAATATGGTTAGCACAAAAAGAAAGGCTAATAAAACTCAAGGGGGCTTAACAAAGGGAAATTCATATCAAGGGGTAACCTATTTAGCTAATTTAGTTTATAAAAGGCTAATAAAACTCAAGGGGGCTTAGCAAAGGGAAAATTCATATCAAAGGGTAAGCTATTTAGCTAATTTAGTTTATAAAAAATAAAGAATGCCTATATCAATTCCATGTTAATGCATGTGATAAAAAATGTGGTCTTGAATAGAAAATCAACACAAAGTTAGGATGTACATGTCATGAAGTTAACATGTAAACAAAAGACAATGAGACTAATATGGATTTGTCAGTTTAATAAGGCTCAAAATCTCATTAGCTTTTGTCTACCACTAGTTACTACTCTTTTAAAGATACTGCATATTGAACAATCACAAGAGCCAAAGTACATGTTAAAGTTGCTATGAATTTTTCTAGTCAATTCACACTTTAATTATGACTATATAGTCCTAGAAAAAATAGAAAAAGAGAATTTGTTTGTTTGTTTCATTGATTATCTCTCTTTTTGATTAAAAACATAAAAACATGCAAGAAACAAACCAACCTAAAAACATATATGCATATAAGAAAGAAATGTGAAAATGTAAAGAAAAAGAAATGCACTTCCTTGGGGTTGCCTCCCTAGAAGTGCATCTGTTTATTATTGCTAGCTCGACGCCTTTTTGTCCTCATCACATGACAAAATTATGATTTCTGGGTATCACAGTTTGAGCCTTCTCCACTTAAGGTTATTCAGGATAAGACCTTAGTATGATGACCTTTGATATTTAGTATCTTCCCTATCTTCAGAATCTCAATCTAGACTGAGTCCACACACTCTTGGAATATCTCAAATGTCTCTTCACTCTTTCTTCCCTATCTAATTCCTCCAACCTCCTAGGTAAAGGTGAAGAGTTAGTCTCAACAATAATTATGGACACAGTACTCACCTTCGAACTAAAAGATGTCTCTTTTTCTCCTTCAAGCTCCTTTTCTACTTTTTCTTCATAAGCAATTCCTTGAGCGGTTCTCTCAAGATTCTCAAGCTCCTCTTCACTTTGTAAGGTCTTCGTATTAATGTCCCTTGGGTAGACCTCAGGTTGAGATGATTGCATTTCTTCACTTTGTGATTTTATGCGATCGAAAGCTTCTGTTGTCTAACCTACCTGGCTTGCCAAGTTCTAAATTTTTAACGATGTATCTTGATAGAAATGCATCACTTCCTGCTATAATTATTTAAAACCGTATTGAAATTGCAAAGTATTAGCAGTCATAACATTAACCAATTTTTCCATAGATGTAACTGAGTTTTGTTGACTCTCCAAATCTTGGATGCTAGATGTTGTATCCTACCCAAATTGCCTTCCATCCTACTGGAATTGTAGAGTGTCTTGCTGAATCTGTAAATTATTTTGTTGAATTTGAATATTGTTAGCAGCCATAACATTAAGTAATTCTTCCAGAGATAGAGCTGAGTCATAATAAGAAGCTTTTGGTCTATACGAGAATTGCTATACATCCTGCAAATTATTATAGAAGTAATTTTATTAGTTATCTCATCTATAACTAAAGTTCATATGATCACTCCATACTTGGTTATAAGATAGGCAATATGTATTATAAAAGAAACTACTTCCATTTATGATTTTTATTACACACAAACACTAAACAAAAAGTGAAAATATCATAAAATAACTGAAAAGAAATTAGTTATAAACAAATATATAAACAAACCAATTAAAATTAAGAACAAAAACTAAAGCATCACACTCTCCAGCAACAATGCCAAAATTGACATAGCGAGTTGTAACACTACTCAAAATAACTAGACCTACAACTATAGTAGTGATGAGTCTAAGTCAATCCTTGTGTATAAAGCTTTAGAAATAACAATGATTGGTATTTAGGTTATGGGAGGTTTTGTTTGAATAACAAAATAAAGTAAAATTAAAGTAATGAAGCAAATTAAACAAAACAATCTAAAAATGATGAAAAGTGATGAATATGTTAGGGACTCGATCATTGGTTCAATCTCATCCTACACATAATTAAATATACTTCATTAAATTGTTGTTCTCATATCTCTCATAGCAACTATTAATCATAGGTTAACGATAAGCTTTATTAACCCCAGTTTTTCCTATTTAATTAAGAGATTGTTGTTAATTAAACTAACTATCGAATAACCTAGAAAAAGCTCTTTAGAATTAATTGGGCAGCCGCATTACAAAATGGAAAATCAATTAATCAAGTTAACAACCGCATACGCTTAGGTTATTTAACCAATTACGTTACCCCTAATGATTAAAAAACACAACAATTAGGGATTGTATCCCTAATGGATCGATATCATTAGCAACTACAAATAAATCTCAACATAATAATTGAAAATTATGTTGAAGATTCTAGTGATGGGTTTGTAATAAAACGATTCAATGAATGCATTAAAATCATCTTTTCCTAATACCCAAACAATAAACATAGGATAACATAACCAATTCTAAGAGATAAAGAACAACAAATATAATGAAAGAAATGATTAACTAGGTTCTTTGGCATCGATATCACCTTCGAATCTGGTCAAGAAGCCTAGCCCTCTATTGATCTCTAAAGGATGAGAGGTTTGCCCCTCTTCATTCTCCTGAAACCTCCACACCGAGAGTTGCCACTTTTAAAACAATTCTTCCAACTTTTCATACCTTCTTCCATGACATTATGTCTATTTACATTAAAAACTAGGGTTCGGGTGAGAAGGCAAAATGTCACAGTTGTGACTTAATGGCTCACGACCATGAATGGCCTTATTGAAGGCTCACAATCATAAGCCTTTGTGTCATGGGCTTGACTAATGTTGTCACATAGAATGAGCATATTCCTTTAGTAAAGAGTTGTAATCTAGTACAGGAGATAGAAGTGTAAACTTTTAATCCTATACTAAGTGAAAATAGAAGTTTAACTTGAAGTCAATTAAAAAGTGAAGTTTGGAATCACTTCAATAAGACTAGATCGATAGACAAAACAAAAAAAGAAGAATGTAAATATTGTCAGAAGATGTTGGCTGGGAGTTCATAAGGTGGAACCTATCATTTAAAGAGACATTTGGATTCGTGTGGTAGAAAGAAGATGGTATTAGGAGGTCAAATTTTTTTTACCCCTAACCTTATGAGAGGGAAGGATGAAATGACAACAACAGATCAAGGTTTTTGATAGCTTTTATGCTAATTAATGATGAACATCCAATATCTATGGTTGATACTAAAAGATTTATAATATTTTACAACTCACTATAATCGATCTTTAAGGTCCCATGTCGGAATACAATGATGAAAGACATTAAGAAGATATACAAGATAAAAGGAAAGAAATTTTATGAACATTGTCATGTATTAAAGGATGGATTGTTATAACAACAAACATGTGCATAGTTGATAACTAAAAGAAGGGTTATGTGGCAGTGACGACACATTATGTTGACAATAACTAGACTTTACATAATAAACTTTTGAGGTAATATATATTCTTTAATATTGTTATCATTTTCTTTTTCATAATGTTATAATCGATGTTGGTAAAATTTGTACATGATAGGTTCATTTATGTGTTAGCACCACATATAAGTGAAAGATTGGCAACTGTATTGGGAAATTGTTTGATAGATCTTAATATCGACAATAAATTATCCACATAACAGTCAAAAGTTTTAACACAAATGATGTTATAATTGAAAAGTTGAAGAATAAGATATGAGTTAGAAGCTTACAGGTTGGTGGTGGAAGGTAATTCCATATGCGTTGTTTTACGCATATTCTAAACTTGATTGTGAAGGATGGATTGGTTAAAGGGAAACGAGATTTGATTCAGAATAATGTAGTATATTGGAGTGTAAAACCTAAAAGACTTGAGAATTTTGAAGAAACTGCATGACATTTATGCATTCCAAGTACAAAGATGTTGGTTTTGGATTATCCAACTAGATTGAACTTAACCTTTAAGATGTTATAGTCAACAGTCTTATATGTTGATGTGTTTACTAGACTAAGACAAAAGATATTCTCAATACACTTGTATACTACAAAAGACCAATGGGAGTTGGTTAGACAACTAAGTTGGAATTATTTTATAATGTGACTGAATTGTTCTCAGGGACAAAATATCCAACTTTGCATTGTTGATTTAGCACTATGTATGAGATAAAGAAAGCTTTATTTGATTTGATGTTTGATTTTAATGAGGTTATTTAGGCTATGGTACAGTAGATGATAAAGAAATTGAATTCTTATTAGTTTATAGTTAGACATATTATTGCAGCTTATCTATGCTGGACTCGAGAAACAAGATGGATGGTATTAATTTTATATATAATGTGTTGTATGGCGATTAAGCCCACTAGCATGTAAAAGTCATTAAACAATTTTGTGGTGATTTGTTTAACGGTTATCAACTCATAATTGACAAAATTCATGATTGGGATCACAGTAGTTCAGGTTGTTCAACTATGGCTTCAGTACAGGTTCAAGCTCATCTTCTAAAAACAATTTGTTACTTTCAAACTTTATGAAAAAAAGGGCTAAGACTTTGAACAATATGATAAAATTAGATAAATATTTGACAAAAGATTGTGTTGTCGAAGTTGAAGGTGTTCAATTCGATGTATTATTATGGTGGAAAAGTTGTGGAAATAATTTTCCAATCATGCAAGTAATTACATGAGTCCTATTAGTATTATGTCATCCACCATTGCTTCGAAGTCTGCTTATAGCACTAGTGGTCAGATTATTAGTCCTCATGATGCTCGACTTCATCCTCGTACTATGGAAGCCTTTACGTGTGCTTCAAGTTTTGCTTAGATAATGAAAATATCAAAGGTAAATTATGTTCTTCTTGATATATCAATTTCATCTTTTTTATATTATCTTACCTTATATTGTTTTTTTTAATTTGTAAATTAATATAGCCATATGTACTAATATGGAGGTGACTAATCATACTCATCGATCAAGTGGATATTATTTTGATAAAATATTCGAATATGAAGGTATATTTAATCATGTATTAATTATTATCATGTCCTTAATATTTCTTTAATTTTAATATTACATTACTAAATATAATGTTTGTATATATAAAAGAAGTGATGCAAACTATTGATGATCTTGACTACAATAATTAGTTGCTCTCTCAGTCTATATAGTCTCTACCCTCTCTAATCTCTAACCTCCAGTCTCCACCCTCTAATCTCGACCATGATTTTATCTTGATTTTTTGTAAATTGTATCATTTTTTTGTAAAATGATTTAGACAATCATTTCTTTGTAAAATTAAGATATCTATACTTAATTAAATTGATCACTTTAATTATAGTCTTTTTCTTTCATTTCCTATAATTTTATCATCCTTCATTAATGAATTTAGTTTCATCTTATTCATTTCATTAGTATATGTAAGTTTTTATACGTTCATTTATTATAAAAATATCAATTTTTATTAATCAATTAAAATTCATAACTATAATTAATTTAATTGATCACATTAATTATTATCTTTTTCTTTCATTTCCTATAATCCTATCCTCCTTCATTAATGAATTTAGTTTCATCTTATTCATTTTATCAATATATTTATTCATTATAAAATCTTAATTTTTATTGATCTTTTGAAATTTGAAATTTGAAATTTGTAACTATAATTAATTAAATTGATCACTTAAATTATAATCATTTTATAATATTTTTCTTTCATTTCCTATAATTATATCATCCTTCATTAATGAATTTGGTTTCATCTTATTATTTTATTAGTATATGTAAGTTTTATTTATTCATTCATTATAAAATCTCAATTTTTATTAATCAACTGAAATTTGTAACTAAATTAATCACTTTAATTATAATCTTTTTCTATTTGTTTTCTATAATTCTATCCTCCATCAGTAATGATTTGATTTCATCTTATTCGTTTTATCAATATATGTACATTTTTATATATTCATTCATTATAAAATCTCAATTTATATTAATTAATTATAATTTGTAACTATAATTAATTTAATTGATTAGTTTAATTAAATTCTTTTTCTTTCATTTTCTTTAATCATATCCTCCTTCATTAATGAATTTAGTTTCATCTTATGTATTTTATCAGTATATACATGTTTTATACATTTATTATAAAACCTCAATTTTATAATTTTATTAATTAATTGAAATTCTTAACTTTAATTAATTGAATTGATCACTTTAATTTAAATCTTTTTCTTTCATTATCTATAATTTTATCATAATAAAAATTAAGTCAATTTTAAACCTGAGGCTAGATCAAGCAAAGCTCCAAGCTGGGCCCATACATTTCACCTTTTGAACCTGGCCAGTTCAATCCGATCCACTTCCATCCTTATGAACATGTATAAGATAAAAAATGTCTTTAAATAATTGTCACTAAATCACATTCAACCGATTGGTTATAAAGCATAAACTAACAGCACATCTCCTTTATAGCAAAGCCATTTTGACCCCAAAAAAATTCAATCTCATAGATAAAAATAGCAATGTGTGGCTAGTTAGCCTCGCAGGTCATAACCACAACATCAATTAGATCTATTACTCAGTGTGAAGAAAGTAGAATATGCATCATTAGATATGATTATATATTTGTGATTGCCCCATGGCTCATAATTTAGAGTTTCGAATATATTTAGATGAAACTATATCCTAACAAAAGATCAAACTTTTCTCCTTGTACTGATGCTCTTAAGACAAAAATAAGAAAAAGCAATGGATACTTGATAAAAGATGAAACAAACTTTGTTCATTTTCTTATCTTATGATCAGGGTTCTTAACATTTTATGGGCCCAGGACAAAGTAAAAAAGAAAAGACCTAACAAATCAATAATATACAAATATGTATAGTCTAAAGAAAACACAAGATTCCATTCCCTTATAGTTTTTTTAATTAAAATGTTCCTTATTTTATTGTTAAGATTATCTCAATTTTTAGGATAATAAATATAACTTAGGGATTGGTTGCTCATCTACGTTTAAATTTTCTAAATTGGATGCATTTGAAACATGTTTATACTTATTCAATTTGCTAACATTCTCATGACTATGAATTTCATCACTTAAATTTTCATTAGGTTATTCAAAACTATCTTCACATATATGTATAGCCTAAAGAAAACAAAGATTCCATTCCTTTATAGGCCTCTTTTAATTAAAATTTTCCTTATCTTATTGTTAAGATTATCTCAATTTCTAGGATAATAAATATTTAACATAGGGATTGGTTGCTCATCTACCTTTAAATTTTCTAAGTTGGATGCATTTGATATATGTTTATACTTATTCAATTTGCTAACATTCTCTTGAATATGAATTTCATCACTTAAAAATTCATTAGGTTGTTCAAAATTATCTTCGTATAATTTCTCATAATTATCACTGGAAGAATCACTCTTTTTTAAAAAATAATCGATATATAAGACAATTGAACTAGAAAAAGAAAAAAAAAGCATATGTATGGAATTGGAAGAAGTAAGTAGGCGCAACAAAACAACCATAACTCGACCATTTATCATAAAGATACATCAATGGTTTTATATACCTTCAATAAGAAAAAAAAAAAAGAGCTTAACCTATAAATTAGAAAATAAGAATTATGACTTAACAAATGACAGAGAGACGAATTGCAATTTAAGAAGGAAATGAGGGATAAAACTATCAAGTATGATATACGTGAAATGAAAGAGACAAAAATCACCTGAATAAACTTTAATTCAAACTAAATTATACTTACTATTGTAATTAACAAAATATCATATATAATCAAATTGAAAATTTTCAATTTATCCGAATATATTACAATTGAAATAGGAAATGAAAGAAAGATAAATATAACTAAAATTTATTTTAATTTTCAATTAGAAAATAGAAAACTCAACCCATATTGAAAAAGCTATCATACTCATAATCAAATTTCTAATTTTTACCCAATCTTAAGATCAAAAGAATTATTGAAAAATATAAAATTCAAAGTAATAAAATAAAATAAAATGAGACTTGAGAGAATAAATGAGATCCGTTTCTTACCTAAATGAGAATGATGTTGATGGAGGCAAGGTTTAAGTGAAATTCTTGAATTTAAGGCCTTCTCTTACTGAAATTTAATTAGAAAAATGTCAATCTTGGTATTTAGCAGGAGCAATTTCATTTTGAAATACTTACTTCCACCACTGTTTTATCTCCCAAAAAGAAGTTTTTGTATGTATGATGATTGACCAAGCTATTTTTTTGACAAATTGAGATTGATATTTGCCCCCTAAATAAATTCCTTTAAATCTTTTAAAAGAACAACTCTTTCTAAAACTATTTCGCTTAAGTGGAAAACTCCTATGTTATAAAATAACTTGTAATTAGTAGGTCTTAATAAGTATGGACGTTAGGCGAGGGCCCTTCTTGCCCTTGCTCAGGACTAGCCCTACCTATGATAAGGGTCCAGCACCGGAGACATTCTTGTCTTGATAGTCCACTACAAGAAAATTTGGTTTTAGCGACAAAAATTATTGACAAAAAATAAAGAATTTTTGTCGGCAAATTAATTTTGCGACAGAAATTACCGACAGAACGAGTCATCAGGGAAGTGGCCATAGGTCAAATTTAAAAACTGATATACCGATAGAACATTCTAATTCTGTCGATAAATTAAGTGACGGACATTACAATTCCATCGGAAAAAGTTATGACGGTAGGTTGCTTGTTAAGTCTGTTACTAAATTTACCATCGAAATTTTTCGGTAACTTCATCGCTAAATTTACCTATGATAATTTCAACCACCATTTTTAATTACTTTCTTGAGTTTTTTGTTAATAATATTTTGATTTTTATACATTTAATTTCTCTAAAAATAAGTTGAATGATAATATAAAGTAAAATTATCTTGATTGATAATAGAAATTATAATATACAACAATAAGTATCTTGAAAATAATTGTAAATTAAGAATTCATACAAATTTACTTAAAAGTAGCAAAACATCTATATTAACTTATCCATCTAAGGTATACAGTTGGTGAAGTAAGAAGCTCTGAATGCTGCGATGATGTGTTGCCCCTCCCCTTCAACTCATCCACCTCATTACGGAGCTGGACTATGCAATCCATCTACCTCTCTATTGTGCTCTCAAGCTGAAAGACTCTTTGATCATTGGATGTGGACCGCCTACTAGATGCAAATGTACTGGATGTGGACCACCTACTAGAATAGTATGTGTTTACAAATGAACCTGAGTTGAAGATCCTTCCACGGCAGTCCTTACCACCCATTGCATTAAGATACAAATATACTGGATATGGACCACCTACTAGAATAGTATGTGTTTGCAAACGAGCTTGAGTTGAAGATCCTTCCATGACAGTCCTTACCACACATTGCACTAAGATATATCTAACTTTCATCAACAGATTCAGAGTGTTAAGAATGTCATTGAATGCTTTCTTGTATGTGGTCCTATCATTATAAATGTTGATATTAATAAGTGATAATTTTTAAGAATTAAAATTAAAGTATAAATTTTACATACATTAAGTTCTCTGCTTTGGGTATTAATGAAGTTCACACCATCATGCTTATCATTATAGGTGTGAAAACAGAGTTGACATGGTGTAGGCATCCTATCTATAGACTTTTCCTGCATCAGAATAAAGTGTTATAAGTAAGTTACAATTTACAAAAATTTCGATAAAGTTTCCTTTATTTTTATGATATTTACCCCTTGTTGAAAAAAAATTTACTCAACAGCACAGCCATTAAAGGCATAAGACATTTATAACATTATCATTCTCCATAATACATATATATTTTCATTCTAAATTTCATACATCAAATTACATTGAAATCAAATTTCATATATCAAAGTACAAAAATTAGAATATAAGTGTAAAGTTTAGATAATTACAAGTTTCTCTGCATGCTCCCAGTGAGTTATAGATCCTCCAGTGTGTACGGGTAGACTCTCTTCCTCTGGTCCTCCATGTTTGTTTACAAAATTGCACTTTAAAATGGACATTGCCTCTGGTGATGTTCAATACTGCTGTCAACGACTCCATTTTTCTTAAGATATATAAGGAGGTCGTACATCATTCTTGTGTATAGAACTAAGAAAGTATCTATAATGTGTACGAGCTAGCCTCTCCCATACATTATAAATTACAGCATCAAATTTTGAATCCCAAGAAAAATTCTTTCTGAAAAAAGAAAAGCATACTATAAATACTTATAAACTACAATATTTATCTAATTAATGTATAAAATTAAATAAAATGAAAAATACAAAAGAATATATTTTTTATACCTCAATCTCGTGATAATAAAAATCCTTTTTTGCCTGAGAGATATTCTTCCATGTTCTTCCATGTATAACCCTCAAGATCTACTTCTCCTTGAACTTGGATGAGATATTTCTAGAGCATGTTCTAGACAAAGCTAATCTAATATATAAGCTATTTTAGATCATTTTCAAATTAAAACTTTTAACTTTAGTATAAACCTATAGTGTTATCATATATATTATGAAAATTTTTAGAATTTCATTCACAAATTGTTGGCAATTATAATGTAAGTTCTTCCATCAACTCTCTTAGCTCCAAGCTATAGGTCGCCTCCTTTATCCATAACTTTTACCCCTGATATCTCTATTGGTATAGGGGTGGTGGATGGTGTAGCAGCAGGTACAGAAGGTGACTGCATAGGGATTATAGGTCGGGAAGGTGATGCCTCTCTAGATGTGCAATAGCTGGAGGTACAATCCCTAATTTTGTAGCTGGAGCAAAATGTGATCCTTCACCTGGAATTACACTGCGTCGTCCAATTAGCGATAGCCTAACCCTTAGCTACACCATTTCTTATTTTCTCTTTTATGCCATATTTTAAACCTGAAATACGTATTTATTGAATATTCCAGTAATGGAACAATATAAATTAAATATATAATAATATATTGTTGATACAATAATAGATTTATTCATATAATATTCTATTATAAATACAAATTAATTGTTATTATCACTTAATTGTAAATCAAAATCATCATCTTCTTCTTTTTATGAAGAATTAGAATCAAACTCAGGCTTTTCTTCAGATCTCTTGCACTCCTCATCTTTTTCAGATGAAATTTCAACATATTCATTATTTAGAATGTTCAAAGGTTCATTCTGGTCATATGTTTTGCATGCATTTATTTCATCATGAAACTCTTCACTTTTAATTCTCTTATTTTCTCCTTTTCTATGTAATTCAAAAGACCTCTAAGTTTTGCTTTGCAAACGACCAACCAATTTGACTTATCTCATCGTAAGCTAGGAAAAGGGACATAATACACTTGGATGGCTTGCATTGCTAACACGAAAGGTTCAAATTGTCTAAATCTTCTTTGCTGGTTGATTTCAACTAGCTTGTATCGGTTGTGCACTTTTGCACCAACATTAGGAGTAGATCAAACCAGTCACACTTAAAAATCACACTTCGATTTATTGACAATGCAAGGTACTCAATTTTAAGTATCTTAATAATTTTACCATAGTAATTCATCAATTCTCCCTATATGCAAACCCCACTATTTACTGTTTCTATGCTATAACTATGATATTTTGTATGAAATTTATATCCATTAACAAAATACATCATATATGATTTAGCAGTTCGCAAAGATTCTTTCACAAGATCACATATAAACTTGTTCTCTATTGGATTTTCTAAGGCCTACAAAAAAATCATATTAAATAGCATAATGTCATTTAAACACTTTGGTATGATAATTCAACCATTTCAATTATTGCAAGTGAAAATTTAAATATATCTCGAACCATCGAGGAAAGTTTCTTCCAATTTCTTTATTGCTATCATCCTATGTTGTTTCGTGCATTAGCTCGCATAACCATTCCTTTTATAATCTAAAAGCATTATTATGTATTTTAGTTGTGAACAACATTAACTTCGAAAACCCAAATAATCAATTTCAAAATCAACTTAAACTTACTACACGAAAGGTTGAGCCTCTTGACACTTTAATAAGATGTAACCATGGGCAGCCTCTATTTCTTTTTTCGTTAACATTCTTCTTATTGAACGTTCATATGTTCATCCTAGATATGTGAAAATGGATAAGTTACCATCAACATCACTCATTTCTCTCCGTTTGTCATTATGAGGAACTTTTCTTTCTCTTGTATGCACATGCGACTTAAAATAATGTGAACAAAATGTACTTGCTTAATTGTAGACATTACTTAGTTGAACGATTTACCTTAATAGACAGACAATCACATACTATAGAGAAGATGACTGAAGTTGGACAACTATCGATGCTCTTCAACACAAAACATGGCCTGCACAAAAGACAATAAACAATTAGCTAGTTTTTGATAAGTTTTAAATTGAGCATAGGTACAAATATGCATCAGTTTTAAGTTGTGTATTGCATATTTTGTTTTCCTTCTATTAATTTTTTCATATTCTCAACTTATAACCATTTTTCACAATATCACATATCAACGAAGACAACATATAATTTTCGTGAGATCATAACCATTATTATGCAAAAAACATTATTTTGCAAAACCATTATTATGGACAAAGACAATAATTAACTATATTGATGAGACTATGTCTGAATCTTCACATGATCATAATGCATTTTGTAAATGTAGACAACATAACATACGTGTCCATCTATCATCCTCTAAGCCCCAAGCAAAAGGAAATTCATGTATGGATCACATTCTAAACTTGGAGGGTATAATACTCAAGGCAAAAATAGGAACAATTTTTATGCAAGGTCATCTTAAAAGAACTTACAACCACCTTCTCATTCATATGGGCCTCTTTATCATTAAAATGGTATGAAACAAACTCACAATCACTATAGGTCTCTTTATAAGCATAACAAAATGAAACTTGCTCCCATTTTATATCAATCCTTATGAGAAACAAAAAAGCATCGCATTTTCTCTAAATCACTATAGGTTATATTTTCATGAAAAGAGTATATCATATGGGTTGAAAGGAAAATTAAGAACTAATCTCCAAGGACCATGTTTGTGTGGGTACCTAGAATTGATTTTTTTAAATCTAGTAGGACCAATTATAGGCACTCTTTAACACATAACATGACCTGTAAGAAAAAAATAAAGAATTAGCTAGTTCAATGAATATATTACAACCAAGCTCCCTTTTTTACATTGCTTCTTTTACACATTTTTCCATCTTCCATATACTTATTTCATTGCTTCTCAGTTGTAAAACATCAAAATACAAAGAAAAACATCAATCGTTATGAATTAAATAGTAAATACTTATTTTTCTTTTAAGCTTAAGGTTATTTAGGAAAGATTACATAAAAAGAGCTTGATTTTAATTAGGCTAAAAAAAGATGCACTAATATATTAATGTATAAAAGGGCTAAATTTTGGCTTAAATTCAAATCCTAGGTAACTTTATTATTTTTAATGTTTGTACGCATCTTATATGTAATCTTAAATAGATGAAATATAAATTCTGGAAATTCATAATCAAAGATGTATCCACATTGTTGGGCCCCGATTCGCTTTAAGCATGTTTTCTTTATTTTGAGGTTTAGATTGATTAATTTCTCTTAGTTAGAATAAATTGAGATTTTAGTGCTTAATTTATAGAAGTTAATTGGAGGAATTTAATTAAAATTAGAATTTTAATAAGTTGGTAGAATTAAAGGCATAAGTTGGTGTAAGATTAATTTAGGAAGTTGCTTAGATTTTTAAGACATAAGGTTTAGAAAAATGGGCTTTTAGCCCATTTAAATGCCATTAAACCAATAATAAAGGAAATCAAATGAAGGGGCTTGAAAGAATAAGTGTAATGGACGAAAATAATAAGGGGAAAGGAAGGCTTTAATGAAATGACGTAGTTTTGGTGAAGGGTTAAGTTATAAGTTAAAAAAAAATTAAAGTCCTTTAGGCTTTTAAGCTAGAAACATCCGAAACTTACAAAACAAGAGAATAGAAGGGTGACTTTCGGCTAAGTAGAGAAGAAGAAGAAGAAGAAGAAGAAGAAGAAGAAAAGAGTAAGGGCTTTGTGATTTTCTTGCTAGAGAAAGGAAAGTTTAAGAGTTTACTTAAGAAGAAAGAGGAAGAGGAAGAGTTTAATCCTTCCTTAAAAACAAAAGCAAAATTCGTGGGTTTTGTCCTAAGGTAAGGAATTTTGGATTTCTTTGATTTATTTAGGTAGGTTTTAGTTTAAATAGCTTAGTTAAGGTATGGGTAAAGTTAGAAAGGTTAAATTCCATGCTTTCATATCCTTAGAAAGTTCAATTTTGCTATCTTTTATGCTTATGGGATAATTATGTTTAATGAAGGTGAAGTGAGGCTAGTGGAGGAAGAAGCAAGGCCATTTGATCAATCCCAAAGCTAAAGGAATTAAGGTGGGTGATTTTCTTAATAATTGAGG
>JAOSBK010000206.1:44245834-44259596 GCA_027568895.1 Erythroxylum shatona
AATAAATGCACCAAACCTCCCATTCAATGTTTCTACCTACCATGATTCATAAAGTCATACTTAAGCATCATTGAAAAACTTAAAAGAAACCTTACCTATCAAGCTTCCAATCTTTACTTCCTTCTTAACTACCCTTGCTAACCACTTCTTCTAACTCCAAGTAAATACATCATCATCAAGGCAAGGCAAGAACTTAATTGTATAGAAGAGAAAGCCTTGAATTTGGGAGAAAGGATGAGTGAAAGGATGAAACCGATGGAGGTAAGAATGAGGGGTGAGTTGCTTTCGGATGAGAAGTATATATGCTATTCAAAATCCTCTTTCATCAATTGATTAAGGCATAACCGAAGGCATCACTAGGCAAAACCAATAAAAGCCATAAGTGGACATTAAATGAAGGAGAAAGGTGGAAAGAGGTCATTGGTTCCATGAGAAAAGAAAAGTCAACAAAATCAACTACAATTCTTTAATCAAATCCAATTTTCGGTGATGGAGAAGTTTCAACAAAATAATTCATTCTTTCCATCTTCTTATAGGCAACATCACCGAAATGACGAGGTAAGAAAGCATTAAATGGAGGCAAGGTGGCATTATAGGCTTAGTTCAACAAAAAGGTGAGGAAAAGTCAACATATTAATACTTTAATCAATTAAACCTAGTCCAAAATTAACCCAATCAATTCCAATGACCCTAATTTCAATCCCAAAATAATATACCCAATAATACAGTGCCATTGGGTAGCAATTTTCGCTACCGAAAATCGACCGGTTCGCCAATTGGCGATTTTTTCGGTCCGGGAATTTTCTCCGGAAAAATCCAGAAAAATTCCTGAAAATCCCTTAAAATAGAAAACAATTTATGGCGCACTCAGAATAATTTTTCAAACCCATTAACCACGTTAATCCCAATAAAATTGCATTAGGCCCAATTACCGGGAATTATCACGAATGCATATACAGTAATTCCATGTGCACAATTGATACTGTGTATCAATCCTATTATGCATGAACAGTACTAATTAATCCCTATCAATCCCATCCTATGACAAATTTACTATTTTACCCTTTCAGTAGGGGGTGGGATGTTACAATTGATGAATCTCTCAAGAGCTTCCTCATTGTTTCCACTAAAAACGTGGATGAGATCTTTCATTGACGGGAACTCGTGGAACCTTCCTAGAAGTCTACAGCACCTTCAGCCCATATACCCCCAATGCCTCATGAATTTGACGCATTCTTCTAGAAAGTTATTTTGCTTGACAAACTGACAAATAGAATCATTTGTGATAATTTACATAGGCATATATCCACAGTTCCTTGGGCCACTAAGGTATGGAGTAAGCATCTAATGCCAAGGATATCCTTCATCTTCTGGCTGGCAATCTAGAACAAACTGTCCATAGCAGAGCGAATACCATATGTGCAAATGGACAAATATTGCCCCATGTGTTCTTTGCAGATTGAATCTTGTAACCACTTTTTTTTTAGTACTCCTTCAACAAAACAATATGGGAATATGTCACTGATCTATGCTCTTGGATGGATCCAGGGATAATTATTTTAGATATTACCAATTGTCTCTTAACACAATTGCATTCCTCTAGACTAGTTCACATTATTGCCTTGGGAGTTTATATCTACTCGCTTTGGAGAGAACGAAATCTTCAACGCTTCAAGAACAAATCTTCTACTAAAGAATGTATGATCTGTTTAATAATTGCTGAAATTTGTGAGATTGTTTTGATAAAGAAACTTCACTTAACTTGCAACTTAAATATTCGTTCCTTTTTACATATATAGAGGTCTATTTGAAAAGCAAATGCATCGTAGTGCTTCTGTGGGTAAGGGTCTTCAAGCTGGAAGGATGTTCTTTTTTCATTGCCATGGGTATGTTAGCTCTAGACATATGGAAGAAAGTAGCATAAGATGATTGTTAATGGAGCAAATGATTTAACATTATTGCAACACCATGTTCCGCCTGGTTAACAAAGTTCTAAATTTCCTTTTATTTTTTATAAGAGGGTAGTTACCTTCTGCTGTATTGTGTGCTAAGGGTACTCCCTTGACATCATTGTCTCTGTAACTTTATTCTTCTATTGTTAATTCAATTTTCTATTTTAAAAAAAAAACTTTGAGCAAAAGGAAAATTTTAATATAATAAACAAAATATAGGAAAAATATCTTTAGGTCCCTTGAAACACAATGTTTATATTAGTCTTTCTATTAGTTTCTCCATATTAGACTATAAACAAGACTTATGCTCGTAGATCCTTGTTTTATCTTATATTAGTCGTTGTGCTCCAATGGTCATCATCAATTAACAAAATTCTATTCGAGTCTCCACTTTCTCTAGAGTTTCTTTTTCCATCTCTCCTTATTTCTCGTTCTTTTGTAATTAAATGATTCAATTGATAATTTTTAATCTCTTGGATAATATTTAATAAAAATATTAATAAAATGATTTTATTTTATTAAAATAAATAATTTAAAATTTAACTTTTTATTATAAATATATTTTAATTATTAAATCAAAATTTATATAAAATTTATTTATTTTGAAGATATTTAAATTTAATTATATTTACTAATAAATATAAAATTAAATTTAATTAAAAATTAAATTATTATGTAAAATTAAATTATTTATAATTCTTATTAAAATTAATATATTAAATAATATATATTTAGTTGATAGTAAATTAGATTATAAAAAAGGAATAGAAAGAATTATTTTTATGGTTTTCATAATTTTTAAAAACTGAAAAAAACCAAAACTAAAAACGAAATTAAAAACTAAAAAAATATTTTTTTTCTTTTGAATTTGAAAACAAAAACAAAAAATTAAAAATATAAGTGGAAACAAACTGGCTAAAGTTTTTCAAGTAACATTGGTATTAGACCTTATAATTATGATGTTATGATTATGGCAATGGTGGAAGTTATTAGGGGGTCATTAAATTCAACAATTCGAAGAGACCATTAAGAGAGAAAATTGGACTCATAAATTCAAAGTGAAAAGTTGTTGGAGTCTTAAACTCGATCAAATGGGCATGATCTCAGTTGAGTGAGCTGAGCTCGCTACCCAATAAGTTTATGAAGTGTATAGACCTATAAACCATCATTGATGGTTATTGAAGATAAGTCAAGTACTTTAATGAAAACTCTTAAAAATATCACTTGTATGGTAGAACTCCTAAAACTATCACTTGTATGGTATCTTCGCAGTTCAGTAAGATAGATTTTCTTGTGATTGAACACTGAATGTTAAGGGGTTAATGTACAAAATTGGGTATCATTTTGCTTTATAATATACTCCTACTAAGTAGAAGTGAGAATTGTAACTATGATTATTGATGGCATGGCTTAGAAGAGACATTAATTGTATCAAAAATAGAGTAATTTAGGAACCTTAAGTTAGGGAGAATTCTTATTGCCTTTGACTCAAAAGCTTAATGAGAATAATTTTTAAGATTTTATAGTTGATTTAGTGAATTAAAAATGTGGCTTTTATACATGAATATTGAACCAACTTTGATTGGTACTCCAATCAAGGATATGAATGCAGTTCCATTCCAGTCAGTACCGGCCAAAAATCGGAACGGAACGGTCACCATCGGTACCAGCCAAAAATATCGGTCGTTACCGGCCGGTACCGACAGTACCGAACTGTACCGGTCCGGTACCGTAAAATTTAAAAACCATAGGGACCTAATAGCAATTTTGGAAAATGTTTAATCTAAAATATCCTAACCTCTTTCGGTCTCATCCCCACCCATCGACTCTCCTCTCCTCTTTCGGTCTTCATCTTCTACTCCTCTACGTAGAAATTTTCCTCCTCTTCTGTCATCTCTCCACTGGTCCTTGCTGTCGCCGCTGCCTCTGGTCTTCTTCTCACCGTCGCCGTCGTTGGACTCCGTGGATGCTCGCCTCGTTCTCCTTTCTCCACGTCATTCCTCCACGCAGATCCAGGTCACCCGACGCCACCATCACCTTCTCCGCTCCTCGCCGCCGCACCATAACACCGTGACACCGTAGGGAAGCCACCGGAGACGCAGCTGAAGCCACCAGAGACGGATCAACATCTGACCCGTGACAAAACCCAAAGACCCGCCAAGACTCGTTGTTGGTTTTATGAATTTTGTTTCTGATTTCGAAAATTGCATGCTTAATTAAATTTATTGTTGTGTTGGAACGTGAATTTCTGATGGATGTTGGATCGGTGTTGGAGACTGATGTTGGTTTTTGTGTTGTTTGCTTCTTGCGTGATCTGATCTGGGTTTTCAAATTTTTATTGGAATTGGATTATGGATGATGCACGGTGTTGAGGGGAAGATTGGATTTTGTATGAAATTATTTGGTCCCACTTGGAGTTGGAAATATGAATTTGTGATCTGAAATTTTGAATATGGAATAAATGTCATTTGTGTTGTTTTAGTTAATGGATGTTTAGTTTGCAATTTGGTTTGATTATATGAAATTATAAATTATAAATTAAGGGCATAAATTATAACATGTTTATAATTGTACAATATATTAATATGGACTATTTTGTAATTTTTAAAAATTTCAGGGACTATTTTATAAATTTAAAAAATTACCCGAAACAGTACCCGGTACCACTAGGTATCGGTACAATTTCGTTTCAGAACCTAATTTGATGCCAAGTTCGATACGGTATTCATAACTTTGATTCGCTTGGTTATAATCATAAATAGTACAAAAAGAAAATTCACAAAGATTTACTTTCTCTAATAAAAGCAAATTACAAAATGGATGTAATTGTTTAACTTTGAAAATAGAAAAATCAGAAATTTGCTTTTCCCTTGCAAATTTTCGAAATAAATAGTGTCTGACCTGAGACTGAGAGTCCTTATTTTCGTCGTCCTTTCCAAAACCGAACATCATCACCAACAACTCTCCGCTCTCTCAGACTCTCTCTCTCTCTCGTTCTCTATCTCTCCCCCTTGACCATGGCTTCGACGTTGACCAATCTTAGGGTTTTCTTCTTCGCTCTCCTCCTCCTGGCCTCTCCTCTCCTCCAAGGTTTATTTCTTCATTCTTCTAGATAGATCGATCTAAGATTCTTCGTTCTTCAGCTTCATAAGTTTTGTTCTTTTCGTGGACCAAATTGATCTCTGGATAAGAGATCTGTTTCCTTTGATTTATTAATCGTTGTGTTTGTTTGTTTGCTTGTTTATCGGACTTTGCATTCTGCGAAATTCTTCTGCTAAGTAAGTTTTATATGGGAGTTGTTATGGAGGTTGTTAAGATCATTTAAGAACGTACACCTATTGTTTATGATCTCTGTGTTTTGATCACACATTCGTGAATTGTAACTGGGCTTTGGGTCGCTTTGTTATTTCTTTTTCATGCATTCTTGTATTTTTTTTATTATAGTTGGCAGGTGTCAGTCGGAGTCAGATGCCGAAGTTGCTGAAACAGTCGACGAAGCCACTGATCTCGGGATTGTTGGTGAGGATGCTCTGGATTTTGACGATGGAAGCTTTAGTCCAGCACCAGGAGTTGAAACCGCGGCTGTTTTTCACAAAAATAGCGCCCGTCGTGAGTGCTCGATTTGTTCTGCTTATTTTCTATTTTGCTGTTTTATGTTGTGTTGACTTGATAGTTTTCGTTTTTTCTATATTTTTTTAGTGGTGCCTGCTGGAGAAGAAACTGTCGTTCTCGTTGGAATAACAAATCCCGGTAATTGAAATTGTTGGCTTATCTTTCATGAAAGTTTACTATGTATTAGCTTGCATTCTTTTGCTTGATTGCAGCACTTTTTGCTATTTTAAACCAATATATGAGCATGTTGATGTGTCTATGTGAACTGAATTTGCACTAAGCTTAATTTGTTTTCTTGGTTGATTCAGGAGGACAAGAAATTACTGTCCTTGCCATTAAGGCCAGTGTTCATCTTCCTTTTGATCATCGCATGTTGGTTCAGAACCTCACCGCTCAGGTAATTGCATGATATGCTATACATGAATATCAAGTGTCATGTTTGGTACCTCTTTGATGATCAACTCGCTCTTGTTTCTTTTCAATGCATGATCTTTTTCACACAACCGTACATGCTTGTGCACAGACATTGACACAGGAACAGGTTCTTACATCACAATATAGCTATCTAAGCATTGGCCCCACAGTAGTTTCCTAGAAATAGATTACTTGATTACTAAGGGGGCAATATGATTTAGGATGTTGCTTGACCCGATTGACGGGTTGTGTAGTTGAAGCAGGAGTAGCCTTCTGCTTTCTAGTGGGGAAAATGGTGGATAGAGAGATTATGTTTCGGGAACCATAAAATGTAGACAGTTCTCCTTCCCACCTTGTAATGTTTCACTATGGATTGGCTTGCCATCATTGTGTTTATACAAGATTGAAATATTAAGTCCTATAATTTAACTTGTCGAAATTGTTTTCTGTATCTGTATGGCATATGAATTTCACGATTGTTGATTTTTAATAGCACTCTAATAATATGAGGTTTTTGGACTGAGCACCAACTAGGAGAACAAGCTTATGCTAAAAGATTGATATGGTTTGACTGTAATGTTATATTCTGTATGGTAGACTATAGTTAATTTTCTCTTTTGCAAGATGCAGTTTATTGACTATTTTGTTGAATTTGATTTCTGTGTTTAACTTTCTTGAACCTGACACTGTAGTTTCTATCAGGGAGTGATTGATGCATCTTGAAGAGAATTTTATATCTTTTATCCGCGGATAGGCATATATTTATACTTAAGGGATTGTATTGGTCGTAGTTTCCTAGCAGGATTTGGATGCAACCTGTCTGTTCGCTGAAGACTTTTTTGATGTTTTGGTTGTAGGCCTTTAACAATGCAACTGTTCCAGGCCATGCTCAAAGTACTTTTCCCTACTACTTCGCTGTCAGCAAGTACTTGCAGGTATGGAAACTGATTGGGTTGCCAGTTAATCAAACTTCATTAGTATTGTCTCTCAATTATAGTTTTCATTACAAAAAGGAAAAACAGTTCAGCTTACATGTTTAGCCAATTCTCTGCAGCCTGGAACTTTTGATCTTGTGGGCACCATTATTTATGAGATAGACCAGCATCCCTACCAGAGTGTATTTTATAATGGCACCATAGAAGTTGTTGAATCCGGTGGTTTCTTAAGCATGGAATCCGTTTTTCTTGTTACTCTTGGAATTGCTCTTCTTGTCCTCCTTGGTTTGTGGGTCCATGGTCAAATACAGAACCTTTCTAAGGTACTTTCGTAGTGAGATGCCATTTTGTTTCTATGTTTCGTTGGTTATTGGATAATTTATCATCTATGATGAATTAAGATATTGAGAAAGTGGTTGATTTCATATTCTAGTGAATATGTTCCCGGTAGGAGGGATTTGATATCTTATTTATTTTGCTGCTATTTTCTTAGAAAACAAAGAGGACTTCAAAGGTCGAAAGTGGAACTGCAACTAGAGATGCCTCATTGGATGAATGGCTTCAGGTGTGTGCTTTCTGCTTGTATGTGCTTATACAAGTTCCTCACAAGGATTATGACGTTGACGTAATCCGTCAGTCGTTTTTCCTCATTTGCTTTCAAGTTTTCAATCACTCTAGTGTTTTCTATTTGTTCATCCAGCCCCACCTCACTTGTTCAATATTTGAATAAAAATGTCATGTTTCACTTCCATCCTGACATCAACATACCAAAAATGTTTAGTGATCTGCTTTCTACCTTTTATGATGTTCAGGGTACTGCCTATACCCAGTCAGATTCCAAGAAATTGAAGAAAAAGAAGAACTGAAGTGGAGTGGAGTTCACCTCTTGTAACTCACGCTAGGCAACTGGTTATTCTGAGAGAGCCCACAAGTAGAATTAGTTCTGAACTTTAGACCAGAAAATAGCTTTCTTGATGTGTAGCATGTGAAAGAAAAACTTTAAGTTATTTTTTTTGGAGAATTTTGCAAAGTGAGCCTTTTTTGAAGAAAAGATGAGGAAGGATAGTTTTCCTGTCAAATACTTCACAGTATGATTGTTTTATGTTGCCCTGAGGACGAACATTAGGCTGTGAAAGTTTTTGGCAGGCGGTGCAGAATTTTGGTAGCGTGGTCTAGCCCCAATAATAAGTACAAGAACACCAACCGGTGTTTGTTGGAAATTTTAATTGGGTACTTTAATTTTTTCACCGTCTTCCGAGTGCCCACGTGATGTTGACCCTCATGAAAATAAAGTACACGTTAGAACTGGCCCACCAAATTATAGCTCACCCGTGTCCTCTCATTTAAAGCTTCAAGTATTGACTTTCCTTTTTGATCTAGATCATTATTTAAGTTGTTGGCTAGCATTCATAAAATTAGTGATAAAGAGAGTATGGTTGGTTATAGCTCATTTCACGAAATCCTCTGCCCAACTACTCTGGCCTATTTTGTGCCATGAGATTTGGACTATCTATTTAAGCGGGTCTTACTTAAATAGATGGCTCAGATCTTATAGTACAAAGTAGGGCCAGAATAGCTAGGCCAGAGGATCAGCCCTCAGCTCATTTGTCTTATTTGAGGTGTTCTATCAAAAAATGATGAACTTTTAATTGAATCCTCTTAATGAAAAACATGATTGGCAGTACGTTTAAGAGCTTGAAATAGGAATGATTCTTTTATGTTATGTTGTATATCCCATTCGTATAAGTCCCAAAAGTTGGTATCGTGTCTTTAAATTTATACTTAATAATGCACCAATCAACCTACATCATGTAACGTAGGCAGCTAGGCAATAGAGTATTACGTGGCAGAGAGTACGAGCCCGCCCTTCTCAAATCCCGCACACCACCCAACTTGGATGGAAGTCTCTGCACAGAAGTCTGTCATGGAACTCTTGTCTGGTTAACATCTTAAACATGATTCATTCACGAACATAAATAATGGACCCTTCTTTCCTCCAAGATTACGTTAAGTAGTACCTAAACTTTCATTCTATTGTATTCATAGCATGATCCAACGTCATTTTCCCAGATTTCTAGATTGGGTATTATCAAATAAAAGATTTTAGCCAGGGAATCTGAATCCTTTCCTGATACCCTTTAGCTCTTAAGCATCATCTGTACGACTCTTAACTGATACTGACTAGAAATATGGAGAAGTTTTTAAACTGTATAAACAACTTGTATTTTTCATACTTCTTAAGAGAATGAGAAGAATTCTTTGATGAAAGTGGGATGAATTTATGAGTTTTCTTTCGAGTGGTTTACATGGCATCCTTTGGACAAGACTTGCACCGTTAACTGTATCATAAGAGCTAGGCCTAAAGGTGATATGAAAAGCTAAATTTTGAATCCTTGCATGGCTCTCATAACCTATCTAGTTCCAGTACTATAAACTTCTGGTTCTTTTTGGCGTCAGTAATGTCTCCTTGCAAAAGTAGTCTCAGTGACTTATTGTTAATTAACTAGTGAATACATAAGCCAAAAACTTCCATATAGGGTTACAGCGCAACTCTCTTCATGCACCCAGCTGTTCCAAATAATAGTCAAGAGGATGGTTGAATTTCAAG
Source organism: Erythroxylum shatona (assembly GCA_027568895.1). Taxonomy (NCBI): domain Eukaryota; kingdom Viridiplantae; phylum Streptophyta; class Magnoliopsida; order Malpighiales; family Erythroxylaceae; genus Erythroxylum; species Erythroxylum shatona. Next base: position 44,255,356 of record JAOSBK010000206.1, read on the forward strand.
TTGAAAACGGTAGCTGGGTTGATTAGAAAACTTGGTGTATTGAACTCCCAAACGCTCGTCTAAACTTTTGACAGTCTAATTTGCTGTTGATTCACGTGAAGTTAATAGGTCTTAAAACATGGTATGTTTCTTTCCATTTCCAAGCTGTATTTCAACTGTGCGGTGCAAGTAGCTGGTGATCTAGTTGTATTTACAATCCCACAGCTTGTGTTTCTCCAACAATGTGCAGTTTTAACTCGAATTCTGGTGATGACAATGTATTAATGAGAGCTTTTGAGTAGGTTTAAAAGAGACAAACTAATGGAAATACATGTAAGATTTAGCTGTGCACAGTTGAGATTGCATTCATTGCACATAATGCCCTTTGATTCATCATTCAAGCTGGTGTGCACGTTGCTTTCCTTTTCATCCTGGAAACAAAGTCATCTCATGGGGGTCCCTAACCGCATGTGAAGCCCTTAACTCCAGTGTCGGCATGGCTTTGAAGGTAATATCTTGTGAGCACATTATATAACAAATCCTTGAGGGTCTCATTTTCAGCATCAATTCCTTGGTTTTAAGTCATATTCAAGTTTCAGGTTCTGATCCTGAACATCTTAAACTTAGGAAAACACAAGTGTGTTCTCCAATGCAAATTCTCGTTCCAGGTGGAGCACTTCTGTGCTTCTATGTATATTTGCTATTTGCTGCTACAACCTTCTGTTATGGCAGGGACACAGAAATTGTAGTAGTTGGGATTGGTGAATGTGCAGACTGCGCGCAGAATGATATTAAGACCAGCCAGGCTATTTCAGGTAATAAAGTTTTCTGATATGCGCATGAGACAAAGCACTTCCTAGTTCCGTAGCTAGTGTTTTATTATTACTCTGGGAATAAATTAACCTTGAGGTAATTTCTTTAAGTCCTGACATAACCAGGACATCGTGTGACTCCATGATTTTAGCACTAATGTTATTAACTTGTCTAAGATCTAAGATCGTAGTTGTCCACAGTCCTGACAAGCACAGAGAGAAAAGGTGAAATTTTTAGTACTGTCTATGTTTTATGCAACAATGCTGCTCATAAAACGATAGTTACTGAGGTTCCAGAAAGAAAGTTTTCAATTTGAAGTTGTTAGCTGTTACAAAAATAGAGGGACAGAAACTGAAAAATACTGGAATCCTGCAAGATTGGCATCTTTTGCGTTTGTATCTGTTCTGAACTAAGCCATGTTTTGCAGTACTAGTTGAATAGACGAGGTCAGTGAACAGTGAAGACAATTCATGGTCCCCATGCATGGTTTCCTTTTGTTTAATTCGAGTAATTGGTAACGGTCTTATGTTCTCATATATTTAGGACTTCGTGTGACCATCGATTGCAAGAATGAGAATGGAAAGCTCAAAACAAAGGGGGTCGGTGAACTTGATCAAGATGGAAAGTTCAAGGTTTCCCTTTCAAGTGAAGTTGTGAAGGACAAAAAGTTGAAACAAGACTGCTATGCACAACTCCACAAGGCATCATGCAGGGCACACGGTGCTCTAGACTCCTCAAAGATTGTGTTCAAATCAGAAACCGATGGCGAACTGACGTTTTCTCCCGCAGAGAAGCTGAAATTCTCACCAATAACCTGCACATCAGCCTTCCTGTGGCCTCACCCACTACTCCCTAAAGGGCCGAAATGGAATCTCCCTCCATTCAAAAGCTTTGGCCATTCCTTCCCTCCAAACATCTATCCTCCACTGCCCAAAAAGCCATGCCCACCAAAGCTTGTTTTTCCGCCCCCATCACCAGTCTATAAGGAGCCACTTCCACCGCCAGTACCTGTAGTAGAACCACCACCAGTACCTGTTGTAGAACCACCACCAGTGCCTAAAAAGCCGTGCCCACCAAAGCCTGTTGTTCCTCCACCAACACCAGTCTATAAGGAGCCACTTCCACCACCAGTACCTGTAGTAGAACCGCCTCCACTGCCTAAAAAGCCGTGCCCACCACCAGTAGTGAAACCTCTTCCACCGCCGGCACCAAAGATAAAGAAGCCATGCCCTCCCAAGAAGCCACCAGTCTACAAGCCTAAGCCACCAATTTACTTGCCTCCAAAGGTTCTTCCGCCACCTGTTCCAGTCTACAATTCTCCTCCTCCAGTACCCATCTACCAGCCACCTCCAGTTCCTATCTACAAGCCAAAGCCACCAATCTTCTACAAACCTCTTCCTCCACTACCTAAGTTTCCACCATTTCCCAAAAAACCATGCCCTCCTTTCACTAAGATTCCTCCAAAGTACTTTCACCATCCCAAGTTTGGAAAGTGGCCTCCTCTGCCACCATATTCTCCAATTCACTAGGCTACAATGTTTTATTATTCTTACAAGGTGCCAATAGAATGAATTGTATGTGCAGATCGTGACTGCTGTATTCTCAAGTATATTCACAGTTCTTGTAATAAAGCGTTCAAGGTAGCGAAAGGAAGCAGAAAGGAAGATATTAAGCAAAAGGCTTGAGAAGAGTGTGAATTATTTGTAGTTTCTTTATGTTAAATTTAATAAATCTCCTTTTTATTGTGTGTGAACATGGCCTTCCTTTACATTTTTTACTTATAAATGCTATTACTCAGTGCCCATACACCTTAGGGTATCGCTTTGGTGCTGTCGAGGGCATGCATGGAAGGGAAATCTAATACATGGGAATATTATAGTGATTAGGTCTCTATGTATGACTCGTCTATCAAGTGATTATTTGCTTCTTTTTCACTTGGATGCTTGACTAGAAGTAAGCGGTCCTATCAGAAACCCGTTCATTGCGGCCCTAATGCATGTTCATCAATAATAGCTGGCAATGCATCATGGTATTGTTAATGCTCAAATATTTAACTCCATTTGTCTTTGAAAAACATTTAAGGACCATCCATCTTTCATGGTCTTTACAAACTAACATTCCCCTGGATAAAACATAAATGCCTTTTGTAGATGTGCAGAGTAATCATCAAGGCTACCAAATTGATGTCCATATGTATACCTATCATGATAACTCATATTTTGCAGTTGGTGATTGTCTTAAACTATCTGCAATAAATCAAGCAGGATATGAACAATATTTACGTGCATTGAAACGAATGCATAGACAGTTCTGGCGACAGGTCACGCTATTTAATTGCAACTCATGGATTATGCTTCTTGAAATCATGATTGATAGGGGGATGATCAGAAATCTGAAAGTTCGTTACGGTCAGAAAGAAATGCCTTCAAAACCAAATATGTTGTTCAAGAAGTATTTATGTTTCCTGAGTATCACTTCTTCTGTTATCGAATCCTGTTTTCTTCTGTCATCCATCATCCCTCAACCATCATGATTACTGAAGGGCTTTGAGCGTAAGAGGAACTCGGAAACAGAATATCTGTTCCCATGTTTTCTACGAAAAGAAAAGAAAAGAAAGTAGTTAACTTATTGAGAACTGATCAGCTGTCTAACTTAACTCTGTTTTATTCTGTCGAAGATAAAAACGACGTTGTATTTGCATAAAATTTTAAATCACGCGTGGCTCTGTCACTTCTCATTTTTCAAAACTAAAAGCCAAGCCGCAGTATCACTTCTCCTTTTTTAAAACCTACGCTGCGTTTGGTTATTGTCTCCGGTATCTGAAGACGGAACGAAACAGGACGGAACGGAACAAAAACTGGAGACAGTGAGGTGTTTGGTTGTGGTAGACAGAACAGAAATTTCTGTCTCCATCTCCAGGCCAGATGTGTTTGGTTGTAGGGGACAGAGACAGAAAATAGTGCAAATGACGAATATGCCCCTAGTCTTTGATATGATTAAGAATATGTAATTCAATGGTATTTTTATTATGAATGGTTTGTAATTCAATATTTTGTATTATTATTATCATTATGTGTAATTAATATTATTATCATTATATAATTTGTATTTATTATTATTCAAATATATAATTATTAATATTATTATATAATTTGTAATAATATTTATTCAAATTTATTATTATTATTATTATGTCTAATTATTATTAGTATTATTATTATTATTATTATTATTATTATTATTAAATAATTTGTAATTATTATTATTCAATACATTTAATAAAAACAAAGTTTATAATACATTTAATAATAAGAATAATAAAAATTGTAATAAGAAATATATTATAATAATATTGATAATAATAATTTTGGACCAATAATAATAATATTAATATTAATGATATTCAATACAAAATTAGTAACAATAGGGTCAACATACATTCAAATACA
>JAOSBK010000206.1:44303707-44328568 GCA_027568895.1 Erythroxylum shatona
TTATCACAATTCAACCCCCCTTCTTGTGTATCTTGATCTTATTATTGCTCAATATATTGACGTGTGATTCACTTCAAGGGAGGGACAGAAACAACTACTTTAAGAACACGTGGTGGAGGGAGAGAATTAATTTTGGACCATGTAACCATCGAATAAGTAGACATAGGCTGGTGCTGCAAGGAATAAGACATAAGATCAACTTTTAAATTAATCGAAGGAAAAATATCATTAATAGAGATATCATGTGAATGTAAATTAGAATAGGAAGGGGATTGTGCCGGCTGAAGGACGGGGGACTTGTTCGTCGATGGAGTGACATAGGATGGTGGAGAGTATGTAGACAATGAGGAAGGTGGAGCATTGACTGGTGTGGAAGACAAGAGAGGAGCGGCTTGGGGTGACGGAGAAGGTGCAGTTGCTGGTGTAGGAGTAGGAGCGTGCGGTAGACACAAGGGAGAGGTGGAAATGTGGTATAGTTCAGTTAAAATTGAGGATGGCAGTTCAACTAGTCATACAGAGAGGGACGTTATAAAGGGAAAACAATTTTTGTCAAAAATAACGTGACAAGAAATATAAACCTTATTATTTGAATAATCAAAACAACAATATCCCTTATGAAGTTTACTATAGCCTGTGCAAACACACTTGAGTAAACTCGGTTGTAATTTATTTGGTGCATGGTGTCATAGCCAAGGATAATAGAGATACCCAAAGTTTTTAAGAAAAGTATAATCAGGCTTAGCATTAAAATTTCAAAAGGATATTTATGATTCAATAAGGGAGTGGGAAGCCTGTTGATGACATAGTTGGCACAGTCGACAGAAAATGATCAATGTTTAAGAGGCATAGATGTCGCACTAAGCAGGAAACGAGTCATCTCAATGATGTGGCGATGCTTTCATTCAGCATAGCCATTTTGTTCAGGCATGTAAGGGCAAGACACACGATGAGAAATCTCGTTGTCTTCAAGGTACTGTTGTAGGACTTGATATTCGCTACCCCAATCTGATTGAAAACATTTGATTTTGCAATTAAAGAAACGTTCAACAAAGTGATAAAACTTAATAAAAATACTTGTTAGTTCAGACTTAAAGCAAACAAAATAAATCCAACTGTATTTGCTAAAATGATCATAAAAGAGAATATAGCATTTGCTTCTATCAACTAATTCAGAGAGAGATGGCCCCCAAAGGCTTGGTGGTTCTGATACCATGAAACATATTTGAGTTTTTCACACTACCAACTGGTAGCGACAGTCTATTACTTTATAGTTAAGACATACAAGAGTTATATATAGTAGGGTTACAACAGATTGGGTCAACTACTTACAATTGTTAAGGAGGATTAGTAGAAGTAAATCACTCTATACATAATATGCTAAGGAATCTGCTTAATACCCTTATTAGTTTGTCTTGGATGCTTGTGTGCCTCCCAGTCTTCTGGTAATTTCCCGCTTTAATTCCAAATCATCTTATTCTTGCTAAGTCATTACAAATTATTAAAAAATATTTTAAAATGTATTGATACGAGCATTGCCTAAACTAGAATGATTCATAGAATTTAATAGGATATTAATTTGTCGTTTCATTTTTTAACCTCCTATTAAGAATTAATTTTAGTTACAAAATGATATCTTACTAAATTTTAGGCATAAATATCAATCAACATTGATATCAACAAATAGGATTTACAAATTTTTTAATAGTAAAGTTATATAATACATTTTAAAGTATTTTTAAAATATTGTACCATATTGGTCAGTACCATCGGTACAAAAATCGGCTCCGCATAGAAAATTTCATAATGAGCTTTGGTATTTGTTGATGTCAACTCTTTCAATTGATACCGACAAATAACTAAAGTATCAGTTTATAAATTTAAAATAATTTTAGGACTAAATTAAAATTTTTAAAATTTCTCCTGTATAAAATAATAATAATAATAATTACTTAGATATGTAATATGATTAAATTATTTATGATTTATTTAATAAATAATAAAATATAAACAAGAATATATTAAAGAAAATTTTGTATTATTAAATGTATACAAAATGATAACAGACAACTAAATATATTCATTTAATACAGTATATTTAATGTTTTTAAAAATTAACTTTTGAAATATATATTTGAAATTAAATTTGTTTTAATTTATATAAAATATGTGAAAAATATTAGTAAAAATAAAGAAGTATTTGTTATATATGAGTTTTTAAGACATGATTGGAGGAAAGTAAAAAATTGTATAATATAATATATTAATAGATTATTTTATGATTTTATAAAATTTAGAAATTATTTTATAATTTTAAAAAATTATTCGAAACAGAATTTGATATTGATGAAACGATTTTCGGAATATTGTTTTAAATTATAAACTATAAAGGGTAATTATAAATTTAAAATTTAAAAAGTATAAATCATACGAGAGATGTTTAAATTTCAGAATCTAAATCATACACGAAAGAGAGATGTGTTTTGTGCATCTTATCTCCTGATCCGCTGGTAAACGAAAAAATTTTGATTGATTTGTGTTCCTTCTCTACAAAGTGAGACTGAAAGATAAAAGGCAAAATCTTTTAGTCCTCTGTCTACGCCAATGGTTTACATAACTTCGTGGGACGAGTTCGTCGATCGATCTGTTCAACTGTTTCGCGTTGATCCCGATTCTGTATGTTACTGAATTCGTAATCTTTTGCACATTCTTCTGTTTGCTTTTAGATGCTCAAATGACGTTTTGTTTTCATTTGTGGTATTTACTCACTATGATCTGATTGAATAACTTATTAGCTTTCTTTTTTAAGTTTTTTTCTGTCAATTGAATGACTTATTGGCTTTCTCTTTTAAGTTTTTCTGTCAATTGAAATCAGAAGACGCTTATAAATTTGTCCTACTGTTGTTTGTGGTTTATGACACTGAACTTGGGATAAAGACACGCTATTGCATGAAGTACCGACACTGCGACGGCAAGTTAATTCTCAAAGTCACTGATAACAAGGAGGTATTTGTGCTGCTCATTCCTTTTCTGTCGACCTGTTATTGATTCTGTTCCTGGACCTTCTAAGTTCATCTAGTGTGTGATTTGTGTTGCTCATTCCTTTTCTGTCGACGTGTTATTGATTCTGTTCCTGGACCTTCTAAGTTCATCTAGTGTGAGATGATTTCTCTGAAATTGAGTATAACATTAGAAGCACAGTTTTGGATATAGACTATGAGGATTGATGTGCAGACTTGTAAACTATGGTTAAAATCTCTTAATGAATTGTAGACCTGAACATCTTTTGGTAGAATTATTAAGGTGTGGATGGCTAACCAATTTCACAAAGTAATATTTGGATCGTTGTGTTGGTTATTTGAGTCTGCAGGCTTTTGAATCTTTTGTTATTTAGTTGAACCCACAACGACTTGCACTTGATTCAATAAAGATGATTTCCTTTAAATCATTCATTTTGTGAGAGAACATGGATGTTATATTTTGATGGGCATGAGATGAGAAAACAGAGAGGAGATTCTTTCACTTTTAGAGGTAAAGCTCTTTGTTTATCATCATTTAGTGCCAATAACTTGCTGGGTAACGATGACAACCATAGCTACATTACTTAATTCTGAGCAATGTTGAACAGTACTTATGTATTTATTACTAGATATGCTTAATTTGGCATAGAATTTATATTTTATTTGGATAAATTGACACAAATCCATTTTTCTCCAAGAAAAGTGAACTTTCTGTTTATTTTATGACCTAGGTTTGTCTGTTTCTTGAATTGAAATTGTTTCTTTTTCCTTCATATATGTCTATCTTGGAGCATCAAGTACAGGCTTGTGTTTCTATTATCTTGATAAGGGTAATTATGTTAATACTATTTAGAAATGCACAAGGGTTAGCAGCATAAATTCCATGAAGCTATGCTGTGCTCAGAATTCAGTCACCTATGTGATCTGAACTTGGGTTTCAAAGCTGAAGTTGCAAAAATGTCGTGCTAGGTTTTGTAAATCAGACATTATTGAGAAATTATTTCTGAATTGAATTGTTTGTTCTACAATAATTTGAGCTCAAAAGAAAGTCTTTTTAAAGTTTGCCAACCTGCATGCCAAGAAAAATATCTGCAATGGAATCTGAGGTTTATCGTATGTGGTGGGACCCCTAAACTGTCAGCATCATGAATATAGTCACTCATAGATTCTGTTATTTGGAAATGACGGTTGGTTTGTAAAGAATCCTAATTGTTCAGGGATGAGGAGGAATTTTTCAACCATGAAGCTGTTAATGGCTTAGCATTGTTAGTCTTCTCGACATAATATTACTGAAGGACTGCTAGTTTGAAAGAGACAGAGAGGGAAGGAGGAAAAATAAAAGAATTGTCCAGAGCTGGGGATATTGTTTAATCAGCCTGGTTATCTGAGTTTATTTTCCATTTATACGCCCAAGAAATCAAATTAGACTTGTGCTGTATTCTGACTCTAGTTAGAGACTCTATACACTTTTATGCACTTTACCATGGATTCTCATGTTCGGTTTGTTAGAATATAGATGAAAAATGTTGGCTTTGTAACTTTTAGAGGAAAATGCTGATTACATTTTCCCTTGGCTGTTTAACTACATGATTTTTGAAGTACAAGTTTTTTCATTTTTGGTTGCCCTCAAGGTTTTTTGTTATCTGCCAGTGTCTTAAATTCAAAACAGACCAGGCACAAGATGCTAAGAAGATGGAGAAGCTAAACAACATATTCTTCACCTTGATGTCCAGGGGCCCCAATGGTATGATCTCTTTTCGAAGTTATGTTTTGGTGAACAATCAGGAAAAAATTTTTATTAATCCCAGATCACACTGAGGCATGAGTTTCCCTCAAGCTTCCTAGTTCCTGGCTTTTAAACTTGTTCCCTGAGACTTAAGTTTCTTATGTATTTCTCCTTTTGGAGTGGTTATTAATACATTTTCATTTTTCAAATAAAATAAAATAAAATTCAGCAACTACTGCTCTAGATTAGGATGCAGTGACTCGAAATGTAATCCAAAGTGGCAGATCTGGATTTGTCAAGCTTTTTCTAATTAATCTTATCTTGTTTGCAGTGAGTATTTCAGAAGTTACAGGGAAGGAACATAGTGAGGCACAGCCATTGAAGAAAGGCAGGGGAAGGAAACAATAACTATTTTTTTGGCTGCTTGACAGTAACTGAGTAGGAGTGTGGACATTATCTTTTCCATTGTGGGAAATTAAACAAGTTTTTGGAATTACCTTGCTTTTGTGATATCGATGGAAATGATGGGAATTTGCTTCTGGACTGATATTTGACGATGAATCAATTCAACATATTAATTACATCGTTACCACCTCGAGCTTTTATTAAAGTGTATTTATCTTTTCCTTTTCAATTATTTGCTCGATTATCAGTGCTCAATCAACATCTCTTACATCTGTGAAAAGGATGCTTCGATTCCTTCTGTTTGATGGTGGTTCACGAGACACCTAGATGCATGCTTAGTAGGTTATTTTCTAAGTTAGTGCACAGTTTCTAGTTGGGAATAGGTGGAGTCCTTGGACTCCGTTGACAAGTATAAACTGCATACTGTCTCATAATGTCAATAAGAGTTCCATTATTGGCATGATGGTGGAACAATGCGTAGGAACGAAAAAGAAGGCAACAGTGGTGTTGAGTAGTCTAGTGATCATCAAGAAGGGTAAGGAAACAGATTGTTAAGGATAGGGATAGATTTAAACAAAAAAAGAAAACTAAAGCTTTGTTGGTGTTGGTGATTTTATGTTTAAAGCAAACGTGCATTACATTTGTTTGACAAAAGGCTTCGCTGAGTTTATTGAGGCCATTGGTAATTTCTTCACAGCCAAGATGTAGAACCAATTTTCACAAACTGGAAAATCAACACCTTTGAGGTGGAGAGCATTGATACCATATGAGATAAAAAGAGGTTTGAAGGTCTTTTTTGTTGTGTTTTATTCTCAAAAAAATGTAGGTATATATACACTATTGAGATTGTAACCTATAGTCAGCTAAGTAATGTAATTTATAGTTATAACCATTGAACTATTACGATTAAAGATTGATCTTTGTTAGTCTTATGGCTTTAGATATTTGAAAGACTACTTCCTTGTCCTTTACTTTTATAATTAATTTTTCATCAAGCACGTCTCTCGTAACTTTAATGGTGGCTCAGAAAGATCATCCTATGACTAAGGAAACCTCTACGTAATCTTCTATTAAATCAATATAACTAAAATATCTTTTATAATGACCTTAAGCTATTTGATTAACTTATCTACTAATAGAATAATCATCTTAAATGGTTTAGATTCATAAACCTTAACTTCATAAACATGTCATTTGGTATCAAATTAATACTAGCACCTAAATATATTAATTCCCTTTCAGTTAAAATATGTCAATATAATAGTGGATAGTAAAACTTCCTAGATTTTTTTTTTATTTTTTTAGGTAGCTTATTTTGCAAGACAGTGTCACATTCATCACTTAATGTCAACATTTATAATTCCTTAGGCTCTTCTTATTATAAATGATATCCTTTTAACTACATCGCATAATTTGGAATGTATGAAAGAGTTTTACATAAGGGTATGTTCACATGTAAATGTTTAAAAAGTTATAAAAGCTTACCAAATTTATCTTCCTTTCTGGTTTTTTCAAGCGTACTTAGGTATCAAATTATTAGTTTGTATTCTTTAACTACTTTCTTCTTTGGCTCCTCCTTTTTTCTTTATCCTTTTACCTCACCATTCTCTTCTTATACAAGAGTCTTCTCCTCCTTTTCTTTTTGTTTCTCTTCAACTTTCAACTCCTTTCCAAGCCTCAAAGTCACTGCATTCACTTGCTCCCTCATTAAGTTTGGTGTTTCTTGGAAAAGCACCTCGTTACCTGTTGTAGATAAGATGAATAAGTTAATCTAATTTTCCATGTTGTAAAGGAGGCTTGTTGATTTTGAAGAGCTTCGTCATTACTCTAGAAGCAAGTTTTAGATGCATTGATAAATTTTATTATGGCCTCCTTAATACTTAGCTTCCTTTCTTAAAAATTATCTTATAAAAATTTAGGATGAATTCTCTATCCCAATTTTCAGATATTATTATAATAGTTATATTGAGATCAATTCTCTTTTAAAATAATTTGCTCAATTAGTTGTCCTATATTGTAAAAGCCCTGACATTCGTGATTGAGATGTCCTCTACCACATGTATCACCTCTCATCACTTGTACCAATTCAGCTATCAATCTCATATTATCAATCTTCTTGATTAGGGCTTCTAACTTTGTCTATAATGTTGTCACCATATAGACAAAATGAATGTCGCATGATTTTGACATTAGCCCCCGATTATCTCACTATCATTCATTCGTGGCAATATTTTTGATAATATATGTAGTTCCTTAAGAGTTTTAAAACTAGTGGTTCTACCCAAAGATGCATCAAACAACTGCTTAGGTAGATAGCTCAATCCATTTTAAAATGTTTATATCTGGAGTCCCAATTACATCATCCACTTTAAAATGTTTACATCTGCAGTCCCAAGCACGTCCATGTTGTGGGCATTTTCTCTTCATCACCTTCCATCTCTCCCACAACTCATACGACTTGTTACCTTCTAATTATTAAAATGAGAAGATTTGGTTCTTGAGTACTCTTGTTTATGTTGGAGGAAAATGCTTAGCTAAACGATTATGAGCAAGCCTGTTCCATATCGAAATGTTTCCAAGAGGCAAAGACTTCAACCATAATTTAACTCCATCACTCAATGTACATCAACAACAACTCAGTGAAAGTCCCACTAATACACTAGGTCTAGGAAGGTTTAATAATACGCAACTTTATCTCTAGCTAGTAAATAGGTTGTTTCTGACAGACTGACATTAAAAAAATCATATATATTAAAATAATACTAATGAAAAACTAAGTAAAAATAAACATAATATAAAAATAAGTAATAGTAAATAATACAATAAATACAAAATAAGATAAAGAGTACAAATAAAAATAAAATAAGTAAACAAATACCTAAAAATAAGAAAGAAAATAAGTAAATAAATAAATTTGGCCCAAGCTCGACCTGCCCCAACTTGCCTAAACAGACTTGAACCAGCTGGACCCGACCCGACCCTATACTCGACTCAGTGCCATTAATATATCATCTATGAATATCTCTAAATTCCATGTTTAACGTTCTCGTTCCTATCACTCAATGTAAAAGGGAATAATCTTGAATGGTTGGCATACTCTAAAACTTTATTGAGCTTGAATGTACTGTAGATCTCTAAAAAAATTTGCAATATATATATTTGGATCCTTATCTAGCAACCTATTAAATTATAGTTGTTGAATCATCTAAACTATGTTATGTTTGATTTCAAAATTTTTGGCTTACACTTTTAATATAATAGTACTAAATTATATCCCTAGAAGTAATGGTCTAACATAATCTCCCATAGTACGATATTCTCCTTGTCTTACCATTATTTCTAATAACTAGAACCTCAGAGCTTATAGGTTTCTCTTCCTTAAATTCCAAAATAAAGTCCTTGAAATTTCTGAATTTGGATCAAACAATACTCTAGACTACTCCCGATCATAAATCAAAGTACATGAATCCTAAAATTCAATCATCAACTACAATATTAAGAAACAAAGTTCTAAAATAAACAAATAAATAAATAAATAAAATGATTAAATTTATTAAAATAAAGTATTCCTAATATCCTAATTTGTAACAATTGTGCCAAAGCATAATGTGGTGTTATCTATATTTGATCAAAACTATGTTAAAGATTTGTAGGCAAATGCACCTACCATACTTTTAGTATAGTTGAATGTAGATCTCATGAATATTACAAGTACTAGTACTAAGTTTCTTTTGATATCTAATTTAAAGAATAAATTATTGAATTAAAATAGAAAAGATAAAAAAACTAAAATCACCAATCTAAATAACAAACTAAATCAATAAATAAGAATCAAGCAATCAAATGAAATCAAGATTTAGATGTATAATCCCCTGGAACCTTTCTATGCTTAAATATATCTTGATTAAATTATTAGCCTTACTTTTTTAGATCGATAGGAATTTTAAGTTACAAAGCATTTCTTTTTTAAGAAACACAACCCCTATTCTTAAGTTGATTGATTGAAATCATTTTCTAATTTGTTATATGATTTCCCTTTATATACTTGACTCTAACCTAAAATCCTTATATGGTTATATCTATAAGATGTCATGCAACTTTTATATTATTCATGTCATGATATATTCATACATATGATTTCTTATTCCCATTTATGAAATTTGAAATTGGCCAACAAAAACTAGCATATTTCAATTCAATCACAATAAGGATTATAAATAATTCATAACATTAAAATAAAAGAGTAAATCTAAAATAATAAGGTTCATCCTATATAGATCAATCTCAATTTAGTTCATAATAAATAAAAGAAAATAAAAATAATCAAGAAAAAAATAGTATAAAAGAAAGTATTCTCTTAGATTTTGAAATATTGATGTTCTTGATTGAATCCTAAAGTAATCCCCTATTTTGAATTAAATTTGCTTCTTTTTATGTCAAGACTTTCCATGCAACTCTTTTTTGACTACTTTTAGTCTCCCCTTTTGTTTAATTCCCTAATAACTCCTTTTATTCTCACGAAACTCTAAAACATTCCAAGAATCTTGCACAACATAGGTCCAATATAGACCTTTGTTATTCAAAGACATAGAAAAGACTAATTTACATAAAAATCATCTACAACATATGTTCATTATACAGATGCATGTTGCACCTATATTGCATTTAAGGTTCATCTCAGAAACATAAGTCCGAAGGCCATAAACACATGTCCATGTTTTGGCAGATGTAGCAAGTTCTCAAAGAAATAGAATGAACTAATAGTGTATACAGCATAGAACATGGGACTATGTTTAACCAATTTTTTGAACATAGGTATATATTCAATTTGTTTTGTCTAAATTCATCCTAAAAGATTTCCAATTTGGCTCCAACTTGTCAGAATTCATTCCTTCTTCGTTAGGGAACTAAAATAAGGCATTTAGGGAAATTATAGGCCACGTCAAGTACCAAATCATATAAAATTATCCAAACATAAGAAAAATTATCTTAAAATCATGCTAAGAACATAGTATATTTAGTGCTTGTCAAGATCTCTTCCTCAACCTATATGTTTCCAATCATCTTGATGTTTAAATTTGCTCATATTACTCCTTCATGATTAAAATTCATCATTCAAGTTATCTCACTTCTCATCATCATTGAAACTATCTTGGAGAAATCATCATTTTTTAGATATTCATTAGGAATTTGTGGCGATTGTTATTATAAATTGGCTATGACAGTATCTTATAACTCCAATTAATTTGTAATATCTCTAAACATCATATTCAGATGTGAAGCTATTATTGCATAGTTTGAATCATAAGCATATCATCCTTCCTTTCTCTTTCAACTATGTCTTAATTAGACATGATTCTACCTTCAAAAGAATGTTAGTAGTAACCTCATAACATTGTCTCATGTATTCTCTCATTTAATGTCACTTTATTCACTCTAAATCTCTAAGCTTTCTTTACTGATACTGCTCACAAACTCATATATTACCACTCGTTTTCTCTTTTGTTTGTTTATTAAACTAACTAAAACAAACAAAGGAGTAAATTCTTAGTATTCGGTCAATCTCAAATCTTGATGGAGGCAAAGACAAGTAAGAAGATAATAGCATAAACAAGACAAAAGAATTCATAATATTAGGAATAACTGGAATAAATTATAGATTCTAACTGAGAGTTGTACTTAGGCAATAATCTTGAATTTTAAACAAGATTTACAGTTGTTACTATAATGAGATGACTTCTTTAAAATAGGCAAGAAAAGTATAAAGACAAAAATATACTTTTCATTAAAAAAATTATTGAATGATAATTTTCCTCCTTTCTTATCGTTATAATGTTCATTGTTTACTTATTTGTAGACTGTAAAAGATAATGAATAAAAATGAGGACATGAAAAATACAGGAATTAAATAAATAAGAAATCAATGGGTTTAAGAACGGGAAAGGAATGTATAAAGAAAATAAAGAAAGAATCAAGAAAATAGGAAATAAGAACAAATAAAAGATAAATATAATATGAATTTAGAATTAAAGCTCTAGTGCAGAAACTTATACAAACGCCAAAGATGAAAATGTGGCATTCGATATACTTAAATTTTAATCAATCCCCAAAGAAGCTTTGAAGAACAAAACTTGGTTGATTCTTCTAAAGACAAAGATCTACTTGATGAGACAAACAAAAAAAAATTAATGTGCAACCACTAGATTTTCTTATTTTGTTCTTATTTTTCAGTTGGAAATTTATCGAAAAGAGATTGAAGAAAAAACATGACCAGATAGGAATATGTTACTCATTTAAGAAGGTGAAAGTTTTTTAAATTTCTTTATTTTCATTTTGATGATCACCCATCTTTCCTCTGAAATTCATCATCTTTTAAATTGATTCTTTGCAGAAAAAGTAGTGGGTTCTCTTGAGGTGCTTCAATGTACAGAGAAGTGACAAGGTCTCTTTTTTCCTATTTTTATTAATAAGTTAAATATTTTCCCACTTGCATTTTCCCTAAATAAAACAATATGTTGCCTTTATGTTTCAATACTTAATAGGCATCATCAACATGTAAGATGGCTAGCTAGGTTTGGTAAGGTTGCAAGAAATAAAGACTGTTACCTAAGGACATTCAGTGGGTCCTGTTAGTCTGAAGAACTGCTTTAGTTTAATAAAAGTTGCATGATTATTGCCTCCAGAAATGTTGGCTAGTTAAGTTGCAGCTAAAGTAATAAAAGAATTTTCTTTCTTGACAAAGCCACTCTCAGCTAATTTTATGCTTTTATGCAACTTTGAGATTATGCAGACTTGGGATTATAAAATTATTAATTTTCTTTATACATGTTTGCACTTTTAAAATGAATCTAAGTAATGAGATGGACTTGGAAGTCTATATTTCTCAGCTTGATAAAATTAGTGATGTTGAGGTTAGTTAGGTTTTTCTTCATATTGTGTGATTATTGTATGTGGCTATCAATCTTTCTATTAGTGAATGTAAACAGTACAAGAAAAGCTACAACATTTTCTTTAGTTTTTGACACTAATACATTAACTTGCAAAAAGCATGTGATATGAACAAAATGAAGCACGCACCTCTTATATTTATCTTGTCAAATATTTGTTTGTAATAATTCTGATAATTTAGTTTTATCCCTCAGTGCTTAATATATCCACCATAATATCTCATATTGAATAGAATCTTGTCCTCATCGTAACTAGATATCTGCTCACAGATTGTAGCTATCTGTCAAGAAGCTAGAATGCATGCAGTACGAAAGAACAAGTACATTATATTTCCAAAAGACTTTGAGAAAGGTTACAGAGCCAATGTGAAGAAGCCTAACACTGACTTCTAATTCTACAAATGATGAAGAGTTGTTGAAGCATATGTAATTTTCCTTGCAATTGTTGAGCATTGTAGAATTTGCTTTTGTAGTTTGTAATAATAAAAGCATATGTAATTTGCTTTTGTATTTTGGATATGTTTGAATTTTACAGGTCTTTATGGACTATATATTATGTATAAATGTAGCTTTTTAGTTGTTTACATTTGATAGTACGTACGCAATTAAGACGTATATTAATATCTATATATTTCTTTTAATGTATATATAGATGTTGCCTATATAATGACCAGACTTTGATTTTACATTAAATGATATTAATAACAAAAGAATAAATTATTGCCTTAAAAAATTTATTTTGTTACCTTATAAAAACTTAAAAGTGTTACAATATTTATTTAACATTGATGCTATAGTTTAAACTAATAAGTTGCCTTAGTTAAAACTTAAACCAATATTTTTTATTTTGTTGTCTAATCAAAAAATTTTGTTGCATTATACTTATTGCAGTGTCACTTCTTATAATGATATGAATTATATTGCTTTAATAAAAAAAAGGCAACAATAATTATGTGTAGCTACACTTTTGTTTGTTGCATAAATTATTTTTTGCCTTAGTGATTCTCCGAAAGAACCCATATTCAACAAGATGACGAAGCCAATTCATCTAATTGAAAAAACTAAAATTTTTATGTTATCATTTTAACTCTGTTATCTAGACTTTGTCTATAAATATTTATACCATTCTAATTATTCCCACCACTTTTTGTCCATGAAAAAATCTCTAATAACACTTTATATTATACTTTTGGTCAGAAAATTGGAGTTTAAAATAAAAAGTAAAAGGAATGATATTTTTTATTTTTTACGTAATTTAAAAAATTAAAATTAAAGATTTTTAAATTTTAAATTTTAAATTTGCTTCTCTTAGATTTATGTTAAAAATAATGATAAAAATATATGTGATGTAAACCAATTAGATATTGATGTAACGACTTAGCTTAGCTCTTAAACTAAATCTCAATAAACTCGACTCAAACCAAAAATTTAAAATAGTTTGAATCTATTTTAATTGGTTCGAGTCAAGTTTTGTATCAATAATATTTTATTGTGATGTTTATGCTATATATATTTTTATATTGTTTTTAAAAGGGCTTTATGAAAAATTAAAAATAGTAAAAAATCATAAATTAAAAAAATGAAAGAATTATTTTTAAATTATCTAAACTATAGGTATTGAGAATACCCACATGTGAGTATCTCACATTAAAGAAAAACCTAATAATGTACTCCATCTATTGCTAATTGGTTTTAAGATGAAATCTCATTTTGACTTGTGTGTAGTCTAACTTTTCTCTTCGTGTAACCTATAGGCCCGTTGCAAATTGACATGGAATCAAAGCCAATAAAAGTCTTGGCCTACTGTTTGCCCTAGTAGATTGTCCATCATTTAAGTAACTAGAGAAAGATTTGAAGTTTGCATAGAACAAGTGATCCAGCAATAGTGTTTGCTCTAAAAGGGGGTCTATTTGACTTCAATCAAAGGTCTAACCCTAATGAGAATTGTTTACATACATTTCCATGTTACCCAAATAAAAAGAGGACTCACATGTGCAGAGAAGTGCTGAAAATACTTATATGTGAGTGTCTAACATCAATAAAAAAAGAGTAAAAAAAGATTAACATATAAATTTAGTAGGCTATTTTACTTATTATTGATTGATTTTAAGACGAAAACTCACTTGAGTTTATATGTGGTCTTATTTTCATCCTTATGTTAGCCGGTAGGCCCATTGAAAATTGACAATAGGAAAGTAATCTATAACTTATCCAAAATAAATGATTTATTAAAATTTTGGCATTTGAAAAAAAGTTGTAGACGTATGATCGGTTAAAAAATTCTTCTTTCTAGTATTTTGCTATACTTCCACCAACAAATCTAAAGTCAACCTGTGTTTCGGCGGTAAAATAAAATTCTCCGTAAGGAGAGATTGATTTTAGGAATTTAAAATTTCAAGATAAAGAGTTTATATACAATGGGACGCCACTTAAAATGCTAACTAAAATATTTTTAGAAAAATTAATAAATATAAGAAGTATAATTTGGAAAAAAAAAGTTATGATTTTTTAACAATAAACAAATGATAATATACTAATTAAAATTATACCTTTTTCGTTAATCTAATTAGGCTGAACCGTTTAATTGACGTACCAACTTCCATAGCAATCAGACTTGCTTAATCTTAACTTCTGCAGAAAATTAATGAATTGCCTGACTTATGTACAATGAGTTAAACGTGTTCCTTTTTTTTTTCTCTCTCCAAAATACGCAAAAGCAGGAAATAGACATCACAATTTAACAACCAATCTAACGGTCCATAGATTGTTTCAAACCTCCTCAACAGTACACTGTATTACACATTATCACTTCTGTAAAAATCTTTCGCAAGCCCTCTCTTTTTGTCCCTTCAAGAGTCCACGTCAGCCTGACTTTGCGTCTTTCACGATGATACCAAAGCGACCCACCACCATCCACCGTTGGATCTGGACCCCCAAAACGCAATCTCTACCGTTGTAAGCCAAGGGGAAGTCAGTAGGAAATGGATACTGAGACATATAAAGGAAATGCCTAGCAAACTCACCGGTTAGATGTAAGGTCCTGTCTCTGTTCCCTCTATAAATTGCTCTCTCTCTCAATATACAGTATCAATTAAGAATCAGGTAACGTTTCTTTTGGCCTGGGAATTCTTTTTCTATTAGAATTTTTATTGATTTCTTATCGCATTTTTATTTGGGTTTTTTCCTTTTTCGGTTTTTGGGAAAAACCCTAATTTTAAATATTTTCAACTTGGTATTAAAGATCTGAAATTTCCTTCATTTTTTGTGTTTTTGTAGTCGGAAATGGAATTTTGCATCTGGGATTTCCTTTTCGTTGTGTTATTTTATGGCTTTTGATTGGTTGGACTGTTTATTTTGTGGTCGTTTTCGTTTTGATATAATGGGTAATGATTGTGGTTTTTGGTTATTTGCTAATCTAGGGTTTGAGGTGTTGAAAATGGAAAATGGGGCGGAGAGAGCATATGGTCAGGAGATTGCGGAGAAATGCCTTGTTGAAAATGAGGCTTTTGGGGATAAGGTGAAGGATGGGGTCTTGACGGGGTCCGGTGAAGAGAGGGATACGGAAGAAGAGGTCTTTGAGGAGGCAAGTGACTCGCAAGAGCAGTTGCTGGAGCTGGGAGCAAAATTTGAATCGGAGGTTAGCGTTAAATCTATTGGTGGTTCTAGTTTAGTGGCTGTTGTGGATAAAGATTCAACTGCAGAAACTTTTGAGGAGGCAATTGACACTCATGTTGACGATGGAATTTTGTCAGACTTGGTGATGGTTGTTGGCGAAGAGAAGGTGGATGATTTGGTTGGTGAAGAAACCAGTGATAAGATTGATGAGGGAGGCACTCCCAGTGAAGATGGAAATGTTGAACCAAATGTGGGAAAGGATGTCGCTGAAGGTTTGGTATTGGGTGGAGGAAGTGCAGTTTCGAAGGCCAGGGATCAGGTGCCTATTCAGTTGGAATGTGTATCAAGTGGAGTGATTTTAATGGAAAGCAATGACAAAGAGGAGTTAAAGGTTGATAATTCAGAATACCAGGAGAATGGGGACTTGATAGGTGCCTTTGTTGAACCTCAAGAGGTTAAGGATGATAGACACAATGACAACCTGGCTGTGATGGATACAAAACTTGAGGATGCTGAAAATGGTCAATTTACTGGCTATAAAGCTGCTTATGATTCTGGGAATGAAGCTCATAATGATGAACTTTTATCAAAAGATAGGGCTGCTGAGGATGGGGAAGTTCAATGCGATTGCAATAGTGGTGTCAATGATACGTCAGTTGCAGCCCAGTCAGAGCTTGAGGGGGAACCTTGCGACCTAAAACCTGTTTCAGCTGTTGTGGAGGCATTTGTGTCAGAGGTGTCAAATTCACCTTCAGAGAACTCTGTAACTGAGGAAATCCATGCTGATGCAACTAATCTGGTGGTGGAGGAAAAGGATAAGGAAATCATTGCTGATGCAAGTACTTTAGTGTTGGAGGAAAGAAGTAAGGACATTCATGTTGGTACAACTGATCTTGTAGTCGAGGAAAAAAGTAAAGATATTCATGTTCATGCAACTAATCTGGTGGAGGAGGAAATGAATAAGGAGATCCAGGTTGATGGTACTAATCTGGAGCCAGTGGAAAAGGGCAAGGAGATCCACACTGATGCAAGTAATTTGGTTGCAGAATATATCAAGTCTGCATTGCCGCATTCGGATGAAATAGTTAATGGACTTGAAAAGAATAGTGTTACAACTGAACAGCTTGGAAACAAAGCTGAAAAAGATAGTAGAGCTAGTGAAGTTCACCCCACACCAGATCTTGCTTCTTCATCTGGAAGATCTGCTAGTTCTACCATCCTACCTGCCCGCCCAGCTGGACTTGGGCGTGTTGCCCCACTTTTGGAACCTGTGCCTAGGGCAGTGCAGCCACCACGTGTTAATGGAACTGTTTCCCATGTGCAATCCCAACAGGTTGATGATAATACTTATGGGGAGACAGAGGAGTATGATGAAACTCGTGAGAAGCTCCAGATGATAAGGGTCAAATTTTTGCGGCTTGCTCACAGGCTTGGGCAGACTCCACATAATGTTGTTGTGGCACAAGTTTTATACAGGTTGGGGTTAGCCGAACAGCTGCGGGGGAGGAATGGGGGCCGTGTTGGTGCTTTTAGTTTTGATCGTGCAAGTGCCATGGCAGAGCAGCTTGAGGCAGCTGGACAAGAGCCACTTGATTTCTCTTGTACGATAATGGTTTTGGGAAAAACAGGAGTTGGTAAAAGTGCAACTATGAACTCTATTTTTGATGAAGTAAAGTTCAGCACTGACGCTTTCCACTTGGGTACAACAAAGGTTCAGGATGTTGTGGGCACTGTTCAGGGGATTAAGGTACAAGTTATTGATACGCCGGGCCTTTTTCCTTCTGGATCTGACCAGCGACAAAATGAGAAAATCCTTCACTCTGTTAAGCGTTTTATCAAGAAAACACCTCCAGATATCGTGTTATATCTTGATAGGTTGGACATGCAGAGTAGGGATTTTGGTGATATGCCCCTCTTGCGCACCATCACTGAGATATTTGGCCCTTCCATATGGTTTAATGCAATTGTTGTCCTTACGCATGCAGCTTCTGCTCCACCTGATGGACCTAACGGTACTGCTTCTAGTTATGACATGTTTGTCACTCAGAGGTCTCATGTTGTTCAACAAGCAATTCGTCAGGCAGCTGGGGATATGCGGCTGATGAATCCTGTTTCATTGGTAGAGAACCACTCTGCCTGTAGAACGAATAGGGCTGGGCAAAGAGTGTTACCAAACGGCCAAGTTTGGAAGCCTCATTTGCTGTTATTGTCTTTTGCATCAAAGATTCTTGCTGAAGCAAATGCACTTCTTAAGTTGCAAGATAGTCCAGCTGGAAAGCCTTTTGCAACACGGTCAAGAGCACTTCCTTTACCATTTTTGCTCTCATCCCTCCTCCAGTCAAGACCACAGGTTAAACTGCCTGAAGAGCAATTTGGTGATGATGATGATGGTGTAGATGATGATTTGGATGAGGCATCAGACTCTGAGGATGACTCTGGATATGACGATTTGCCTCCTTTTAGAAGTTTAACAAAGGCTCAGCTGGGAAAGCTCACTAAAGCTCAGAAGAAAGCATATTTTGAGGAGTTGGAACTCAGGGAAAGATTGTTTGTGAAGAAACAGTTAAGGGAAGAGAAAAGGCGCAGAAAGATGATGAAGAAAATGGCTGCTGCAGCTAAGGATATGCCAACTGAGTTCAGTGACAATGTAGAGGAAGAAAGTGGTGGCCCTGCATCTGTGCCTGTTTCCATGCCAGATTTAGCTTTACCTGCTTCATTTGATTCTGATAATCCTACTCACCGGTACCGTTATCTTGATAGCTCCAACCAGTGGCTTGTAAGGCCTGTTTTAGAAACTCATGGTTGGGATCATGATGTTGGTTATGAAGGTATAAATGTAGAGAGATTGTTTGTAGTCAAAGAAAAAATTCCTTTATCCTTTTCTGGTCAGGTAACAAAAGATAAAAAGGATTCCAATGTTCAAATGGAACTTTCAAGTTCTATAAAGCATGGGGAAGGAAAAGCAACTTCACTGGGTTTTGATATGCAAACTATGGGAAAGGATTTGGTATATACTTTACGCAGTGAGACAAGGTTCAGCAGTTATAGGAAGAATAAGGCAACAGCTGGTCTCTCTGCTACTCTCATGGGTGATGCGTTGTCAGCCGGAGTGAAAGTTGAAGATAAGTTGATTGTGAATAAACGGTTCCAAATGGTCATATCTGGTGGTGCGATGACTGGACGTGGCGATGTAGCTTATGGTGGTAGTTTGGAGGCCCAACTGAGAGACAAGGATTATCCTTTGGGTCGTTCCATGTCGACTCTGGGGCTATCTGTCATGGACTGGCATGGAGATCTTGCTGTTGGTTGCAATTTACAATCCCAGATACCTGTAGGACGTTCTACAAATTTGATTGCTCGAGCCAATTTGAATAACAGAGGGGCAGGGCAAATTAGTGTTCGCCTAAACAGCTCCGAGCAACTTCAAATAGCTCTGCTTGGTTTAGTTCCTCTACTTCAGAAGCTTTTTAGTTTCCCTCGAGAAATGCAGTTTGGACAATGAAGAAAAATTAGGACCTGCTCAATACCCCGTTAGGCTCCCAGCAGTCAGTCATCTTGTGGTAACCATTGCTAAAAAGTGAGTTTAAGATGCTCATTTGGTTTTTACGCTGCTCCATAACCCCTCTTTATTTCCAAGTTAAATTCGCCCACTATTTTGCGTTGATAGTCGCTATGCCTTTTTGTTATATTCAGATGGTTTTGTTCATGGTGAAGCTGCTGTTCCCATGGATCCATGTTGAATCATGCATCCGTCTAGCTTGGTTGGGAAATTGGTTATACTCCCGTCTTGCAAAGCCCAATCTACCACTTAAGGATGCATTTCCGTTTCAATTAATCTCTTGTAGAGCTTTGGAGTTTAACCATTAATGGGATCTCCAAGTTGAATGAGGTGGACTGGTGACTTTAGGATACAAACGCTTGTGAATAGCTTTTTCTATGAGCTGGTACCAATCAATTGATGTTTAGTTTATGAGAAAGCCTGATGTTGATGGGAGTTGGAACAACATTTTAATTATAATGGTTTGTTTGAAGGCATAGTGAAAGGGATATGGCTCCTAGTGATGGATGGTGTACCTTGTTCCTGAAATGAACGGGCCATTAGAGTTAACGCCATTTGCAAAAACATTCAAAAATAGCTATAAAAGCGTTTATGATTGACTTGCCATCTTTTGGGTACCTTTTCTCCAGGGCCTTGTTTCATACTAAATTACAATTCGGTGGCAACTGACCTTAATATCTCTATTGTCACATCTGATATAACTTTAAAATTGTGGTTACGTATTCCAAATCTACTATCTCCCAAGAGTAACATGGAAAAATGTCAGTCCGCATGTGTTATTTCGTTGAGTTCCAAGCATAAATGGAGACCGAAAGTTATCAAATGTTGAAAGCCTCTCACCGTCACAGAATAGCTTGGTAATAATACTTGCAGGGGTTAGCTTAGGCTGCTTGATTTACCATTCTTCGGCTCTTACATTGGTTAAATGGAATTGATAGGGCCTTTTACTGTCAGCTTTGCTCTCTCTCAAGGATGTGGGCGTGCCAGGCTGCTTGGGACACAGCAGCCTTAATGATCAATTGTGTGGAATCTCGTGCGTCATAAAACGGTTCTATGGTGTAGTGGTTAGCACTCTGGACTTTGAATCCAGCGACCTGGGTTCGACTCCCGGTAGGACCTCTTTTTTATAGGTGTCTCTTAAAAAGTGGTTGAATTTTCCCCTTCTAATGCGATAAAAATAATAAACGAAGGATAGGCATAACTGGATTTGGGTTAACTTCCAAGTTCTGTCCTCAATCTTCTCCAGTTTTTCCCATCAATTGCCAAATAATGTGCATTGAACTACGCGTTGGCTAGTCTTATATCAGACAAGAAAATGTATATCCATATATATATATATTGCTAGTCTTATAAGGTTGGCTGTATTGTATAGTAGACCTGCCTGAGAGCAGTTCACCAAGTCAATATAATAACACAGTTTCACAAGGAAAGCAGAGTCTGAAATGATTCAACTACAGAATTGTAGGTGCAAGCTAATTTTAACCTTTGAACAACTCCATCAGAACAAGAATCTAGTCATGAAAAATTGTAACGTTGTACCCGATCACAGCATCACCGGTGTTAGAATCCTGCGAGTAAGTCCTTGCAATCGCATAGCCACGAGCTGATCTGAAAATACCAGTCCCTCCAACAATCGGAATCTCACGCACCTGACTCTGTGCAGAATTCTTCCCCAGAAGATTGATGGCGCTACCACTGTAGGTACCATCCGTGAAAGCATAGCTCATGACCGTGATCATAGATGTCTCAGTTTGTCCAGCTGATCCATAAAGCCCCTGAGCTCGGCCTACCAACTTGGAGTTCGGATCGGGGCTCTCTGTTAACGGGTCATCTGCCATGAAAATGGCACCAAAAAGTGTTGAAGACTTGTCAGTGTTTGAATCTTGAGCTACCCTAACTGAAGTAGGATTGTTGCCACTGCGAGTCTCGTGGGAGTAGAATTGGACAAGTGTCTGAGTTTCTTGGAGTCTCCTGGCCCAGGTCCTGGGACTTTGAGATGGCACGATTGCTGCCAGGAAAAGTAGCTGGAAAACCAGGATGAGCTTTGCCATTTCTTGGATTCTCTGCAAGTGTACAAGAGACAACTCTTAAGGAAAAGTTGGAGTCGTCCCAAGTAGTTGAAATGTCTTGTATATAATATCTGGCACCTAATCAATTAAATAAAAGCATGTAAACTCAATAATAGTTCTAATTTCAACATTGCATTAAAAGATTGTATCTTGTTACCTTTAATTATGGTATTTGGTATATCAAATTTTTTATGCTCATGAAGTGGGACCATGACCATCCCACCAATAATTATTTGTTACTTGAAAGTTAGGCTGTTATGATCAAACTTACTACTGCTGAATCAAACTTTTCTCTCTAAAATTCATTCAACTAAAGATTTGGTAAACGTTTGTTTACTTGCTCTTCGAATGCAAAGCATTCCTCGACAAAGTATACCGCCCCCCATTGAAAGTCAATTATATTTAAGGCCCTACCTACATCACTAATATATGACATTTACGCTATTTGGTAGCATTTTTTATACCTGAGTAATTCTTGGACTTAGCAAATAGAAGCAGCTATCAGTTAATACAATCCGTTAATTGTCAAATAGGTTTATTATTTTGTTGTTTCTAAAGGTTAATGCAGTAAATAGCACTATTTTTCATTATGAATATTTGAGCACCACATAAATATTAATTTATGTTTTATGTAATTATTTAAAGATGTATACTTAAATAACTCTTCTATACATTTTTATAATTTAATTTACATATTTAAATCAAATAAGGATGAAGACAATTCAATACTAGTCACTTCAACACAATTGAATTGAATATATTGATGAATTAATTATTTTGTAATTTTATAAAATTAAGATATTATTTTATACTTTTAAAAGTTTTTATGAAACATGACTAATATCAATATTATACTGCACTAGAACCAAATTATATACATATTTTTTTATAATAGCTAAATATTACATCAATTAAATAAGTGAAACTCAAAATTTCCACCATCTAATAGTGGTATACTTGATATAATTATTTATTATTTAAGAAATAATAAGCCACTTAAATGATTTATTTGCACTCTTCAAAACAAGATTTTAGAGTTTATTTTATATGTTAGTATAAATATTAATAGTACTGTATTGTATTAGTAATTTAAATAACATTTTAAAAATTTTCCACACAAAAATTTTGAGTGAAAGAGTTAGTAATCTAATAAGATCATCTCATATTTAGTCGTGCTAAGCTAATACATATAGATTATCTTTTCTTTAGAGAAAATGTATGAGATGACCAAAATTTTATTAGTCAAACACATATTTTCATAGATTATGATCACTGTATGATCACAAGAATTTCAAGTGTAATTTCTCATTCTTCAGGACTTTGAGCACATTTTATTGAAGTAGGAATAGCATACAATGTTACCCCTATCAATGGCTAGTCCTGTAAACTGTCGAAAAGGACACACGGACTATTGAAAAGATGTAGCGATCATTATTCCTTAGCCAATATTGACACTCAACTCAAGATCTTTGTGGAATTCCCCCATGTCGGCTCGATGGAGTGGTTCCCTCAACCCAAATCCTGACATTGTAGCCTACGGTGGCAATGGTAGGGTTTATTGAATACGTCCGTAAGACTGCATGCCCACGAGCCGATCGGAATAGGCCTGTACCACCACTTATGGAGACCTCACGTACAGCGTTCGTTGCTGGGTTCCAGCCTAAGACGTTGAAAGAGCTGCCATTGTAAATGCCATTTGTGAACACAAAACTGACGGCCATTGTCAGCGATAACCTGTCCTTTCCAGTGTTGCCATAGAGCCCTTGAGCTCGGCCTATTAACTTTGAGTTGGGATCAGGGCCTTCCGTCAATGGATCATCTAGTATTGTTATAGCTCCAAAAGATGTTGGTGAATTGTTAGTGTTAGGTGATTGTGCAACTCTAACAGCAGTAGGATTGCTTCCACCTAGTATGTCATGGAAGTAAAACTGGAGAGAGATCACAGTTCTTCTGTTGTCAGAGACAGCTCTCTCGGTCCAAGTCTCTTCTGCTTCTGCATAAACGTGAGCATGCGACAAGCCTGTCAGTAGGGAAATGACCAACAAAACTGGACACAACTTTACCATATTTCTAGCTTCTTTATTGTTTTCACTCTTTTGAAAGTAAGTTATTCCGACACTGAAAAGGACTCCAATTTTAAGAGGGTTTATATAGTGGCATTGGCTCCTGGTAAGTACGAATTAACAATTCTTCCCATAAAGCTCTTTAGCTCAATAGTCAAAGGAAGTTGCGAAGTTTGTGGAACACTAGTATGGGAATCCATAATGGACTGAAAAAGAAAAGCTTTAGTCAAGAATGTGCCCCCTGTTCTTTATGACCTTTTAAGACTAGTTAGTACACTAAATTATTTTTAGTTATTGCTTCACATAAATCAACAGGTGGATGGATATTCAACTCTGATACTTAAGAATCACTGTTCGTTCACGGTCTATCGTTTTATTCTATGACTTATGCCAGGTCCACCCAACTTTCTATGAAAATCGTCTTCTCCACTGATTGGTGAGCAGATAATAAACATTGAAGTCCTTGAACGATATGAATTCCTGGAAAAGCTTCTTGAAAAAAGGGAGAAGTATTGATTGGTGAGAAGATATAAACTCTAACGAAAGACATGGTCTGAGATCCCAACTTGCCATGTAAGGTATACTGGTGCACCAGTACAAGAGTCGTGACATAATATTCGGTTGTGCTGCAATAATCGATTGTTGTATACTGCAAACTTGTACTCTAATTAGACTTAATTTCCATGTTTCTTTGATCCCTTGTGCCTGTCTCGGACTTCTTTCTATACTTCTTTTTTCCATGCCTATAAAAGTCGAGTACTAGATCTCATAACATTTTTTTTTATTTAAAAGTGTATATATATAAGTTGTTGAAGTCAAGACAATTCCCATATTATAAGAGTTTTGTTTGGTAAAGACTTTCCTAGGATGGTATATATAAGATAATTAAAAATTTATTGTTTTATTAATTTATCTTATTTGCATATCACTAATAATTTTTAATATTATAATAATATTTAATATGCAATATTAATTTATTTTATTCATAATTAGTGAATATTATTTTACATTTTATGAATATATACAATAATATACTAATTTATATAATTAATTTTTATTTGTTTCAAATAATATTAACAAGTAAGATGATCAATCTTTTCTAGGCTAAAATGCATTTAATCCTCCTATGTTTTATCTCTTGGTATATTATGCCCCATCTATTTTAAAAATTTTACCCATGAGTTAAAGGAACTTAGAATTCAAAAAGACTCTTTTACCCCTGTACTATGATGATATCATTACTAGGGGTGACCATTATTCGGGCCGACCCGATTACCCGACCCAGCCCGAATTAATTTGGGTAAGCAAATGCTAAATTTCGGGTAATTTGGGCTGGCCCGGGTATTACTCGAATTATTTTCGGGCTGGCCCGGGTATTACTCGAATTATTTTCGGGCTGGGACGGGTAACTCCGAAAAAATTCGGGCCGGCCCAATTACCCGAATTAGGTTTAAAAGAAT
>JAOSBK010000206.1:44335841-44357085 GCA_027568895.1 Erythroxylum shatona
TTATAAACATGCATGAAAAATCGTGAACGACACTTATTTTAAATAATTAAAATTTCTTTAAAACGACACTTATTTTAGATAAGAGGAAGTATTAAAATTTTAATAAAAAGTTCATATTTTTATAATTCCTTTTAATTAGCTATTGAAGGCAGGCAGAGGGAAGGTGCACTAGTCAATCAATCTCAAAGTCTGGCATTGGACAAGTATGAACTTCACGACGTTGAAAACCGAGAAATACTTTAATTTCACTAGGATACTTGTTAGGTTACCGAATATAAAAGATTTGACAATGACAGGGACATTCAACCGTACAAGGCGGTCCAAAATATTTTATGGAAGTCTGACCAAAGTATATGATATTTATAAAAATCACAAGTGTCTGGTCTAGTTGTCAACATTTTGTAATAAAATGATATAAACATCTATATTATTGAATCAGTGAATTTAACTCGAAATCGTTGTGATATTACAATTAATATGTGTTAGTCTTTTGAGAAATTAAAAAAAAACAACACAAGAACTTCAGGTCACACTCCTGGGTGGTCCCTGATAGTATGGGAAAGTGACGAGGCCCAAGTGTTCTTGTGGTCTAATCTCATTTTCTATTGTCAGTAGTCTTTAAATGCGTTTTTGTACTTTGCATTTTGCAAGAGCATGACTTCCCATAACACATCACTTTTTCATTACTGTCTACTTATTGATAAACACATTAATACGTTAGTATGAATCACTCTAAAATTAAGTAAAACAGTTAAAAGAGAAAGATGAACAAAACAAAAAAAAACAAATTGTTTAATGATTGAATTTATAGCATGGCATAGTTCTAATATATTAATGTTCCATGAATGACGATAATGGCAGAGCGAAGTTTTATGGATGGCCAAATACGTATGTATTTACAAAAGCAATGGGAGAGATGCTTGTGGGACAATTGAAGGAAGAAATGCCAGTGGTCATCATTCGACCCACCATTGTCACTAGTACATACAAAGAACCATTTCCTGGTTGGGCTGAAGGTGCAAGGTACGATATGTAACAATTTATTATCTCTTGTGGCTTATCAGCAAAGAAACCATTTAAAATTGTTCTTGGTTCGGTTTCAGGACAATAGATGCAATAGCTGTGGGATATGGAAAAGGCAGACTGACATGCTTTCTTGGTGACGCTAATACGATTATAGATGCAGTAAGATAAACAGAAATCTTCGTCTTATTTATAGCCTAAGATTTATAGATATAAAACAGCTTTCAAGTGCTTTTGCAAGAGCATATCCTTAAGAAATTGAAAATGAGGTGTGTGTTTGTCTGAATGTTCAGATACCAGCTGACATGGTGGTGAATTCAATTATTGTGGCCATGACTGCTCATGCTAATCAACCATCTTATGAAATTTACCAAGTGGGATCTTCAGTAAGAAATCCTCTCACGTACTCTAGTCTTCAAGATTTCGGGTTCCGTTACTTCAGCACGAAGCCATGGATTGGCAAGGATGGGAAGCCAGTGAAGGTCCGCAAGATTAGAGTGTTGAGCAGCATGGATAGTTTTCGGAGATACATGGCAGTTCGCTACTTGTTCTTTCTAAAGGTTTCATATTTATTTATCAATATATACGAAGTTTTCAATATTACTTGTTTCTCATTCTTCCAATTAACACATAATTCTCAATACAGGGACTAGAATTGGCAAACACAGCATTTTGCCATTATTTTGAAGGGGTGTATAGTGATCTCAATCGAAAGATCAAGTACGTGATGCGCTTGGTGGAACTTTATAGACCATACTTGTTCTTCCAGGGAGTGTACGTATATTCTACTTAAGAGTCACACTTTTATACTTAAATCTTGTGTTTTTTGTTTTCATGCCCATAAGGGTCTCCTTTGCAACGCAGTTTTGATGACATGAACACGGAGAAGTTGCGGATTGCTGCAAGAGACAATGGAGTTGAGACTGATGTGTTCTACTTCGATCCTAAGTGCATTGATTGGGAAGATTACTTCGTGAACGTCCACATTCCTGGTGTGGTTAAATACGTTTTCAAGTGACGGAATTTATGAATAACTAAGCGGACAAGTGATTTGTTTCTTAGAGCTATTGAATTGGTGTCATTTATTCATATATGTAAGAGTGATTATATTTGCTTTCACATGCTTAAGGACTATATCCATGCAATTGTATAAATAGTTCGTCTAAATTTGTTTGCCCTCACAAAAGGAAGCCAACTAGAGTTGAAAGGAGAAAGCAACGTTATGAAGTTTGTGATTGATT
Organism: Erythroxylum shatona; assembly: GCA_027568895.1. NCBI lineage: Eukaryota > Viridiplantae > Streptophyta > Magnoliopsida > Malpighiales > Erythroxylaceae > Erythroxylum > Erythroxylum shatona. The sequence goes on from JAOSBK010000206.1 coordinate 44,338,106, forward strand.
GCTCGATGACGAATTATATATATGGAAAGCATTTGTATTGCTCTTGCCCTATATGTCTGTTTTGTATTCGGTAGTTTTGTTGATATGGCATATTGCATATTTAAAATTTTTATGCAATAGCAAAACTCTAATCCTTTTAAAAGTTGATCAGAATTAGTCTTATGCCAAATTTTGTCACAAAGAATAATACTAATTTGTAAAAATATTAATATTTTTAGCTTTATTTTGTGATAGATCATTAGATTCTTATGCATAGTATTTCAAGAATTCTAGTCAATGTAATTAACAAAAAATTCAGATTGTTTGTTACATTTAAAACAATCAAAAGTTCACGATCCTATCATCACAAAATTAAGTAATGATTCAAGTTCTCATTCTTTTGGGATCCAAAAGTGCATTTCTTCCTCTTCTCTTCCTCTTCGTACTCCATCTTAATCAATGGATCACCTTTCCGCTTTATTATTTGTATGGAAGTTTTCTCTAGGAGTTTGAATAATTGCATAGTGAGAAATCCTTCCTTCAAATACTACTGGAGATGCAAAACTCCTAAACTCACCAACCTCCTGTTTGTGGATGACCTAATATTGTTATGTCGTGTTGACATCAGTTCAACTCAAATATTGCTCAATTGTTTAAACTCTTTCTCTCGATTTTTAGGAACGGATATGAACCCTTCCAAAAGCCAGTTTTTCCTTTCTCATGACATGAATCACTTGATAAACCAAATGAAACAATTGTCTGGCCTTAGGAAGGGATCTCTACCTATAAAGTATCTAGGTGTTCCTCTCATTACATGTAGGTTATCGAGGAGAAAGTGTTTACTCTTAATGAATAAGATTGATGTGAGAGTCAATAAATAGACCCATAAAAGCCTTTCTTATGTGGGTAGACTACAACTAGTGAGTTATGTTCTTTCTTCATTCTAGGTGTATTGAGCCTTTCATTTTATTTTCCCATCTTCTGTTTTCAAGGAACCAGAAGCTAAACTCATGAATTTTCTATGGCCTGAGAAGGTGGGTAGTCACCATCAATCCAAAGTTAAATGGAGTGACCTTACTAAGGGGGTTAGGGATCAAGCATTTGCCAGCATGGAACCTTGTTTTGTTAGGAAAGAGGATTTGGTACCTTTTCTATGATAGAGAGGCCATGTGGGTTAGATGGGTGCATACAATCATTCTAAGACGGAAAAAATTTTGGAGTGTACAACCCACCAATAATAGTTTCTGGAGATGGAGGAAAATCTTAAGTGTGAGGGACAAATTATGGAATCAATTCATATTTAGGATAGGTAATAAGCAGTCCACTTTCTTATGGCAGGATCCTTGACATCCAAGGGAAATCCTAAGAAATTTCTTATCACCCAGAGAGATAAATGGGTCAGGCTTACCTATGACCGCAAAGGTTTCTGATATAATCAGTAATAATATGTGGAGGTGGCAGGATTTTCCTATGGAGCTCATTGTTGATTTTGAACCCGTTCAATATCAACCGAATAATTCTTCGGATTATTTGGAATGGCTTCCTAGTTCTTCAAAAACTTACACTAATGGTTCAGCTAACAAACTCTTGAGACCTTCAACCCAACAAGTACCTTGATTTAACCTAGTTTGGTTAAAAAATAACAGCCCAAGGTGTTCATTCATTCTTTAGTTAGCCGTCCTAAAAAAACTTCAAACAAGGGATAAACTTCACTTTCTATATACTCCCTACTATTGTTCCCTTTGTATTTCGAACATAGAATCTAATGAACATTTGTTTTTTAACCGCCCTTTCTCAAATTATGTATAGAAACACTACCTCAATCACTTCCAAATCCCCATTCCCAACTCATCAAGCCTTCCTTCTGTCCTAACTTGGTTTCACCAATCACCTCCATAGAATTCTATCTTCCCTATTTTTTAATCCATAATGGTTTACCACATTTAGACCGAAAGGAATTCATAAACATTCAAGGATGTAGATATAGAGGTGGAGAGTTTACAAGCCAGGATAATCTTCCAAGTTTTAGAGTATCTCAACCTAAACACATAGAGAGGTAATTAGATCTATTATTGTACTAACTTTGTGATGCAAATTGTTGTTCAGCTGGAGGGCCAAATTTTACACTCCTTGATGCCGTTTGACACCCATGATGGGTCAACACTTCATCATCTGGCATGAATAACTACCATCGGTAGTTGTTCATGGATGAAGTATATATATAGTCAAACACAACGGTTTGAAGACGGTGTATGTGAGTATTTGGTCCGATCAAAACTGCTGCTTGGAAAACCTCTGGAAAGGAAAGTTGTGCGTTCTTTAATCGGTGGAAATTAACAAATCATCAAATCAAGTATGTTTTGTTTCCTCCACGCATATATAATCGATCCTATAACTTTATGATTTGTTCATAAATTATCTTACAAGTTCACAAGTCTACAACACAAGCAATCACAGTATCAATTTGGACTGGAGGGATGAGGTCATGAGGGAGAGGAGGAGAGGAGCTGTGGCGAGGGGAATAGGAATTGGTAAAAACGATAGATTTTGTCACTTTTAAGGTTGAATTTTTTTTGCATTTTAGTCCTCAACATTTTTAAAATTTACGATATTAACCGTTATTTGATTGATATTTTAATTATCGGTCGATACCTCTAGCTGATACGATATGCTTAAATTTTGTGTCATTTTGTGGTCAGTACGGTACGAAATTTACAACTTTTTATCTACTCAATTGTTTTATTTTTTAAATTTCAAATTCTAGAAAAGAAAAAGGAAAACAAGTGTTAGGGTGGTTTTTAAAAGTTTATGTTTATTGAAGTCCAAAAATTGAACAATATCAAAAGAAATTTGTTTGAAATAATTTCTTAGAGAGTACTCCCAATTTTTTGTTAGTTGTTGAAAGCTTTTGAGAAAAATTGACAATTTTCTTAAACTTTAACGGATAAAAATATTAAATTAAACATCATTGTAAATATTTTAATAAGATAAGAAATTATATTTACCATATAAAGCGTGATTGTTTTATTAAATTTAATGTATAAATAAATTATATTTTTAATTTGATTGATCACTTAGTACTTATTTATATACATTCCTTACTATTTGATTTTTGTTAACAATTGTTGTCGAATATATACCTTTGAAGAGTTTAAAATCATTACGTATATAATTGATTATTTAAATTTTTTGTTCATTTTATGATGAATTTTTAATCTGTATATGTGATTTATAAAAAGAGGTATTATGTCTTTTTCCTGAAATTCTAACAAAAAGTTAAAGTGGAAAAGAAAAGTTTTAAAAATCTTTTCTATACATTTGTGATGTGTCTTATGCCTACATCTTCACTATTTCGGCGCAAATAATCAGTAGGATGACAGGATTTTTCAATAGTCTTTTTCTAAATTAGATATGCAAACTTTAATTTTGCTCAAAAATACTTAACTGCTTCATAAGTCATTAATCAGTTGAGATATTTAGAAACAATAACTCATTAATCAAGTCAAATCTTTATCTTTCTTCTTATAAAGATTTTTTTTAATATTTTAAAAAATATAAAATTTTAAAAATCAATTAAACTATAAGAGAATTTTGTATCTTTTACCCTAATTTTGATAAAACATATAAAATCTTTTAAAAATAAACTATGAAATTTTAAAAGAAAATTCAACAGTCTTATCTAACCGAGGGATCATTGACTTGTACTCACCAGATACAATATTTTTAATTCCAAGTACTTCCAAATCAATCACAAATCACCAAAGAGCGGTAGATTACAAGCTGGCATGGTCATATGGTTGCAATCCTAAATGTGAGCTCTGATTATATGTCAAATGTCTATGCAGGACAGCTATCTTCAAGTAATTAAATATAAGCCATGATTGTGCATTGTTACCCTCTCAATCATGATAATATGTTAGGTGGTTGGACCATAATTTGTAGGGACCCATATGAATATGATTATTGGTGACCATGTGTATTAGATTGACATAAGGCTCCATGGCCGCTTGGTAAAGATATTTATATCCATAATGTAGAGCCAACAAACTGTAAGGCAAATTTGGACTGCCATACAACTGGACTAACAGAAGAGAGACATTGATTCTATCTCTCAACCAATAATTCATTGTCTCCAAGATAACATGTCCTTTTCTTCATCCACATATGCAAACCTAATCACTACACAAAAATCTTTACGGGTTAAAAAACAAAAAACATGATCTTGTTATCATAAGAAACAGAGTGTCTTCACCCTAAGAACTATAACCGTACAGTAAAACCATCCAATGAAGTTACAACATCTTATATTAAAATCCCATAAACTTGAATCTTTGTATACAGCAGTTCATAGTCATTGCAGGAACAGGAAATCAAAGAAGAGGGGCAAAGAAAGGAGGGTTCAACACCATTATCCTTTTCTTGTTGTTGAGCCTTAATTCAGGAGATAATAATGGGTTCTATGGTGTCTAAGCAGGTGGATAAACGTAAGGAAATCTCAACGGAGAAGAAAGCTTTATGTGATCTTCTTGATGGCTGTGGAGAGACGTTTCCAGGTTCTGATTATCGTCCTGAGGACAGAAAGAATTGGATGGCTGGTCTCAACCCTGGAACGGTCCACATCAACCAGATTGTGTGGCCTGGAACTCATGATTCGGCTACAAACAAGATTGGTATTCCATGTGTTTCTCGACCTTTCGCTCAATGCCAATCTTTGTCCATCTATCGCCAGCTTTGTCTAGGAACAAGAGTTCTTGACGTTCGTGTTCAGGAGGATCGTCGTGTTTGTCATGGTATCTTAAAGACATATAGTATTGATGTTGTTATTAATGATGTCAAGAAGTTCTTGGCCGAGACTCAGTCTGAGATCATAATTCTTGAAATCCGAACTGAGTTTGGTCATGAAGATCCTCCCGACTTTGATAAGTACTTGGAGGAAAAGCTTGGAGAGTATCTGATTCATCAGGATGATCATGCCTTTGGTAAGACAATTGCAGAGCTGTTACCCAAGAGAGTTATCTGTGTATGGAAGCCTAGAAAATCCCCCCAGCCAAAGCCTGGAAGTTCCCTGTGGAATTCAGGGCATTTGAAGGACAATTGGATTGACACAGATTTGCCATCAACCAAGTTTGAGAATAACATGAAGCATTTGAGCGAGCAACCTCCGGTTTCTTCAAGGAAGTACTTTTACAGGGTGGAGAACACGGCCACACCAAAGGCAGATAATCCAATTGTTTGTGTGAAGCCAGTGACAGGTCGGATTCATGGATATGCTAGACTGTTCATTAATCAGTGCTACTCCAAAGGCTGTGTGGATCGGCTGCAAATCTTCTCTACAGACTTTATTGATGAGGACTTTGTTGATGCATGTGTTGCACTTACTCATGCAAGGATTGAGGGCAAGGCTTAATGAATCAAAATCCAGCAGAGTCCATTTGTTAAGCGTGAGACTGCTTCCCGTAAATCTGTCCTGTTTCTATTCGTTTCCTCTACTGTTTTCTAGTGTAATTAGCTACTTCTTTGGAGAAACTCCTGTATCACAGTGCAGGGTGCAACTCTTTTATTGGTTCTCTGTAATTAAACTGTTTGTCATAAATATTATATTATACAGATGTTTGTGGATAGGAGAGGATTGCGTAAGGATGGACCTCTTCCCTTCTTCAAGCTCCAAACCCTGAAATTTGCTTTCAACCAAAACTCGATCTGGCAATTGTATAGCCATAAATAGTAGTACAATTCCAGCGTCAAGAAATGATGACTCGCTAATGTGACAAAACATCAACTCATCAATTCAAGTTGCCACATACAAAAAAAACGCGACTTTACTGAACAGAGAAGGAACTGCCATTCACCTGCGGCTATGTGGTATAAAGTACATACAATGTTGCGAATTTAGTACATGGCTAAATCAAACTAATATTAACGCGGTCTAGCCTTTGTCCTGCAAAATTTACTGGTCAAATATTCCTCCATTTGTTGAACTATTGAAGAGAATAGTCCTGCAAAAAGAGTCAGAGAACCTAATAAGCCATCTACTAGCAGGAACCCATCATAACAACTGGTCGATCAGAAATAACTTCAGCATTTTTTTGGTATTCACAACAGATCGTCAAGATATTGCCAATCAGTTGTTTCCATAATGCTTAAGAAATAAGGTCACAATGTTTAAAACCTTATCAGCTGAAGGCCATTAATAGAAAACTTAGGAAGTAGATTTTACGAGGAGTATAGCATGAAGAAGAATTACTATGCTGGCTTATTCACCTGAAAGAGGGCCATCTCTATGCTGTAATGATGCTTTCACCAAAAGGGTTCCTGGGATTTGCTGAAAAACCTGTAAAAGCTAATGTTATCAAAGAAGATTCTAACAGTATAACTAAAAATAGATCATGGCAGGCTAGAAGTCAACATACTGAAATCCGAAAGCACAATAAGTCACCAACTGAACTGTTGAATGTGTATTCCAAAGGTTTGGAACTGGCTTTACTAAGACATTGTGCTTCATTCTTAACAATAGTGTCACACTGATCGTTCGATGCCTTGATCTATTCAGAGGAGATAGTACATCATGTCAGAACACACAGATATCATATCCTGCCAATTAGGTGTTTTAAAAGTTAAAGAGATATGGTTCTTACATCCACAGTAAATGAGGAGGTATTTAATCTACAAGATGCACCACAAGTCAGGAAAAAGGACTCGACTGATAGTAATACATCCATGGCACTAGATTGGTGCTGAAGTCCCTATACAAAAACAAATTTCCACAATATGACGCATTATGATAAATCCAGAGTAAAGGATAACATTATGGCCCCAATACAAAGTGCTATAGGCTATTCAAGCCTAAAATAATTTATGAAAGCAAAGCCTGGATAAGCACGTTCCACTGCTGTTGTTCAGGGCAATGATAATTGTGCCAAACCAAAAGCTGCAGAAGATGGGATCTTGAGTTCAACTACATGATTGAATAAGCTTGAACAAAACAATAAACAAAAAGGAAAGAGATGCGTGTGTGATGTCTTTGTTGAGGCATAATCCCTTCATGGTTAGATATATGTGGATTTAAATTTGTTGAAATATGGAAGCAAGAAAAACTACATTTAGAGGCAGACAGATTGACCTCAAGCGTAAAGGAAAGAATGCTCTTCTCAGCCACCGGTGGTGATATTATCTTCCGGGCAGGATGCACAAATGACCAAGCAAGCCCCCACCGACATGTTTGTCCTTGAATAAATTCAGTTGTCTTTACTATGGTGACCCCTACCTCACGAAGCTTTGAGGTTAGGAACTTGAGATTTGTCTTCCTCCCTACCATAGATGTGTACCACCTATGCAGGAAATGTAATTACTTCCTACTACAGTATGAGCCAACTTTGACATATGCATAACTATTACAAATGCTTAGACAAGAACATTACCGAAATGACTCCTTCAAGATAACACTATCTTCAATAAGTTGATTAATAAATGCCTTCTCTCCACCAAGACAAACCATCTCTTCAGGTGTTCCACCGCAGGAAGTTTTCGGGTTCAGTCCAGCTTCCTCCATCGACTCAAAAAAAGGAGGGTTACACATGCAGAAGTCAAACTTCTCATAATCTCTAACTACACCAAGCAGTATAGGTGGTCCACTGTAATTCGTATGCATATCAGTTGGCAGAGAAAATGAAGGTGAAGATAAAGGTTCTTCCCTGCATTTAATCAAATTACAGCTCACATCCAGTTTGCTGTCACTCATAGCAGACTCACCATGTTGTTCAACAGAGTTTGGGGCTTGCTTACTTAACACCTTCCTAATTTCAATTAGTTCTGAAATCTGTGGATTATCTTTAACATTTCTCTCTGCCCATTCTAACGCTACATCAGTTATATCTGCAACAAAGTTCAACAACAATCTAATGGTATCATAGTCAGAAACATTAGAAACAGTACGCTTTAAGAAGTTTTTGCATAGATAAAAGGATTAAAAGCTACCCGAGCCAACAAAACTCCATCCCAAAAGAGAAGCACCAAGGAGCGGGTAAATGCAGTTTGCTCCAGTGCCTATATCAAAACCTCTTACAACATTTCCATTGACATTAGTCTTTGGAATGATATCGGAGGAAAGAAGATCTTCAATCCAGTGAATGTAGTTCGATCTATTTGGAACTGTGGGGCAAAGCTGCCCATCAGGAATCCACCTAGAAAAATTAAGAGAACATATAAAAATCAGGCCAGCAACACAACTGAACAATAATCAATAGCATAACACAACAAAGTGAAAAGCAACTTATATGCATAATGGACCAAAGGTAAGGATCAGATAAATTCTGTTGCCAAAGGTATAGCAACTCGTATGAAACAGAACTACCGGGAAGGCTATTTTCACAAGCCTTACCCTCAAACAGTTTATTTTTCAGATTACTGAAAATTCGTTTATCTAAAAGCACTTAACAATGTCCGCATACACAATAACATCTACATGAGATGCAAACAAAAAGGCAATCTAGTTACCAAACATAGAGCAACTAAAGAACAAGTAGACAATTCTATAGTTAGTTGAGAAACTCCAATCAAACAGTTAAGTATTTCTTTCCCTCAACACGTAAACTCTGCAACTGCTCATCATCAGAAGGTTGAGAATCAATTGAATAAGCTAAATTTGAAACTTCTACAGTCATGACAAGCACCATCTTGAAGCAAAATCAGAATAAAGGTAACAAACGGGTAAAGTACAAAATGACTACTCATTTAAGCATTAGAAGTCAAGTACTTATCTTGCTTATAAACAATTGAACTCATCAACTGTAACACAACATTCAACATCACGATCACCTTTTCAACACCAAAAACAAACCGCAAACCACATGAAAGAGAAGAAAACAAAGTAACTAATGACGAACGGTATAGGGTGGAACGTACCAATTAAGGCCGTGGTCGTGAAGGAGGAGTACACGAGTAAGCTCTCGTGTGGCGTTGAAGTCCGTCCAGTCGATTCTGGGTCGACCGTCACGAGAATAGAAAACAAAAGTTTTAAAAGAAGGGTAGAGAGAAGCCAAGAGAGCGAAGTCCGGAGGGTTGTCGGCGTATTTGTTCCTGGGGTGAATCGTCGGTCTAAGCTCCGGTCGCTTTCTCTTGTTTTTCTTGCTGGGCATTGTTCTTCGGTTCACCGGAGAACAGAAGCCTAAAGAAGAGGAGCAGTAATATGTTGATCCAACATGAAGAAGAGTCCTTAAGGGTCGGTTTCGTTAACCCATAGAAAGGACTTAATATGTAGTCTGGTTCATGGAACCTTGAGCCTACTTCAACTGAAAATGTGTTAGCCCACAATTGAAAAGTGAATGATTGAACTTCGAAGCCTAGAACTCGGGACATCTACGTTGTACAGCTGTAATTTGAGTTTTATCTTGATAATTTTTATTTTTTATTATCTACTTTATGTAAAAGTCGCCCGATAATTAAAATCCTAGTCTGAACGCTAATCAGCACCGTATGGTCGTTGTCGACACATCATCCTAACACTCGATTTGAAGTTTTACAGTAAAATGGAGTCTAAAAAATCTAATAATACATAAACCTACATATAAATATGACAAAAAAAAAATGATATAGGATAATAAAATAAATAAGTAAAAACTAGCACGTAAAATATTCAAGTAAATAGAATTATAATACAAGACAATAAAGACATACTTGATTATTAACCCGACCTTCTAGTACCTTAAATCTTGTAAAGACTGACTTTTTTTGTCGCTAATTGTACTAGGAGTCTTTATTTAGCGACCTTGAGAATACGACAATTCTACAATTTTAAGCATCCATCACGGGAATCTTTCCCTAACTACACCTGACGTGAAGCCTTAACCAAAAACTTACCATTATGTTGAAATTTTACCGAAGCACAGAGTCTAAGGGTGGACTCTAATCAGCACAACATGAATCGTAATCCTTATCTAATAATGCAACTGAACATTGATCAATCTTTTATCAAGATGTTTTTATGATTTTTGTGAATTTAAATGCCGTGAAAATTTATCTCTAGAGCATCTTCACAATGGTTGGATTTATAATATATTGAAAATGTTAATTCTTGGATGAAGATGATAATTCATACACATTTATATTTAAGTCTAACTTCAATAATCAATTGTATATGTAGGCACATTAGTATATTATGTAAGCCAATTCAACAGTACTATATGTTATTATAACAAATAAATTGAATGTGAAGAAATCTATGCATCTCCTATATATTATTGATGCTTTTGCTTCAAAAGTCTGCGTTTTTTTAATTCTTCTAAACTCTCAATTCTAAATTGGTGGTGCATTTTGCAGAAGAGTAAAAGGAGTATAGAGGCCCAAAATTTTGCAAGTAAAAATATATAGTTACCACAAAAAATTAATATCCATTAATTATATAACATTAGACTATTTATGAGTATTAAAACTACCTAGAACATGAAAATTTTGCTGTAAACCTTTGATATAATCACCGAAGAAACTCACGCATAACAGCTTCAAAACTCATTAATCGGACATGTATTTTATCTAAAAAACATACGAGCAATGCATCTGCCAATTATGATGGATAGATCACATAATGTTCATAAAAATACAAAGAAAACCCAGCTGCTATTAATAATCAATCGGTTGGTTATTTTTTTTATTATGTAAAACGTGTTCGTGCACATACGTAAAAATGCAGCTGCAATAATCGACTGCATATATTTCTCTCACAGAGCCAATGGTCATGTACAAAATCGCAGCTACCAAATATTTGTTGAATGTAGGATAAATCTTATCCATGTTTATTTTCACGGAAACATGCAACAATTCCAATCTTCTTAGGATTCTATGTTATTTAAAATTTCTTCTTTCTATACTATCTTATCTTCCAAAAACATCCAACACTAATTCAACTTCTTAATATAAAAGATATATCAAACTATAAATAATACTCAAAATAAGAAATAAAATAGCTTAATAGTTACGCATAATAAATATTAGTATTAAGGAAGGAATAAACAATGGAGGGTGCATGCAGAAGTTGAGATATGATTAGTTAGCATAAACGGTCAAATAGATAAATTATAAGCACCAAGGGATAAAAGTGGGATTAGGGGATTGGGGTTTGACAATAGTAATTAGAATCCTCTGATTGTGATCTTAAAGGACTCGTTGAGAGGGTGTGTGATGCGAGAAGAGGAGTATTACTAATATATATAATACTTAACAAAATTTTATTCCAAGGACCACATAATTAAGAATTCACTTCAAAACCTAAAACATTACCAAATTTCATTTTAAACATCACGTCAATGTTGGAAAGACAAAAGAGACAAACAAACAAGGACAAATTTGAAAATTGATCAACGTAACATCAAGGACAAGAAAGGTTCTAACTGATTAAATACAATTAACCTATGTCGTATATGTCTTTACAAAGTGTAGTTATGTAAAATTTTTTGCAAGTGTGTCCAAGTTCACTGCTCCTTAAGATTTTGTTCTTCTACATCACTCTCCCTTACTTTCTCCTCTGCATTTAAATTCTCCAAATTCGTCAACACCCTAATTTGTGGTATACACCTATCAAACACTTTTTGTACAACTTCAAAACCCTCATGTTACTCTTGCTTCTTCTTCTTCCTTCCCTTCATCTATAGCCTCTCCTCTATTTTCTCCACAATTCGAGTCTGGATCTTCTTCTCAATTCTCTAAAATCACTGACCTCATACCCATATTCAATGATGGTATCATATTGCCGAGATGGTAAAAAGGCAGCCATAACACCAAACTTTAATTTCTTTAATAACCATAACGAGAAGACATAAGGGTCCATAGCAATTATGCGGTTACCTAAGCAAAGTAAAAATGGACCAAACTGGATTATATTCCTAGTGGATGGAGACCCTCCTCCTCCCCTGTGAAAATGAGATATTTGAGTTGTCACGATTTCCTTGGATGACTGTGACTACTACAAAGACAGCTCTTCATCTGATAAAATCTAATCCAGTCCTATTGAACAGGGCAAAAGTTGCAATCATCTTGCAAATGAATCATGAAATTGGTTATTCTTCTGGAAAATGAATTTCGAAGGTGAAACACAACTTTGTCATCAGGACCCTCAACCCATCTTGCATCTTAACCACCCATAAGTTATCTTTCCCTACCATTATTGGGCTTTTTCTTAGACCACAACTGGAGACAAGAAGAAGCAAAAATTCCATAATTGGCCTCAAAGCTTAAGGGAATCTCCATTACTACGGGTTATTTAATTTTCTTAGAAAGTCTTTTCCTTGCCAGCTTTCAGTGTTCCTTGAGAAACAGTCCTCTCTAAGAAAACAAACCGTGTTCAATTATTATTCACAAGGTGTACACATATTAAACCTACTTGCAAAATTTATGAAAGGTACCTGAACTCGGAGGAATTTATGTTAAGCTCTGTGACTGGTTCACTAAAGTACAAAACCAGGAACAGAGCTACCACCCATCTCCCCCCTTTAATGGCAAAAAGGAGTAACTTCTGTCCCCCAATTTTTGGCGCCAATTTGCTCAAAAAGATGAAAGCGGGACCAAGAATGAAACCAAGGCCTATCCGCATGAACAGTGAGCTGAGTCAGCACAGTACATTATGTCATGGATAAGCATTTTATTGCATTGTCAACCATGACCAAGCATATCCATAAATTAAATCTTCCTAACGTCTATATATGTCTTGAAATCCCCTCTCGTTTTAACCATCCCAATTCGCCATTCTACAGTTTTCTGCAACAATCCTCTCGATATTCTCCATCAAACATCACGATAAATAAAATCAAGAATTTCAGCATCTACAAGAACCAGAACACCACAACTTGAGTTTGAAGAAAAGGGAAAGATTTCTGATGGCTTCAACTTGTTCATTATATGAAGTACTAGGAATCCCAGTGAGTGCAAGTGGCCATGAGATAAAGGCTGCATACAGAAAACTAGCAAGAACATGCCACCCTGATGTCGTGTCTGTGAAGCAGAAGGAAATTTCGGCCACAGAGTTCATCAAAATCCACGCAGCATATTCCACGTTATCAGACCCTGATAGACGCGCAAATTACGATAGGGATCTTCACAGTCGCTTTCGGCTTTTCGGATCTTCTCCGAAATCAGCAACAATGGCTGCTGCTTCTGGGTACTCGGGAAGAAAATGGGAGACCGACCAGTGTTGGTAGAAGGACTTGAGCACTTATGTGTTTCTATGCTTCAATTCAATTATTTTGTAAACTAAAAGTCTTAGATATAGTAATCACTTTCCAGGACGTAGATTATACTCTGTTAATCCGTTTCCAATCACCTGTCGTCATATTTTTGTATGATTAGGAACAGGGATCGGAGTAACAGGGGAGAAATAAATAGCGAACATCGATGTTTAACCAAGTTTTGTACTTAATGAAGGTGGAACTTGATTCCAAATCTGTAATAGATATTGATGTTATCTTCGGTCACCCTCTTTCGCTCTCCGCCACAAGCTGATTGGCTTCATATCTTTTCCTCTTCTGTTGTTATAGATAAAACTGCCATCTTGGCCACCACAGGTTGGAAAGCTTGAAAGCTTTTAAGCAAAAATGGAATAGATGGTCCCCATTGCAGAATTGCTCAAAAATAATGTTGCAAATAAAACTTGAACAGCTCATTCATCTGACACAGAAAGGAAAAGTACAGATAAGAGGTGGCGACTAGCTAGCGTGAATAAAGTACATGGTTCCTAGGATTTTTTCGACCAATCAATTTGATCCTTTGTTTTTCCTTTGTAAAGGAAAAGTAGTGCTGCATTTACCCTTTAGCATACGGAAAGTTTTATGGTGAAGCAACTGCAGAGACATTGTAGCTTTGCGAGAACAACAAACCCGGATCTTGTTTGCTAAAAAAAAGGTTAAATCAATCAGAAATCAACTCTACCATTTGATCACTTAATGCAATAAATTTCCTCTTTATCCTTATATCTACGTGAAAGGTTTTGTCTTTGGCTCTTTCCTCATGTCTTGGGGTAGTAATGAGTTCACTCTGCTAAAAGTATGAGTTCAGATATCAATGAATTGAATACAATAGTAAATGTTTAAAGCAAAAGCATTGAGGACATTTCACGAGCAAGTAGAATTAAGTTGACATAAATTGAGAGAAAAGAAGTGGATATAATCCTACGTACTCAAATTTTGTTAGATATTATAGGAAAGAATTGAATTATAATTGATTCCGACAGTCACCTCTGTGAGTTCTTGGTACTTAAATCTGTTCACGTTCTTGTGACCACAAGGTGACACGAGGATCAGTTGTCGGTGCAACGTGTCTTGTGGAGGAGAGGGAGGAGACAAACTTCGGAACTACATGCCGACGGCACCTCTTCCCCCGCCGGATATGACTTCTTACACAGTTTTTTAATTCACTTGACCGGTGGTTGTTGTTAGTTATATTGCCTTTTGTTGTTAGTTATGTGGAGCCTTTGTATTAAATAATATCAAGGGAATTGATTCCAAGCACTGCAACTGCTTAGTTGTGTCGAAGAGGACATTGGGATTTTAATCAACGTAGTCCAGCATTGCACGTGCAGCCAAGTCAATGCCACTTAAGCAGTTTCTTGGTTGTTTGTTGTCTCCTTTTCGCGCAAGGTGAAACAAGTTCTGAAATCAGCACCACTGGGTTTTTAGAAATGAAACAACTATTACTAGTTCCTGCCGTGAATCAGGGATACCTTCTTGCTGGAAAGGATGATAACTGTACCCGAGTTGTCCGAGGGCCTAATTGTTAGAAGAAACATATAAAAATGGCAACAGGGCATGAGTTGACTGAGCCCAGGCCGGCCCTATTGCTAGTTACTACTGTGAGTCAGGAATATCTGATCGTTGGAAGAAACATACAGGGATGACAACTGGGGTCGAGTTGACTGAGTCTCAAGTCGGGCCTAATTGTTGAAAGAAACATATAGGAATAGCAACTGGGCTAAGGTTGACTGAACCTTGGGCCAGACCTAAGACCGACCTTGGGCTTAGACTGCTTAAGGTCAGCCAAGCTTGATGTTCGACCTTTCAAAACAACGCTGTTTTGCTTATAAGGGTTGAACCTCAGGCCTGGCCGACCCTAAGTAGCCCGAGCCCAATGATACCATTTTACATTTTTAATTTATTAAAAAATGTGAGTAGGATCAAATACGGATAAGGTTGGGCTAGTCTGCTTCTCGTTTAGTCTACCATTGATTAAGTCCAGAATCTAATGGGCCAAGTTGACCTATTTCAATTCTTCCTAATCGATACTTATACTGACCCCAGACCTCTTCTCTTTGAGCTTATAATATTGTTCCTCGTGGACTCTAGCATTAACATGCAGCAAGTCATGTCACTCTGGTGGGTATATTGTAGTTTCTTGCACTTGTGGTTGGTGAGCTCTCTTTGAGTCTTTAGATGACCTTTCTCATCTTTGAGATGTCTCAGATACCTCCTTTGCTCTATGTTGTCCTGTCATTACACCTAAAACTAAATTAAGTATGAGAAAATAATAAATAAAAATATAAACAAAAACTTTTTCCCATATTTGGTTTGTATACTCACTAAATTCTAAAATTGTGAAAACAAAAAATTAAAAAATAAATATAACTAAAACTAATGTAATAAAAATGAAATAAAATAAAATAATTAGAAAATTAAACAACTGAAAAATTGAAAACAAAATTAAAACATGCAATTTACAACTACAATCAATCGAAAATGCAATTACTAAAGCAAATCTTAAAATTAGAAATTCATTCATATAATTTAAAAATTAAACCTATACTAAATAAAATCAACACCTAAATCATGCAAACTACAAAATTGAATTAAAATTAAATTGGAAAACAACATCTAATAACTAAAAAAACAACAAATTAATCCTAATTTAACAAAAACAACACAATTCAACATATAGTGAGCAAAATTACATAACCCAAATTAAATCTTATCCAATTCTTAGGCCATTCATCAAATTAATCTAACAATTCATATAGGCAAGGATGAAATTCAACTTCTAATTGAAACAAAGCACAAAATAGGTTAAATCACACTATTATATAACCATACCATCACCTTAACGTTTTGGAGATGAAAATCCCAAAAAATCAAAAAAATAACCAAAAATCCAAGTAAAAATCAAGTAAAATATATGGAATAACTTTCTTGGGTGTTGAAAATCAAGCAAAAACATTAGGCTAGGGTGGATGAGAGGCGCGATAGTGGATAGCAGAGAAAAGAGAGAAAAATGAGAGAGAATAGAGAGAGATAAGGATTTTTAAGAAATAACACCACTTACACAGTTGGTTACATAGTTGTGTAAGTCACAGTTGTGTGATATTTGAAAAGACACGGGTGTGTGAACTTTACAAACTTATATGGTTAGTTACACAGTCGTGTAATTGACTTTGTAAGCTTTACATGGGCGTGTCCTTAAACCTTGTAGGTCTTTGTGAACTTGTGTACATGTTGAAATGAAATTTTTATATACACGGGCACATATACGAACATGTGTATGACTATATGTATCACAAAAATTCTTTAAAACCTTGCAAAATGTTCACTCAAAGTCATAAATTCAACACATATACCATAACACAAAAAATTTGCATAATTAAATGAGGAGGCTCTATATTCTAACATAAAACACGCAAAAACCAACAAGATTCTATGCTGAAACTAAAATGAAAACAAAATGAAATGAAAATGAAATCTATCTTAATTCTTGGGTTTCCTCCGAAGTAGAGCTTGTTTAATGTCTTTAGCTTAACTCACCCTTCATATTTAAGGCGACTTATAAAGATTGAATTTTTGTTGTCTTAAAGTAGGTTCCATGCCTCTTAAGTAAATTACATGCCTTTTCCTATTGTTGCGTTTTTTTTAAATTTTGTTTACTACCTTGAACTTACAAAACCTTTGGTGTACCTTTAAAACAAAAATCTTACAAAAATACCCCAAAATGAATTGTTACATAATCCCTTAGATTCATGATATATCAATAAGTTCAAGAGGGTGATTTATGATATCAGACATTTTAAATATAACCTCTTTATCCCCCGCCTTTAGTATTAACTTGTTGGTGGGTGTTAACCCACCTAAAAATAATTAACTTACTTAGCATATTAATGTAGCAAAATGGAGTAGGGTCATCTCCTTTAATGATGCTTTATCTTTTTTAAAAAACTAAGTAAAAAAAGGATTTGAAAATTATGTTAAAATGTAATATTAAAAATAACAAAAATGAAGTGACTTGAAATTCAATAAAACAAGCTTCTAGCTAAAGGAATTTATTTTCACTTTGATTCATGTAATTAATCTGGTGGTTCGAGCAGTGGAATGAGTGATTGAGGTGGCTGCTTGTTTCGATTAAAGTGGAGGAGCTTGGAATGAGTAATTGAGGTAGCGACTGTTGTAAAGTTTAGATTTTGTATTAATTTCTTAGCTTCTTTCAACTTGGACTTGTTGATTTTTTTGGGTGCATAGGATGTAGAGGAATTATTTGTGTGTTTTGTTCCTGCGAGATCACTATTTACTCTTCGTGGGTTCTGCTGATTTACGATGTTTCTATTAGTTGTTGTGATTAGTTGCTCAATTGTTTAGAAATAGCTACTTCAAGTAACTGTTTCTCGTCAGATCTAGGGTTTTCAGCGTGCCCTTTTCCTAGTTTGTCTTCAAACCTTTTTTTTTCTCGCTTTCAGTGGTGTAATCTAGCATATAATCACATATATATGGTGTTTCTTTGTTATGGCTTAGGGCTGACATATTTGTTCTTGATTTCTTTGGGTAGCTCCTCTTGCAATTTTCAGATGTGTCTTGTTTATATTTTTGTCTTGTTTTCTTACTTTTTATGTGGTTAGATAGTATCTTTTGTCTTCTATTGCTGTTTTTATCATGAAAGCTTTGTTTTTTGGGATCCTTTAGGGTTCGGATCCTTCTGGGTTTTGAAGTTTTGATTGGTTTAATGCCCTTTTTTTATTCTCTTTTCTGTTTCTCTGTTTTCCATTTGTTTACCTTTGAGACCTCAGTGTTCGAGAAGGAGAAGGTTACACTTACTGGTCGCGATGAGGTAATTTGCTATTGGGTGTGTTTGCTATAGGAAAGTTTGGGGCTTTCTGGGTTTGTGTAGTCCTAATCAATTGTATTAACTACTTTTATGTGCTTATTCATATTGGGGAAAGTAGTGTTTTTGGGGAGGTAGAAACTAAAAGAGGGGAAACTGTTGAGAATTTCCTGTGTATTTATTTGAATGGTTTTTCTATTCGTGAGGAAAAGCTACGCTACGGGTTTAAAGTATTTAGTGTTTATATGTTATAATGTTAGACAAATGAGTCAGTTCGGTATGTTAGTGGTGACACAGGTTGTAACACCCCACTCCCGCAAGACACGTGCTTGACATCTTGAGGGATATCTGAGTCCGTGTCCCGCGAGGGTGGCGTGCTAGAACACTCAATCAGTCAAAACTCGGTATAAATTTTTTTTGAATACAATCAAATACGCAGAAATCAGTAGTCAATTTGGGTCCACTTTCATTCATAAACATCTTCAATCAACACATTACAATCAATAGAATTTCAAAAGCCAATTGGGGCCCATTACAAATACAAAACGCTATTTTATAGAAATTGTGGAATATAAATTTATACAAGAATAGGATAACACTAATGCAGACGCATACTAATCCCGACCTCTATCTTTCCCTTACATGCAGTAATTATAATCCCGTTTGCCTAATGGGGTATTCTTTTGAGTCATAGAAAAATTTTGCAAATTTTTGGTGAGTTTTGCGAACTTAATGAATGACCATCTCATATAACACATAATCAAATTCCCAACGTTTCATACTTCACATTCAATAGGTATAATCATTCATATTATGCATATGCAGTGCACATGAGATCCATTTTCCATTTGTTACTTTGTTGTGACCGAGTGCCTAAACTGTCCCATATAGGGCTCATTGATAACTGTCCCTCATCCACTTGGGGGATACAGGGCTCATTAAACATTGAG
>JAOSBK010000206.1:44361281-44373066 GCA_027568895.1 Erythroxylum shatona
CCCCTCCGCATTAATACCTATGGCTGTAGAAGAATAAAAAACACAATATTAGGTAAGATAATATAAAGATAGATAAAATAAATATATTAAAAAGAAAAGAATTTACGATCAATGTCTTCATTATTTAACTAACTTTGAGCACACATAAGGGCTTTCACGGTGCAATAATGAAGTCGACCACGTTGAGGAGTAATGACCTGACAACTAGTACTCAATGTAGACTCTGAAGCAATGGTGGATGACAAAATAGCTAACAAGTCTTGTGCAATGTTTTGCAAGATCGGATAATTTTGTGCAGACATCTTCCACCATGATAATATATCGAATCAGTTTCAGGACACAATTTACAGAAAAATATTTATCTATCTCCATCGTATCGTAAGAAATCCTAGCCCTTTTCTCTTTCAAAAAATTTGAAAGAGAATCTATCAATAATGGGTCAAAAAAAGGTCAAACTTGAAATTGAAGTCTAAGTTGAACTGCCTGCATCTCGATTATGAGTTGTTGCATTCTGACTTCATAATTATGAAACAATTGATACTATGATTGTTTCATGGTATGTAGACACTCTTGAGTTTCACCACTGTATAAATATATTCAACCCCGCCAATTTTTCACTTGTATGCAGTGTCGGCACATAAATGGTAACAATATTAAAGAATATAAATTATCTCACAGGTCTAGTGTATAACTTCCAATCATTATCAATATAATGTGTCGTCACCGCCATGTAACCCTTCTTTTGGTTATCAGCTATCCATATGTCCGTTGTTATAGCAATTCATTGTTGAACACTCAACAATGCTCTTAATGTTTCTCTCTTCTTTCCCTCACAAATTTTGAAAATATCATTCCTCAATGTATTCTGACTTGGAACCTTAAAAGTTAGTTGCAGTGAATTAAGAAATATCCTCAATCTTTTACTCTCAACCATAAACGATGGTTGTTCATCTCCAATAATCATATTGGCCATCAAAATTCTTGATCTATGGTTGTTAAAAGTTTTTACGGCCATTTCATTATTTCCTTTCATAAAGTTAGGGGTAAAAATGTTTGACCTCCTAAAACCATCTTCCTTCTAGTGCATGATTCCATATGTCTCTTTAAATAAGACATTCCAACTTTCGAACCACTTGAATACAACTTTTGACAATAAATGTACTATGCTTTTTCAATTCCATTTGTCAATATAGTCTTCTTAAAGTGATTCCAAACATCACTTTTATGTTGACTAACTTGAGTTCTAATTAAACTTATATCGTCACTTGGTGTCGGAACAAAAGTTTCCACTTGTACCTCCAGTATTGGATTAGAACTCTCAATTGAAGGAATATGCTCGTCCAACTAAAAAAACATATAAATACTTGAGGTTAGAAAATGTTCAAAAAAATCAAAGAATGTCAGAACTTTGAATATGCAAGAGTTTTAGGACTTGCATGTTATAACAAAAGAACCAAGAAAACAACACTAGTTGACAAAAGACAACTTGTGTTCAATGCATATTCATAGATAGTCTCCAAGGTGGCTCAAATCCTACTAAAAGCAGGAGCCTGAAACCTAATAACGTGGAAGAAGCTATATCTATTCTTCGTTCAAAATTCATCATCCTATTATTTCCAAAAGTTTTCTTATCATTCCTGTTTGTAACCAAAATCATAGACGAGAAATGTATAATGAGAACTATGTGTGTGTGTAGTGTTTCTAATATATATATATGCTTAATGATGTTATAACTGTTACATAATCTATTTTTTCTTCTCATGCTTATAATGTAGTCTAGAAATTTCTTGATCAAAAGTATTGAAAAAGTCCAACCTGTTTGAAGGAGTCTTACAAAAGATTTCATGTATGCTACTTATTGTTTTGTTTCACTTGTCTTTTCCTTTCCAACATCTTATATGTTGTGATTTTGCTTACATCATCAAATACTTATATCATCAAACACTGTATATGTAGAAAAAAAATTACAGTAGAATGTTGATTGAAAGTGTAATGTGTACTAGGTGACTGATGAAGTAAATCAATGTATCGAATTTTAAAGAAGATTGATGAGTCTATGGCATAACATATCAAAAGATGGAACTTGGGTGAAATAATATGGTATCTTTTTATTTTCAAATAACATAACTTTATGGACTGATAATTAAAACCTCTACATATTTACAGTTTTAATTTCATTAAAAATTCAAGCAGATGGTGTTGTGATTACTGTTGAGATTAATTTAAGTCTTCTATAATCGATTTAAAACCTAGAAAAAGCATTGTCAAGATTTTGGTGGCAAAATTATGTCTACTTAGAACCGTTTGATTTTCTTGTAATCATATTTAAACGTGTTTGAAAGATAACTAAGAACAAAGAGGAAACACTATTGGATCTTGAAAATTTTTCTAAATTACTTATTATTTGTTTAATTATTTACTTATGTTATGTTTGTTTGTTTAATTATTTATTTTTAGAATTAGGCCATAATTTAGTGGGCCTAAGTAGAAATTAGAATTTTGAATGGGCATATTAGAATTAAATTAGAGTATGGTATGGTGTTTGAAAAGATAAAGGAGTTAGTAGATGGATTAAATGAAAGGAGGGGCAAAATTGGAAAGGCCAAGTAAGTGAGGGGTAATTTTTGAAGAATAAGCTAAAGACTAGACTCGAATTAAGAAAGAGAAGAAGATAATAGAGAATTAAGAAAGAGAAGAAGATAATAGAGAAAGTCATGTAAGAGAAGAGAGGAAGAGAGAAAAATGTGGGAGAGAAAAAGAAGAAGAAAAATCGTGGGAGAAGAAAGAAGGAAAAGAAGAAGAAAAGAAGAGGAATCACATCTTGTTAAGGTAAGCTCCATGCTATTTTCTTCTTATTTGGTTTAAAAAAGGAAGTAGAAAAAAAATGGGTTTTTGTGTTGGGAATGAATGGAGGAAGAAGATGATTGAGAGACCCATTTGATTTTTAGTCTAAACTAGGTTTTGACTTTTCTAACCTAGATAGACCATGGATAAGTTAATGCTAAACCCAATTTAGCAATTGTTTCATTTATTGTGATTTTGAAGTTTTTGGGGATTTATTGAATTAGATTTTAATGAAAAATTGGTTTGTTTTAGGAAATCAAGAAAATCCTACCCAAGAGCAAGGGGAAAGGCCAAATTGAGTTTGGATTTTCGAGAGTTATAAGGTGGGTGAAATATTTATGATTATTGTGTAAATGGGCAATGTGCCTATATTTGTGTGTATATGCTTGAATTGTTAAATTGTGAATTGTTGTGATGTGAAAAATGCATTATGATGTGTTTTATGTTTTGCATTGAAAGATTATGACATTTTGATATGATTGAATTGTGATTATGATCATGCTATGCTTTGGAATTGTATCGTGGTATTTTGATTTCAATGGAAAAAAAGAAAAGCATGAGAATATGAATTTGTGATTGACTAAATTGAGCATGAAAATTGATTGTGTTTGGGCAAGAGTGGAACCGTTTTGTATTCACATGCACATTGACATAAATTCTTCTCTCGGTTGCCCGCTTGTGGCACACGAGATTTGAAAAGTGGACTCGTTTTGTTCACGACGTAAACTTTGGTTTCTCTGTTTTGTTCCACAGAACCTTCTAGCTAATTGTTTGTGCATTTGTATTTTGATATGTCAAGTTATGATGCAAATTGAGTGTTATGATTTGATGGTAAATTACATACAATATGTTCTATGTGATGATGTGTTGAATTATGAGATGTGAATTAGAATTGTGAATGCTGAAATTTCATTGCTGGATTACGACAAGACATGTATGCCTATATGAATATTCATATATGTTTGATTGTGTGGCTCGTTGCCAATGTCTATAAATATATTAGCTATTGAGTTGTGTAGCTTAACCCATAATTTTCCCTCCTTAGGTGTAGAACGAGAAGATTAGCGATCCTTGCAAGGCATTCAGAAACTCCAAGATAGCTAGAAATCTTTTGTACTAAGCTAGTGACTATTCTGGATAGCTTTATAGGCGTATCAAACATGAGCATCCTTTTATATTGTGTATTAAGTTTGATGTGTATGTTGATATGTAAGTAAAGCTTGTTCAAACATTTACTTTGTTTAGAAATGAGAATGAGAAATTAAGAAGTTCCTTTTGTGTATGATTATGTTATTTTAAAGGTTGAGTATGATGGATATGGAAGTGGAATGTGTATGTGCATATTCTTCTTTATTGAGATTGAAAATTGTTGTTAGTATTAGAATAGCATGTTAGGGTTATAAAGATTGTATGTGATGAATCATTTGATGTGAGATTCAAGAGTTTAACGAAAAGTACTTGGTAGTTGAATTGATATAAAGAGATATTGCATTTTGCAAGCTTTCATAGGTGAAGAAATTTTGTTCTGAACTTAAAGGAAAAGCTATATTGATCTAGGTAGAATTAGCCAAAGTTGTCTTCGTCAAAGTTGTAGCTTATCTTTCTACTTTCCAATGGTATAAAGTATGCAATTTTTGGATATCGGAGTTAAGAGTTATGACCATTACAAGTTAGGATGTCAGAGAGGATGTATATACAGAACAACTATAGTGAATGAAGTGATATTGCATTAGAAGAGGTGAATTTGAGGAGATTATGAGTAAAAGGGATGTTAGAATGGATTTAGGATCCATTGGAGATTTTGGAGGGGGGAAATTTTCGACCCAAAGGTTATACGTTCAGGCCGTGTATATTCACAATGGCCGTGTATTCTTGATGCAGAAAAATTTCCAAACCCGAAGGTTACACTGTCTGCCCATATTGTTTCACACTGACCATGTTTTGACCCTCCAAATGATAAAATCTCATTTTGAGTTCTTCACAAAAGTTGTAGATCCAGAAGTCCTATTCGAAACCATAAAAAGAATACTTTAATCCGATATCCCTAGTGAGTGTTATGCTAATTGTTCCGAGATAGGTATAACGTGGTTAAGGACATGAGCATTGTTGATTCTTTTGGCCATAATTTCAAAATCCGAACTCCAAATTAAGTGATTCTTGAAGCAATAGATTCTTGACACATTTTCCTATCTCTAGGCAAAATTTATAGTTTTTTGTATCAATTTGAAAAGGATTTACGGAAGGAAAATAAGGGATTGGTTGGAAGGGCATAACTGGGTTATGAACACACTTTGGATATTTAAGCATATCTTGAACTATAGAGCTCCGAATGAGATGGTTCTTGTTTCAAAATAAACTAGAGACATAGAGTTGAAATGTTATTGAAGAAGTCAAATTGTGGTGATTGGCTGGTATGGGTAAGCTACCCTTGTGAGATGACGACAAAGTGAGGGTTCATTGGAATAACCCTACAAGGAAACCCGCTCATGCTTTTTGACTATGGAATGATAGTTGGGCTCCGGGAATGGGGTCCAACAAACACAATATCAGTAGCTAATGATTGATTGGTTGTATGGTGTTTAGGATGTCAAATACAAAACGATAGTATCACAGTTGGACTTGTTTCTCAGAAATCTAATTCTACAACCACTCTAACAATTGAAGGGAAATAGGGTGCTTGCAACAACTACTCTAGCTGTGACAATTAGGATCACCAATTTTTTTTAATTTTTATCATTTTGATAGGACCATTTAAATACCAAGAATATAAGTGCCCAAAATTTATTATGAACTGGATTGAGAATTAGGATTAGGTTATTTAATATGGGACTAGATACTAAGCACTCCTAACTACTTGGTCTAGATTTGTTTGGTGCGTATACCATAAAAAAGGTGCTCCATCTCCTTTTCAAGAAACTCCGTAGGGAAAACTACTATTAGTGGATAATATGGTATGAGAAAATAAGGACTTGTGATGTGTCTCAAATTTTCTTTTCCCTTTTACTTTATGGGGAGGATATTTGAACAGGCATGATACTAAGAATGATGGGACAATTTCTGTATGCACTTCCACATTGAGTTGACAAAGATGTATCCACAAAGGTTTCTAAGAAGTTTCTAGCATGACTATGTTCACAGCTTAGTTAAGATGGTCCCACAAAGGTTTATGAGAAGTTTCTAGCATAACCCCACATTTTACATTATTGCATACATATAATCACCTTTAATTTTGTTTTTTATTTATATATGATATTTTATGGTCTTATCTGTATGTCCCTTTGTTCCCAATATAAATCCCCTACACACAAGCCATCGTAAAAAGTGTATGGTATTCTTTTCTCTCCTGTAGTCCTCTTTGCCAAAAACAAGTTTGGAGTAGTCCTTTCTTTGAACCCATTTCCTAACCTAAGTTCCATCTTTTGATGATTGTTATGCCATAGACTCATCAATCATTTTAGAGAACAAGAAACAGTATAGAAGGATATGCAGAACGAGACATCAAAATAGTGTAGAACCATGATGAGCAATAGGAAATGATTGATGAGGAAAAAATAGTGTAGAACCATGATTAGCAAAAAATAATGCATAAGACAAGAATCATAGCTATAGCCCTAGACATCAAAACCATAATGAGCAATAGGAAATGATTTATCTCTGCAACATTTCACTAAACACATTACAAGAAATATCCTATATTCCCAATATTAACATACAATGTTCTCAAATTAGCCATATCAATTCTCAAAACAACCAAATTATCTAAGAGAGAATGAGAGACTACCTTATTAAGTTCGACAGTTTGGCAGTTCGATGTTGGTGACTTTGACAGTTTGAAGAAGAACTTGACACTGACGACAAAAAAAGAATAACGAAGGAAGAACAAGAAACAAAGAAGAAGAACAAATAAGAAGAACTGGGTAAGGGGTTGGGGTTGGGGTTGGGGTCGGGGATGAAGGGAGATGGATGGAGGCAGTGCTGAGGTTGAGGGGTGAGCGTCGAGAGTGAGACCGTGAGAGCAAGGGAGGAGGCTGGTGAGTGGCACCTGGCTTTCGTTAATGAGAGGCAAAATGTAGCACCACACTCTCGCAAGACACGTACCTGACATCCTGAGTGATATCCAAGTTCGTGTTCCGCGAGGGTGGCATGCTAGCACACTCATTCCGTCAAACTCTTGAAACTCAGTACAAATTTTTTTAAAATTAGGACAAGCATATGGAGAAATCAATAATCAATTTCGGGCCCATTCTTTTCCTTCATACATCGAAATCACATCTATTATATTATACTCAATATTATTCTCATTTACGAACCCTTCCACTTTGGAAAGTTATTACAAAATAAAATATTCAAATATACATGCTACAATAATTTCGGAAGACTCAATTTGATACAAAAATAAGAAAATAGAATGCAGATGCAAACTGATCCCGACCTCTACCTCTCACTTAAATGCAGTGGCTATACTCCCGTTTGCCCAACGAGGTAACTCTTCTGAGCCAGAAAAATATTACAAATTTTGGGTGAATTTTGCGAACTCAGTGAGTGACCATCCTCGCTGGCTCACTCAATCACATAACGTATATAGTTAACATATTCACATAATTTACATCATTTCAATAATAATCACATTAAATCACATACACTTGATCAATCATTTCACGTTTTACATTTAGAAGTCATTCAAACCGTTATAATAATTTATATCATGCATATGCAGTGCACATGAGACTCACTTTCAATTTATTACTTTGTTATAACCGAGTGCCTTTTTCACTAGCCCATATCCCTTAGTGGATACCGGGCTAGCCCATATCCCTAAAATCCAATTATATTAGTGGAGCATTTAATTAAACTTGATTCATTATTTTGGTTCATGTATTTTGAGATTTATTGTATTTTTCTTATACATGTATCTAGCATTTATTATCTTATATTTTCCAAGAGTTGTATTGTTTCAAAAAGGGGTTTAATGTATCTATAAATACTATGTACAAGTTCATTTCCATAATGGGATAAGAAATCCAAATCAAGTGAGTTATTTAGATTGTTTGAGTTTTTTCATTTATCTTTCTATCTCCTTTATTTACTAACAAAGTGGTATCAGAGCCATATTATTTTGAAGATGTCTAATTTTGTTATTTAAATCCCCAAACTCAAAAGAAAATCATGATGAGCAATGTGTGCATATGAAGGCGATTCTTGGCTCTCAAGATGCATAGGAGATAGTAGAACAATGATATGATGAACCAAAAAATGAAGGTGTTTTGAATCAACAACAAAGGAACATGTTACAAAAGAATCGTAAATTGGATCAACATGCTCTTAGCATCATTCATGCGACATTGGATGTTGAAATGTTTGAAAATGTCATAAATGCAACAAAATCAAAGGAAGTCTGGGTGATTCTTCAAAAGGCCTATAGAGGAGCTGACAAGGTGAAGAAGGTGCATCTTCAAACATTGAGAGGAGAATTTGCATCCTTACATATGAAAGAGAGTGAATCCATCCGTGACTATTTCATAAGAGTCATGGCAACTACCAATCAAACGAGGAGATATGGAATTTGGAAGATGTTCGTGTTGTGGACAAAAATATTTGAACTCTTCATTCGAAATTTGACATTGTCA
This sequence comes from Erythroxylum shatona, assembly GCA_027568895.1. Lineage (NCBI taxonomy): Eukaryota > Viridiplantae > Streptophyta > Magnoliopsida > Malpighiales > Erythroxylaceae > Erythroxylum > Erythroxylum shatona. The sequence goes on from JAOSBK010000206.1 coordinate 44,369,753, forward strand.
TCGTGGCTATTGAACAATCTCGAGATTTAAAATCCATGACCATTGGTGTACTACAAGGATCCTTGCAAGCTTATGAAGAAAGATTGAAGAAGAAGGAGCCACTAGTTTAAGCCTTTCAAGCAAAGGTCTCTTTGAAAGACAAGAAGCAAAAATCCACTAGTTTATAAGGAAGAGGAAGAGGTCGTAGTCAATGCTATAAAAGAGGTAAAAATCATCGTGGTCGTGGTCGTGGTCGTGGTTGTCGTCATGGAAGAAGCACACATCACTTTAATAGTGAAGAGTCAAGCCAACAATCTCAAAAATCAAGCAATTGTAGAAGTTATTACTATATGAGAGGAGGAGGAAGAAGGTATGACAAATCTAATATTCAATGCCATAATTGTCACAAATATAGTCATTGTTCCTATGAATGTTGGAGTGCTACTAACAACCAAGGAGAGACTAGTCTTATGGAGATGAAAGAAGAAGAAGAAGAAAAACTACTTTTGTTATTGGTTAACAAAGGAGAAGAAAATAAATTCTTATGGTATCTTGGCACTGGTACTAACAACCATATGTGTAACATCCCATTTTCATACTAAGGGGTAGAACCCTAGATTTCTGTAATTGAGAAATAGCAATGAAAGATTAGAAAAAATGCATTTCATGCTCATGCATAATGTTAGCATACACATAAGTGAATTTGATTATTGCACATATTATAATGAATTATTCATGAACTCATTTGACATTTTTCGAGTATAAATTATTGTTTTAATGTGATTATAATGTAAATTATGGATTATGTGTCTTAAAAATTGAGTTGGAGTGTGTAAGTAAAGAATTACAACTTTTGGTGAAATATGAGAATTTTATAAAATTTATGGATATTTTTGGACTAGGAAAAATGCCCAAGTGACAGTAGTAGAAATAAGAGAAAATGGCAATGAAAATTTTTATAAATGATAATGGGATTAATGACAAGTGTCATTAAAAATTGGGAGAAATTTGGGTTAAAATTGGAGACAAATGGACTAGCTTTTAAAAGAACCAATTGGAGACCAAAATAAAATTGACAAGTGGCAAGTGACAAGTGTCGCAACACTTGCTAGTCACCACTCACGTTTTTATTCACCTAAATTAAAGATCATCTAATGGTCTTTCACTTGTCATATCATCTTTTTCATTTGCTCTCTTTTTCACCCACGGATATCTCACTCTTACCCTTATGATGTTGATTTTTGTCCAATTCTTTCACTTTGTTTCTTCAAGATTTTTTTCCTTCTCCATCTTGTTACTAAAAGACCTAACCCTTCTACCATAAATGATGATGATGATTGTGTGATGTGGGAAGTTAGAGTTAAGTGTGATTTGAAGACATTAAAGCTAAACAAGTAAGTATAAGCATTACTCTTCTTAATTTGTTGAATGAATCATGTTTTGATGATAGTTAGAGGTTAAATGTTCATAAAATGAGGATGGGTACATGCTAAAACGTGAATGAGTAATGTGGTAGATTAATTTCTTATTTTTGTGTTTATGATGATCATTAAAGATGACGTAGAAAGAAGTGCAGAAAATTTGATTTGTGAATGGATATTGTTATGTTCTATTTTTGATGGATAAAAACGTGGATCATTGTTTGTTTTAGACATGAATTGGATCAAGATGTGAAGTTAGAGAAAAGGCAAGGGTAGTGTTTTGGAAAGGGAAGAACTAGGATGAAAGTTTAGAGATAAAATTGTAATGGTATTTAAAGTGTGCTGGAAAAATGTTAGTTGTAACATTTTCCATTGATTATACATCTATAATTTAGCCATAACTTGTTCTGTAGATATCCAAATTAGATGATTTTTTATTTGGATTAAATTAGAGACATATGGTTACATTTTTATGATGACATTGAATTCAAATTATGTCTTTAAGAGTTTAGAATTTTGACTTGAAGTTGAGTACTTGGTGCAGTAAATTAATGGATGAATACATGTGTTTATGTTCTAGTTAGAGAGTACGAGAACCATGAGTGATGAGTTGTTATGTAGATGTTATGAGTTGTGAATTAAGGGTATAATGAAGGTGAAAATTATGTTAACCAAGATGTTAAGTTATGCTCTTGAAATGAGATGAATTAAGGTGATCGTTAGAAGTGAAATAAAAGTAGAAATGAAGTTGAATATGTGCAGAAAGTTGATGATGAATATATATATGTATGTGTTCTGTTTTTAGTGTTCATGATCAATCAAGGACTATAATTTGTTTATAGATGATATTGAGTTGAAATGGAATTAGAATAATGGTAAAGTGATGAGTATTAAACTATAAATGATAGACTAAGCATAAGGTGTTGAATGTTGTAAGTAAGGAGTTAGAATCTGCAAACTAAGGATGCAATTGGATATATGTTTGGGAAAGAGGTATAACTTTTTCTGCAAAACTCTAATTGAGGTCATTTAACTATGCTCTCGAAGAGGACTTCGAGTTCTACAACTTCTATGAAGACAAGAGATTTTGCTATTTAGAGGGTCAAATTTTAATATTTTTGTAAGAGACACGTAAAGGTCCGCTAGGCGGACATGGATGTCCGCCTAACAGACATTCACTGGTCATTTGGTCTTAATTAAGGCTTAAATTGAACCTAGAATGATTGTTGGATCCCGCTTGAATCCAAAATCCAACTCTTTCTTTGATATCATATCTGTTGGATCCCGCTTCCGGAACCCAACTATCTTGCGAATATCAGAAGACTTGAGCGTATCTTTACAACATCATACATCTTTAATACAATACTTACGACTAAATATCATCATTCATATTTCATTATCCTCAACAAAAAAAGGGTCTTACAAGTTACAATTCAACATAATCCGAAAATCTCAGAATATAAAAGTTACAAGAACTAAAGATTCTCAAAATTGCAACTAAACCCTCCTGGTTACAAAATCTAGCTTAAAATACAAAAATAGCAAATCTAAACAATTTCCTTTAGGCTCTTGCTCACTTGACTTCTTAACTATAACCTGAGGAGGTGACAGAGAGGGGGTGACTTTAAAAGCTCGTGGGTAACAGTTTACAATAAAGGATAAGCAAAAAAATTTTAAACCATTTTACTTGTCACAATAAATCTTCAGTGAGTTTTAAAAGTACATGTTTCTTAGGCCTTTAGTCAAGTCCACAAATCACAAAACATGAATGCATCAAACTTGATCAAACATCTCATGAGCACATAAACACATCAGAATGGTTTGGGTGGATCCAAAACATGACGCACTACACATTCCCATATAATGGTCCTGTGTAGTCGTAAACTTGAGGGAGTCCTTGAAGGAGCTCCGTGC
>JAOSBK010000206.1:44379781-44391124 GCA_027568895.1 Erythroxylum shatona
ATGTTTTGATGGCTTGGTATGAAGTCCTTTTCCCTCTGCTCAATGTGTACATTTTGTCAAATATTGTTGTATATTTTGTGGATGAATGTATCACGAAGCTATGTAATTGAGGGATCTAAATGAAACTAAATTTTTGTTTATAATATTTTCAATGCAGATAAATGATGTTGTGCATGTTTAACTGTTATTTTTTTTGGTGTTACCCTTTATTTCATGACGATTATTGCTCTTTGACGATTATTGCTCTTTGAACAATATCCTTGAGACCTACAGGTACCACCAGAATACAAGTTGGTTATTACTTGATTTTATGGCATTTGATCCTGTTGTCTATTTTATGAAACTTGAGTCTTTCTTTAAAAGGTGATATATTTATGGCTTACTTGAGTCTCTGATTTTTTACTTCTCCTCATCCAGCAAAGCCTTTGAACATTGTATTTCTCCTCGTCCAGCAAATCCATTGAAGATTGTAATCGCTGGTGCAGGTAATCAAATTTTATATCTTTCGTAATGATATGTCATTCTATCATCTTCTTTTGCTTTATGGTTCCCCAATTGTTGAGTTTGTTGAATTATGCTTGAGATGGCTCATCACATCAACGTTGTGAATGCAGGATTGTTTGGTTGTAATTAAAATTTACAAATTATTGCAGTTTGGCTAGTTTGTCTACTGTAAAGTATTTGGCAGATGTTGGTCACAACCCAGTACTCCTAGAAGCTAGAGATGTTCTAGGCGGAAAGGTGAAGGTCTACTCCTGCTTAGCTCTTTGTAATATGTTAACTATGAAAGCCTATGGTCTTTAGTTGATATTTTGAACTAATAAGTCTGCTTTAGACTTTAAATATGTAGGAGTAGTTGGCACACCCAAGGAGGAAACACTTGTTCTATTAGTGTATTATGGTCCTTGAAGGCTAATCTTGGTAGAAAATTGTTATTGCTCCTTAAATGCTCAAACTTTCCTAAGCAACATAACCTAATCATTTTGACTGATGAGGTAATTATTTATGAAATGTAAGCTTGAGGCAAACGTTTACTAATGATCATGGGTTAGTTTCTGCATTCAAACTCAATACACAGTATTTTTCAAATCTGCATTTTTTTGTTGTACATCCTTATTAGTAAAAAGATTTGTTTGTTGTCATTATTTGAATTGTTGGCGTGCCAGTTTTGTTTGATCCTATAACCAGGTGACCTCTACTTACAGAAAAAGAACGTGCTATTGTAATAGGTGACAACAATATAGCTTAAACTGGACCAAGAAATGAATGCTCTGTGCCATACCCTATCGAAGAATCTGAATATTTGGAGCCAACAGCTGAAGAGTTAACACTTCTGGAGGAAAAACTATTGGAAGGTATAGCTGTGAGATCTAGTCGCCAAAAGAAAAACTAGACGAGCAAGAGCATCTGAAAAGGTTGCTGTAAGTGCCATGTCTGTGAAGTCTAGTTCTAGAAGCAAGAAAGAGTGTGCTATGTGATTGTCTTTCTTCAATTTAACAATACTGTGGTTCTCATAGGTGGCTGCGTGGAAAGATGCTGATGGAGATTGCTATGCTAGATGTTTATCAACTAAAGTAAGAAAAAACTTCAAATGCTTCTTGAATTTTGTTATATTTATCAAATGAGAATGGTTTCGTGTGTAGGTTTCAATTATACTTGCAAAAGCTTGGTGTTTATTTAGAAAGCTCAATTTTTCTTCAGCAAAACTGGAAACTTTCAAATCTCATCCACATGAATCTATTATTGAAAAATTATGGAAAATCTGCTATTTTGATTTTTGGTCAAAGATAGCACATAAATAATAGCACATAAATAATGTATGAGTTGGTGTGTTTTTGCTCCTGCAAATGCATGATAACTAACACTTGATTATTTGAACACTGATGAATTACATATGTTATCTCAACACAAAAGTCATTTAATTTCAAGTTTTCCGAGGTCTAATTGTCACTAAAACGATTTATGGAATTATTGTGATAACTTTAAACAAATTGTTTTTTTAGCGAAAGGAAATAATTAAAGCAGTAAATAATAAAGCAATCATCTTTTTATGATTCCAATATGAGGTGGGAGTTGCAAATTATGACTCTATACTAATAGATCTATTCCACAGCACTCAACCTCAAGTGCCTTTGATAGGTTGACGTTGTGCTTTAAATATATAAAAAATTATTTTTAATTGTTTGTATATATTTTTTATATAAACAAAAATTTAAATAAATTATTTTTAAATATAAATATCATAGAATAGAATAAAATAAAATAAATTTAATGTAATAACATTTATTAAGTAATTAATAATAATAATTTTGTATAATTTATAATGAATTGTATATTAATTAATTATAAAATAATAAAAATTTTGATATTTTAAAATGGAAAATATATACAAATATTATTTATCACCGCCGTGACTTTTTAATTTGACATAATTTCTGTTTTAAAATTGTACTATTACACTTTTTGTAATAATCATCTTAATATAAGGGATATAATGATCATTTATTATACATTCCATTTCGTTCCATTTTATTCCATATATTCTCCAAACAATATTTTACTATATTACATTATGAACTATTCCTTCCTTCTCAAACAACTTTTTGCTATATTACGTTTCATTCTATTATAAACTATTCCGTTCTGTTTCGTTTTATTCTATTTCGTTCTATTAATTAATGTCTAATCAAACAAGTCCTGAAGGAGAGGGAGACGGCGCTTTGGGTTTGTTAAACATGTGAATAAAAAGACATCGTTTAGATTACAACTGCCGGTAATCTTTTTTTGTAGTGTGCAGTCCAAATTGCCCAAACTCGTAATATTTGCAATGTTATTATGCTAGAAATTATAGACCGAGCAGCTCATGAATAGGATGTGAAATGGTACAGGGGTCCATGAATATAATCGTACACGCGCCTGAGACCGTACTCAATAATGCAATGTATCAGATTTCTCCCTCGAAAGCAGTCGGTAACCGGTCAAAACCACAAGCTTACAGGTCCAGTTTCGTAAAGATTCCAACAGATTTGTCTAGACGATACAGTTATGTCCTGATAGTGAAATCATGCCATGTATCCTATCCATGGCTATGGTTATCCTACAAGAAGATATAATCAATAGTTGGAAGAAAGTAGTCATAAAAATCATAAAATTTTTCAATAATGCCGTAGGTAATGAATGTAACGATTTAGATTTCTCAATATCGACCACCGAGGAAAGCTTCGACCAGTCCGCTTCAAGTAGATCGAAAAAGAGCTGTGATTAGCAACTGGAGATTAGCAGTTTATGCGCAATTCAGACAAACTTATATTACAAGTTTGTTCAGTGAAAACAGCTGGACTATAACAAATGTTTCACTATATTAGAACAGCCAATAGTTTGTCGCCTGCCTACACCATGTTAATTTGGACATGTCATGTCCTTTAGGTATGTTTTAGTGGTGAATGGTGACAAATTGTAGATACCCAGAGTGCAAGCCTCTGATCTGAATCAAATTCATCGTTTCAATTTTTAATAAAATAATTTATTTTATGTCTATACTCTTAATCTCGGGACATGACTCTTTGAGCTCAACTTCAGTAATACTCCAAGAAATGGGACGAAACATTTTCTCATTCTTGTCAATAGAGACGAAGAGTTCCAGGAACAGAACTATAACAAAAGTTGCTTCGACTTCAAATGGCTTGAATAGCCTTGAAAGGACTTGTACAAGTGACAAGGATTATCAGTCTGTCACATAATTATGGAAAATCATATTTCTTCTTTGACCATCCGTACATTAAATCAATGTAATCAACAAATGGTTGCAGGAAATTTTGATAATTCCACATTACATCTGTCCCTATATGTGGCAGACTCAGGCTACACATATTTATTCTACATTACGACTAATGTAGGTCTTTCTTAACATACTTTTGTTATTCGAGTGTTCTTTTTATTGGGGAACCTATAATACAACTGCCTGAAATAATATACAGTGCATATTGAACAAAAGTGTTTAAATTGATGCATTTCTCACAGCCTAAGTTTTTTTTTAAATATGCAAAGAAACATAAAAACAGAAAGAGCAGATATTAACAGGTACAGTCGCAGAAAATTAAAGAGACAGAAGAGGAAGAGTACTGAGTACAACAGAAACTGACAGTACTGTTAAGTCCAATCCTAAGCAAGTGCCTCCTTTGACTGTCAGTTTGACCTTTTGACCCTTTGACTACTGGATTACTTAGATATTTATCCAAACAAAATCCAACTGTTCAATTCATCCCAACCGTCAGATCCCAGACTTTGAAATCCAACCGTCTGCTTCGATTTCCAAAGCTTCATTTCCCCATATAACACGGAAATTTTTTAATAAACATTTTAAAATTTTAATAGAAAGATGACGTGGCACAGGGCATTGTGCATATATAAGTAAATACTTAACTACGGTAGCGTGCTTTGTGGTTGGTTTTCTTGTGTCTAAACCTTCAATATTCGTAGGTTTTATTTCTCGGAGATGAGTGGCGGCGGCGGTGGCGAGAGGCTGACTGGAAAAGTGAAATGGTTCAATGATCAGAAAGGTTACGGCTTTATAACCCCAGATGACGGGAGTGAGGATCTTTTTGTTCACCAATCCTCAATTCGCTCCGAGGGTTTTAGGAGCTTAGCGCAGGACGAGGAGGTCGAGTTTCAAATTGAGCATTCCGACGACGGGCGTACTAAGGCCATAGACGTCTCCGGCCCCGAGGGGAGCTCCGTCCAAGGTACTCGTGGCGGGGGCAGAGGCAGTCGTGGCGGTGGTGGTTATGGTGGAAGCAGGTATGGTGGTGGGGATGGTTACAGTGGAGGAGGGTACGGTAGTGGGGGTGGCTACGGTGGTGGGGGTGGCTACGGTGGTGGGAGAGGAAAAAGTGCGTACGGCGGCGGCGGCGGGTGTTATAATTGTGGTGAGGCTGGGCATATGGCCAGGGATTGCCCCCAGGGTGGTGGCGGTGGTGGTGGTGGAAGATATGGTGGTGGTGGCGGCGGCGGCGGCGGTGGGTGTTATACCTGCGGTGGTTCGGGGCACTTTGCTAGGGATTGTCCAAATGGTGGCCGTTGAGTTAATAAAGATTCGATCTTTGTGGCATATGAGTGCTTCCGCGTAGGTTATATGGTGATTTATGTCTTGCTTATTGTTATGAAGTGGTTTTGTTTCAAGTTTGAATGGATATCACATGTTCTGATTATCAGTTAATCTTAAAACTTTGGATTTTCTTGTTTTCTCCATCTTCGCTTTTTTTGTTTTATTGGTTGTGGTTTAGATAGTGCTGTAGTTGAGAGAGAGAATTCAGTTGATGGATGAAATATCATATGCATGTTATCAACTCTTATCAAACGTGTTCGTGTATATAACTATATATATTATATACATGCTTCTTTTCCAATCTTTGCGCATTTCTTGTTATCTGTTATTATATTCCTAGAATGTAATGCACTTGGGGATGGAGATGTAGTCTTAACACTTTTTTAGTTGTCTTTGGAAATATTAAATCACAAAATGACAGTAAGTTGTAATTTTATAGGTATTAGATTCCCATTTAAACATGTTCTAATGGTTTCGAGTCTTTTGACAATGACATAGTGCCCGAGGACATGAAGGGGTTGTTTCCTTTTTCCCTTTTTTCTGCAAAAGGTGGCCACGATGGAGTTCAAAACGTCATGAATAATGCAACTTAAAGCCATCATGTTATAAAAGTTCATTGTTCTCAAGTTGTCTTTTGGTTCCACTAGTGTCCATTTTTCACCCAACCCTCGGCTACTTTTTCCCGACAATTTTGTGTAATCAGGTCTTTGGCAGAATAATCATGTATTGACGAAGAAGAGAACTGCTCTACGTGATAGTCACTACATCGCATTATATGATATGAATACCTATTAAGATAAATATCTCAAATCAGGTTGGAACTATTATGATTAGCCATAAACCTCTCAAATCATATTGAAATTGCTTTGATTAGCCGTAGACATTGAGATTTTCTGTGGTTGACTTATTGTCCAATGTTGCCAGGCTTGTACATGTATATTTTGTATCTGAATTAAAGAAATACGGATAAAAGAGATTTTTTCTTGTCCTTTCACGGTATCAGAGATGCAGAATTTGATTTAATTTGAGCAACAAACAGAATAGGAATGGCTGGTGAAGGAGCCAAGGGACAAAACAGTGGTGATTGAATGCCATAAAGGAGGACGATCTTTCCCTGCGAAGTAACCTCGAACGAAAATCCTGGAAACTTGCTGACTCATGTTCGATTAAAGGGTGAAAATTATAATAAATGAGCTCTTTCTCTCAAAGTTTCGTTGAGAGCAAGGCAGAAGTTTGAATTTATAGACAGCATGTATAGACAGCACGATCAAACGACCAGATGAGGGGTCACGGGGTGGACCAGTAATCATTGTTGGTCTCTTGGATAACGAACATCACTAAAGCATTACTGAGCTCAATCATATCACACATGAAGGTGTTGTTTTCGGTTAATTATCTAGCCAGATTGGTGGGGAAATTGCCCCATAGAACTGGACGAGGAACTGGACGCGGCAAAGGAGGACTAACAAGGTGTTGTTTCTGGTGGTAGAGGACATGGAAGGTCACTCAAAGCAAATACAGCACAAGGTTGGACTCGCGCAGCGATGGTTAATGCTGCACTTTTGTATGCTAATAAAATAGATTCTAATGGACTTGGTAGTGAACAACGAGACACAACTTGGACTCTTAAATAATGCCAAGATACGGGCTGTTGAGAAGCTGACGAGTAAGCATTCTTTCAAGCAATGGATTATCGACACTGGTGCTTCACACTGTATGACAGGATGACTACAATGTATGACTGATGCGCGAGATACGAAGGAGTGGCTTTTGGGGCTTCCATATGAAAAGCAAATTGCAGCTACAAAGGAACGAATAGTGGTGTGTAGGCTATATTCGATTTAAAGTTTACGATGGAACGAAATAGAATCTAATATTATTCTACCGTTTAGGAAGAAAGTTTATAATAAAATGGAATAAAATTAACGTGATGGAAAAGAAGAATTTTATTTATATTATATTTTATTCCATCTTAAACAATAAAAATAAGAAACTTCTGATGTGAGAGATTTAAAATGAAATGTAAAAAAAATAAATAACTTTTTACTATATTATATTATAAACTCTTTTTCTAAATAGCATTTCGATATATTAGATTATGAACCATTTTATCCCTTTCAAGCAATAATTTTCTAATATTACATTCATTTACATTCTATTTCATTATAAACCATTTCATTCCATTAAAAATCTTACGTCCAACTAAACATAATCTTATTGATTTATTAAACCAATGTTCTCTATGTACCAAACTTGCAATGCAATCTAATTTTTGTTTCCCAATTGATTGATGAATCTGATTGTATCGTTTAGTTCATTAACAAATTTTGTACTATACAAGACCACTTTGGTTGTACTTTAGTGATAAATTATTTAAAGACATTTTTATCTTGTACATATTTAGATGTATATGAAAAAGTCTATGGGATAATTATACTTTGCAAATGAAATTATAATAAGATTATAATTATGAGATTCATATTACATTTATGTATTATCCCTAAATTGTTCCTAATCAATGTTCTATTAACACTGAATATTAATATAACGTAAAGAGACTAGCACATATTATGTTTTTCCTTATGAAGGAAGTAGTCAATCTTATAAACTAAAGTATGGAAATACTTAAACAAGCATATGCGTGTTTGTTAGATAACAAGTTCACTAAACAATTTTGATATGAGAAATCTATTTAAAACATTACTTGTGTGTCTATATAATTTTCATTGTGATGATTATATAAGTAATTATTTAACTTGAGATCTCCAAAGTTATCTTATATGGGGGATTGATATATTTTGATACTATTTATAATCTGTTTAATTATGGGTTGTTCAAATGATAATCATTTGATGTAGTATAAACTATATAAAGGTAGTTATGTGATTAAGATAGAATTCATCATTCTAAAGTAATTAGGAAGAATATTTTGTTGTTCTTAATTAGTATTAATTTATGAAATCCTTGGCCAAGATAGAATGAGGTTTTGTAAATAGTTTACAAATATCATTAACTGAATCAATAGCTAATAGAGAAGAACTAATATGATTGGACTTAAAATAGAGTAGATATTAATTTCATGCTCTTTGTTTAATAAGAGCATTATATGATGAAAGAATTGAATTATACATAAAATTATGCACGGAAAAGTTATTCAAAACTACTTTGACATTCCTAAATATTTGGATAGTCATGATGCGTTGCTAGACGTCAATCTTGATATATGATTATAAATTTTTAATTGGAGAATTAACGATAAATTAAAAGAAGTTTTATTTATATAATTCTAATTATGAATTATAATCATTGCTAATATATTTGGGAACCTCATAGTTCTTACATAAAAATGAGTTGAAGAGAGAAAAATTATTTTAACCGAGTTGGACTTTATTGTAAAGTTTGAAAAGTTTTATGATTAAATATGAAATATTTAATAAATGAAAATCAATATAAGATATTGGATCTTATTTGTGCATAATTAGTATTTAATTAGAATTATTTATAATTCTAATTAAAGTTTAATTGAAATTAGAATTTAATTTCAATTAAATTACTAAAATGTACAAAACTTTTTATAAATAGACTGAAGCTCTAATGGAGCTAACACTTATTGCTTAACCCTCATCGTAAGAGTTACAGAGTTCTCTCAACCTATTTTGTGGAAACAATTAGAGGTCGGGCACTTATGTGATTACGGTGGTTGAGATGGATTAGTTTTGAAAAAGGTTTAGGGGATAGGACAAGAATATGATCAAGCTTCAGAATAAGGTACGAATTAATATTCCACTTTATTATGATTTATGCATTAATCAATTTATATAATTAAAGTTATCTTGTTTTTGGGAAATCAAAAATTAAAAAAAGTTTTGTAATTATTCCGCTGCAGTTATGATTAAATCTCATCCCAGTTTTTCATCACTTTTGTCATTTTATAGTAATGGTGGAGTGTTAATTTAGCAAACAAGTAAAGATAATGTATAGTGATAATGACATTGAATTTACATGCATAGGCAATTATTTTCATGAACTTGACATTGTGCATAAAACATCATGTACAGGGACTCCATAGTAGATTGGGTATGTAGAGTGCAAGCATAGACATATTTTCAATGTGGCTTATGCATTGTTGTTTCAAGCTAATCTTCCTATCGAATTTTAGGGAGAATGTATTTTGATTGCTAGGTATTTGATCAACCTCACCCCATTTACTATTTTAAATGGGAAAACACCCTATGAAATTTTATATGGTAAATTGCCCTCTTTCGGTCATTTGCGTATGTTTGGATATTTGTATTATATGCATAGTCAAAACTATAAAGGTGATAAATTTGCTACTTGTAGTTGAAAATATATATTCGTAGGATATCCTCATAGTAAAAAGGGATAGAGAGTGTACAATTTGGAGTTACTTATGTTTCTTGTGTCACATGATATTGTTTTTCCTGAGAATGAGTTATTTTTTTGGCCTATTGAATTAGGCAACATGCATTCTACACAAACCAATGATACACCAAGTTACATGACAAATTGGAAAAATATAGAAAAGCATGATGATGTGAGTCTTGTGATATATAACACATTGTGCAAAGAACATGATCACTCCATTATAGATATTGCCAATTCATTACTTGATAGTGATGTATAACTTGCAATAAGAAATAAAATGATTGAAATAGGTACTAATAGTCAAGGGGATACTAGCATAAAGGGGGGCCCTAGAGACATCGAGGAATATTTGAGTTGTGGATATCATACAAAATTGCCATCTACACATGTGCAAGATTTTGTCACCAATACTATCTAGAAGCTAAGCCGCTCTACTAGCTCATCCGTGTCATCACAATCCTCAAGTACACTCAATCCTTTAGTACATTATGTGAGCTATAATAATTTTTCTATTCCCTATTAGCAATCTTTGACAATTATTACTCTAAGAACAGAACCTCAAATCTTTGTTGAGGTTGTGAAAGATGAATGCTTGAGACATGCCATGAAACATGAAATTAGGGCGTTGGAAAATAATAGCACTTGAACTATAGAGACATTCCCACTAAGAAAGAAAGCTATCAAATGTAAGTCGATATATCAATTAAGTACAATTTTGATAGCTTTGTTGAGAGGTATAAAGCTAGGCTTGACATTTTTGGCAATAATTAAGTTGAAGGACTTAGCTATAATGAAACTTTGCTCTTATTGTAAAATTGGTGACTGTATAAACTTTTCTTATTGTTTTTCATGGCTAAAAATTAGGCATTATATCCTATGGATTTTCATAATGCATTTTTGCACGCTTGTCGAAGAAGTATATATAAAACTACCTCCTAGTCTTTGTTCTCGTGCTTCTAACAATGTTTGTTGTTTAAGAAGTCTTTATATGGGTTAAAACAAACACCCTGATGCTGGTTTGCCAAATTAGTTAGTGCATTAAAGCAATATGGTTTGATACACTCATATTCTAATTATTCACTCTTTATTTTACAATATGCCAGCATACACCTTAATGTGTTGGTCTTTGTTGATAATCTCATAATTTCTGGCAGTGATGATACTGCCATGCAAGTTATTTGAGTAATGCTTTCATATAAAGGATATGGCATATTCAAATATCTTTTTGAAGATTAGAGTAGCATGAAATCCCACAGGTATTTTCTTATGTCAGTCAAAATATGCTCTAGATATTAATTTTTAAGTCATTTTATTAGGAGCTAAACCTATTGATTTGCCTTTGGATCAAAATTATCGTCTTCCTTTGGTCGATAGGCAATGTCTCGCCAATCCATAATGATATCATAGGTTAGTCGGATGACTAACCTATCTTTCATTCACAAGACTTGAACATCCCTATTGTGTTTATATGCTTGCGCAATTTATGCAAAATCCATGACAAGAACATCGGGATGTTGCTCTTTGTGTTGTGTGTTATTTGAAAGGTAATCTCTGACAAGTCATTTTACTGCAAGCTAATTATGATTTGCAACTATAAGGCTACTATGATTCAAATTGGGTCAGTTGTCCATTGACTAAATATTCTCTATTCATTATTTTTTGTAATTTTCTAATCTCATGGAAAACTAAGAAATAGCATACTGTATCTCATTCCTTAGTTAAAGCTGAGTATAAGTCTATTGCTACCACTACTTTGTAAACTCATATAGCTAAAAGTGTTGGACCCCGATTTTTGAGTGAAATTTAGAAATATAAAAATTATGAAATAAGTATGGTTGTAGATAAATTTTGCA
>JAOSBK010000206.1:44401169-44414508 GCA_027568895.1 Erythroxylum shatona
CATTTAATTGGACAATTATCATACATGACAAAATTTAATTTAACTAGTTTGGTCACTTTGGTGACAAACAAACTATTTTAAATGTCTATAATGTCATGTATTACATTCAATATATACTAGGAAAATTTAATTCTAACTATTACATAATATAAAATTTTGATATTCAAAGTACCAAAAACAAATATAATATGGCACTAATTTCTAAAAGTATATTATGTATAAATCAATTATGAATTAAATAATCCATTATAATTGGGCCATAAATATTTATTGACCCTCATTTAAGTGTCTATAATTGGGCCATAAATATTTATTGACCCTCATTTAAGTGCCTTTTTGTTTTTTTTTTAAAAAATTGTCCCAAAAGCCCAAAAATAAAATAATTTTTGGGCTTGGAAATGAGTCTGGTCGTGCAGAGCACGCACCAGCTCTGTCTGGAAAAGGCAGAGTCTGGCGCGTGCTGTCTTCGGCGCAGACGTCTGGCGCGTGATGTGCACGCGCCAGACGTCTTCTTCCTCCAGACGCCTCTGTTCTGTTTCTAGCTTTTTTTTAACTCTTTTCTTCCATTTTCCAGAAACCTATACTCAACTTACATGGCAAGAACACTTACCGTCTGAACCACGGATTTGAACGAGAAAAGGAACTGTCCATACAAAAGGCTTCAACGTGAAAGTAAACGAAGAGAGAGACTTATGGTTGTTTCTTTCATGGAGAATCCTTTCTTGGTATGAGCCAACAATAATGACAGCCATTATCGTCTTCTTCGGTGATCAATACACCGCACAAAATCGTGACATTTCTCATTCTAACCCATTAACTGTTGAGTTTCATTTCGTTTCTTTTAAACAAAGCAAATTTATTCAAGATCAAACATAAAACCCATACCCATAGATATCAATACCGAAGTTCATCACAACTTTCATGGCAGGGCAACAACATATCGTAAACCAATAGAATAATGAAACAGATACAGTATCCGTAAATTGGTTCTTTCTCAAAAGCATGAAGCATCAAATTTTGAATGACCATTATATTTCGGTTCAACGATGAGAATGTTAGGAACATCCAAAAAGCAAACCGAAAAACATCATAACTCAAGCAAACATTCACGATAGAAATACCGTAGATAACAAATCGTGAATTATCTGGCTCTGATACCAATTGTAAATCATTTATAGGATCGATTCAAGTTGCGTACCTATATCTATGATTGCTTCTTCGTTAAATGTTGATTGCTTTGAAAGAGATTATTTCCTCTCGTCTTCTTCCTTGAGCGTTTTCCTCAATGGTTCAGAAAAGTATGCTTTCCCATAAGTTTCAATAAGTCGTTTTAACTTATATAGCATTCCCAATGGACACGTCCTTTGGGAAGTGGAAGAGAGAGGAAAAAGGTCTGTGACCCATTTGAGACCCATTCGAGTAATATCCAATAACCATTATCTTGTGTGCATTTCATAGGACTCAATTAATAAATTACATGGGACATTTAAATAATCTAACATAAGGTACCATTGTCTAACTATCAAAATATTTAATTTCCAATCATAATGTAAAATCCATAAATTTATGGTCAATAATATAATTGATTATAGATAAGTTTTTTATTTATATCATGATAATATTTTTAAAAAATCAAACTTAAGTGTTTGTTGAGAATTATTAATCTCTATCTTTCTAAAGTAATTGTGAAATCAATTCCAAAGTTCTTATTTATATTTTAATAAGAAAATTAATCTAAGATCGTGTTTTGGTTATCAGAAAATAAATAGATCATCTTGCTAGAGTGTGTTAAAACCATAACTAATTTATTCATGAATATGTGTTATTATCCTTATATAAGTGATCAATTGCGTAAAAACTCAGATTAATCTTTTGGCTAGAGATTAGTCTAATATTTTAAACCTTATTTTCTTTGCTTTCTTATTATTTTAGTTGGATTGATGTAGTTTAAATTAATAAGATCTACTTTTTCATTTTATTATTTTGCGAAGAAGTAAATAAACCCAATCTCTATAGACCCTAGTCATTGTAGCAAACAAAATTATTTTTAAGTTAAATTTTTCTTTACTGGATTTAACACCTATCACCTAATCATATGCCACAGCATGAAATTAAAGGATGGAGCAATACAATGTACGAACACAAGAAGTGCGAGCTAACAAGGCTATGAAACTCTTAAAGAAGGATGACAAGTCTAAGAATGGGGTAGAAATCAAGTTACATGCCTTAAGTGCGTTGTTAAATTACATACTAAAGAAAAGAGACTTAAAAAGATGCTCCTTGTTCAATACCCCCAAGAAGACACTCGATAAAAAATTACTACATGCTCTATAAAGGTTATGGGTATAATACTTAAGAAAGCAAAACCTGAATTGTATCTTGGAAGAAGCATTGCGGTGAGGACACTCATAGCAAATCTTACACAAAACCAAGGGACAAAGCACGTAAAAATGTAAACTTGAGCTGTGTGAGCAACTAACTTACATAAAAGGTCGCGATATTTGAATCTAGGAAACTAAAGTGACATATCAGCATGAGTCATTGATATGATTGCAAGGGGGTTTGATATTAATTAGAGCAAATATCAATTAAAAAGGTTTGTGCAATACAATCAGATCAATATTGTCATAGGCTTTTGTAATAAAAAGAGATGCACAAGAAATGAAATAGTTTTCAATGAAGAGGAGTTACTTCTACATAATCCATAGGAGGACTCGATGGTCGTAGTATACGCATGCCTATAAGCATACAATATCATATTCAACAGGCCATTACTTTAAGCTACCAAACCTATACTATCATCCTACCAATTACTTGTGAAGTTCCTACATATAAAGGGATTAGATAAATGTTTAAGGACTCCCCGGTATCAAGGCAATGTTACGTGATTTCATTAAAAACGAGGGATTATCACAGCAGATGAATATCGAAAAGAGGGACCTATGAGATATAGAGAAAGTTGCCATAAACGAAGTTGTAGGATAGATCAATAAAGTATAAATTTGGGAGATAGAAAAAAAAGAATATTCACAAAGGAATAGTTCAACATAAGACGAGGTTGGTAAGTTAATTCATATGAGAGGTTGTATATCCAAACTGACTAGCTAATATAGTGATGATGAAGAACTCCTTAAGGAGATGACAAATATATGTAAACTTCACTAATTCAAGCAAAATATGTCTAATGAATAATTATTGTAAACAATTCATTTTGTTCCATATGTTTTCTTTTAAAATTTTACATTTTCAAAATTAAAATGTGTTTAAAAATACGTATTTTTAATTGTTAATTTCACGTTTTTATTCATTTTTATTACATAAATTTAAATTGCAATAATTTTTATCTTAATATTTTGTTTAAATTTTCTTCACAATTAATTTGCTTCTAATTAGTTTTAAATCTTTCACATAATAGTTTGATATCCTAAGCTTTTTTCTATTTTAGAAAGTTTTGGATTACTTTAAAGTTATAATCAAAGTTTAGGTTAGAGAAAAAAAACAAAATTGTATTAAAAATAGAAAGAAATAAAAAAAGGTTAAACAACAATTAGAAAATGATTGAAACACAAAAGTAGGAAAAGGAATGGCTATTTTTTTTTGGTAAATCAGAAGAATAAATTAATGGACCAAAATATGTACATAGCGTTCATTTACAAGTGCCGCTTTAGACACAATTTGCTATACTAAACAAAAGCCACAGAACCATCAAAGAAAAACACAGGTAGGCATAAGCTAAGAGAGGACCAAAGCATAGGCAATCAAGCAGAAACACCTGGACGCAAGACCAAGTCTGAAGCAATCTAAAAACCTATGAAAGTATTACAGTCCAAAAGAAACCAGCCAAAAGAGGTTTAAAAGGAACCCAACAAGAAGACCTTTAGCATGTGAAAGGCCAAGGGATGCTGCTACCCAAATGTGAAGGTGCAGAACCACTAAGGGAGGCAAGGCGAACATGGCCTTGCCCAAGAGGGCTTCACATGCGGTAACCTGCAAGATGACTGAGCAATAACCTGCAAAAGAAAGAAGAAACAAACTTTAAAAATATTACCTCCTCTAGGTGTGTAGGCTGAGAAGTTCCCTAACGTGGGAGATTACTCCAAGATACACTCGCTCCTCCTCCATAGTTTCATTCTTGAAGGTGCAGGCATTGCGCTCAGTCCAGATATGGTAAACTGTAGTGGAGAGAATAAAGGGAAAGTGAATGATGGCTGACATTCTAGTACAGGAAACAGTTCTATACCAAGAGAGGAGAGTTGCAAAGGTGGAGTGGGTGATAGTGGGTAAGTTGAATCGGGTGAGGCATTGGACCCAAATTGAGTGGGAGAAGGGGCATTCGAAGAATAAGTGGTCAATTGATTCATTGGCTAAGAGGCACAGGGAACAATGGCTAGGTGTATACAAGTAAGACAATTTATCCCTGGTTTGAAGCTTTTGCAGGTAAGCAAGCCATAAAATAAAGGAGCAGCGAGGGATATTATATTTGGACCATACCAGGTTGTACCAAGGTACTACCGGTAATGGAGGTTGCAAGATAAGATAGGCTGACATATTGGTATATCGCGTGGTAGGGCTTGCTAACCATTCCAGGCTGTCTGGGAAGGTGCTATTGGGTAAGTACACTGGTGGCTCTACGTGTCTAAGGAGGTCCATGGAAACCTCCCCCCAGTGCCAAGCATCATTCAGAATAACTTCAGAGGCACGTGCTGTGAGTGACAGCTCCGATCCATTGATCTCTCTCGGGGTGGACAAGGTCCACAGAATACCTCGTGGGTGCCATGGATCCTGCCAAAAAAGAGTAGACATACCGTTTCCAATCCTAAATCTGAATTGATGGCACAACTGGTCCCTCACTGATAATATCTTTCTCCAACTCTACGAACAATTATAGGAAGGTTGAGCCCTCCAAAAATTAGTCCTACGCAAGATAATTGCATGGACTCATTTAACCCAAAGGGCCTCCCTATCTTCAAACAAAAGCCAGATCCATTTTCCTAACAGAACTTTGTTCCAAGTAGTCAAATGTTTGACACCTAAACCCCCTTCCTTCTTAGGACGACAAATGTCACTCCATTTCACCTTAGCCTGAGTATTGGTAACTACCGTACCTGCCCATAGAAAGTTCCTAAGTTTAGCCTCTATTTCCTTAAGGATGGAAGGGGGGAGGAGAAAATGGGAGGACCGGTAGACATGGAAGGAAGAGAGAACGGAAATGATCAATTGGAGTCTACCCGCATATGAAAGGCATTTATGGGTCCAACGATTGATCCTATTGTCAATCCTATCAAGAAGAACAGCATAATCCCTTCTGGAAAGCCGACCAATAATGAGGGGAACACCGAGGTACTTAAAAGGGAGGGAACCTTGGTGAAGGCCCGAGACAAGTTGCATCCTACGAATCAGAGTATGAACATCCGGGGATAAGTAAAAGTAACTTTTAGAGGTGTTCATTTCCAGGCCAGAAAATAGAGAAAAGGTATAGAAGGAATCAAACAAAAGCTGGGCTGATAGCAAATCCCCATGACAGAACATTAATAGGTCATCCACAAAAAGAAGGTGATTAATCTTAAGACCTTGACATCTCCAGTGATATTTGAACTGAGGATTGTTTTTGGTAGTAACTCTCAGATTCCTAGAGAATACCTCCATACAAAGGATGAAGAGGAAGGGTGACAGCGAATCACCCTGTCTAAGCCCAGATTTGCCTTTGAAAATTTTAGTGGGGGAGCCATTAACAAGAATGGAATAGGAGGGGGATGTGATACATTCACGGACCCACCCAATGAATCTCATCGATAGACCTACAGCTTCTAAAGTGTTAAGGAGAAACTCCCAATGGATAGAGTCATAGGCTTTGCGGAGATCCACTTTAAAAGCACACCTCTTGTGAGAATTAGAAATGTGATAGTTCTTGAAAATTTCCTGTGCTAGAAGAATATTGTCCCCTATTCGGCGATTCTTGATAAAGATGCTTTGAGTGGGGCTAACTGTGAGAGGGAGAATAGATGTGAGTCTATTTGCTAAGATTTTAGCAATGACCTTGTAGAGAAGATTGCAACAGGAAATAGGTCTAAAGTCTTGGACCGTGGAGGGATGAGCTGTTTTAGGAATAAGGGTTACAAATGTGGAATTGAGCTCTTTCAGGAGCTTACCATGGATAAAAAAATTTTGAATAGCTCCTATGACTTCAGCCCCGATAATAGGCCAAGCCTTTTTGAAGAAGTGCCCATTAAAACCGTCAGGACCAAGCGCCTTATTGGGATTAAGAGAGTGGAAAGCCTCAAGAATTTCTTGAGGGGAGACCTCAGCAAGAATAGCGTGAGCATGGATATCCTCAAGTGGGTGAGGGAAAAGATGAGCCACAAAGTCCTTTGAGGAGTGAAGATTCTTGAATGTACCAATAGAGCCTTGAAAGAAATCCAAGAAATGAGATTGGATAGCATAAAGCCCTACTACCCTACAACTGATCCCACATATTGAGAATGAATGGCATTACGGTTTCTATGGGCTATGAGGGAATTATGAAAAAATTTAGTATTTCGGTCACCTTCCTTAAGCCACATGATCCTGGAGACTTGTCTATAAAACGATTCTTGATCCGCGAGAGATCTATAGTTCTCTAGTGGCCTCAGTCTCCCTTTCTATAAGAATGGAAGATCTAGGAGAGGAAGACAGCTGGTCTTGGATGTGATTCAAATGGGCTTGACAATTCTCAACTCTTGTATTGATATCACCAATTTGACCTGAATGCATGAGTTTGAGTTCTTGGTTAACTTGTTTAAGTTTTTCCACAACCCTAAACATGGGAGTTCCTATGACAGGGATGGCCCAAGCTTCCTCAACAATCCTCAGGAAATTAGGTTGATTAGCTAAAAGGTTAAAGAACCTAAAGGGGGAGGAGTGCTTCGGTTGGGGCCCTAGTGACTTTACCACTAAAGGAGAATGATCTAAAATGTGGGGATTGTGGATGGCACAATGCGAGGAAGGGAACCGGAGGCTCCAGCTAGAGTTGACAAGGGTCCTATCAAGTTTATGAGCTGTGAAGGCATCACCTAACTATTTATTAGACCAAGTAAATAGAGGGCCACTAGAGTTTAAATCGAATAACTGAGTAGCTCCTACAAATTGCCGAAAATCATGAAAACTACTCAAAGCAAAGACACTTGGAGGATAGGATTCCTGAGGATGGAGAAGAGCATTGAAATCTCCGGTAAGCATCCAAGGAATTTGGCCTACAGATAGGGAGATAGTGGAAAGATCATTCCACAGGAGCTTCCTATGGGTCGGGTTATTGGCTCCATAAACACAAGAAACTTGGAAGGCAACTGAGCTATGTCGAGGGAGGAGTTCCACATGAACATACTGATCAGAAAATCTAAGAATAGAACACTGGAGAATGTCTGAATTCCATGCAAGCAAAATCCTAGCATTGGAAGAGGAAATTAAATTACTAAAACAGTCCCAACTAGGAAACAAAACATTACAGACCGAACCCAAAAAGGCAGGAGAACGAATTCTGGTTTCAACTAAGCAAACAAAAGAAGATGAGATTTTCCTAAGCCAAACACGGACAACGTGCTGTTTATTGGGATGATTAAGACCTCTAACATTCCAAAACACTAACTCCATAAACACCAAGCCAGCTATGCCACAAACCTACTACTACTTCTATTTTTTTCCTAGTTTTTCTAGTCCTTCTAACTGTGAAGGCACCCTCTGCCCCTCCCACAGTCCCAGGACTAGCAGGCCTCAATTCAAAAGAAGGGGATGGAGGTATACCTGGTAGTTGTTCTGGCTGAGCTTGAGATTCCCCATTATCACCACTAAAGACTTCTGGAGAATTGATATATGGGGCACCCTTAAGAGAGTTCGTGGTTCCACTAACCTTATGGTCATCGTTGACCTGTGCAGTATCTGCAACATCCTGTGGGGGAGGGCCTGCCATTTCTCTCTCCAAAGAAGGAGCATTGCCTGTGGTATGCTCAGGGCACTCCATAGATGGCTCTGTGATCTCGGCTGCCCCAGGCTCCTTGCTCTGTTCCAGCTCCTGGGAAAGACCAGTAGCAAACTTGCACCCTGTTGGCGTCCACCTCTTCCTCTATTCACTCACCGGAGGCTGCCATTTATACTCAATTGATATTTCCTTGAAGGTAAGTTGCCCTTCCTCCCCGTAAGTGGCTAATTGGAATGTGGTTGGCCACTGTGTTTTCAAATCCAGTTCCACGCAAAGTCGTGCATAATGAAGTCTAGACATTCTTTCAGTTGGTGTATCCATAAGCAAGGGCGTCCCTACAGCACTGGCGATTCTTCCTAAGCCCTCGGTATTCCAGTATTCAACTGGAATATTATGGAAGTGAGCCCACACCAGAGCTTTTTGAATGTTTGCCAAGTCACCTCCATTTAAGCTCCACTGCCTGAGAAACAAGGGCTTACCTTGAATATGCCACGGGCCACACTCCACCACGGACTTCATGCCCTGCTTTGATTCAAATCGAAAGAGAAAATTGTTTGAACTTGTAATCAATACCTCCTGGAGCCCAAATTCTTCCCAGGATTTCACCAGGGCTCGCTACACCACGGGGTAGGCCGGCCTCTTCGCCAGAAAGAAACTGAACAGAGCCGTGCAAAATTTCGAAGCTCCACGCTGCGCAAGTTCTCTAGGAGGAATCACAAAGATTTGATTCTCTCTAACTTCAGGAGGGTAATAGAAAAGCTCCGGGGTCGCAGATGGGGCTCCATTGCCTGCCTCGACAACACTCTTCCAGGAAGGAACCAGGGCCGAGGGGAAAGGATTTTGGGGTAGGATAGGGTTGTGGTGGTAGGGAAGGGATAGTTCCCTTAGAAGGAGGAGGAATAGGAACCGGGTGAGCCAATTTCTGAGGGGGACAAGGTGTCGGGGAAGGAATCGGGGAGTTAGGGTTTATGTTTTGATTAGGGATTAGGTTACGATTTAGGGATTTCAGGTGAGGGAGTTGGGGAGCTAAAGGAGAAGATAAAGGGGATAGGGGAGATCGAGAAGAAGAAGAAGAAGATGGAGATGAAGCCATAGCGGAGGACAGGTAATCTCCACCGTTAGAAAGCCTCGCTCGTCGGAATCGCTGACATCGCTCTGATTTATTTTGCCAAAAGGAATGGTTATTCTGATAAAGTGAAACACTATTGTCCATTTTCGTTTGATTTTAGTCAAAACATTATTGTTTTCTATTTGATGATGTAGTTTGCACCTTTTTTACTTGATTAAAGATGAGTTTATTTGTATGATTGCATTATTCCTCAATATTCGGACACTTAAAAGGAATCTTCTTTCTTATTTTGGAAAAAGGATATAGCTGTTCAATAAGGTTTGATAACTAGTCTTATTTTGGAAAGATAGTAAACCTATTCAATTGGATTTTTCTCTCTAACAAAAAAACTCTTGTCCTTCTCTATAAAATCCAAATGTTGATTAAGTCCTTAAAACGAACGATTCGTAAGGACAATCAACTTATCAGTGTTTTCTATCCTCATGGTAAGTTGATCAATTTCTCTTTTATATTTTTACTTCGACTCATTTTTCTACTTCACCAATTTATGACTTTCTTCATTCTCCTTGTTAAGGTCCAAAAAAAGCTTAAAAGTAGATAAGTGATCTGTGCCAATTTTGAAGATCACTTGTTGGAGATCTTACGTTTACAATAAACTACAAAATACTTAGGATTAATTGTTTCTTATTAGATTACTAGATTTCATTTTATTATCTTTATGTCTTAACTACCACTTTAGTTGAATTTCCCAAAAAAAATGTTATGTTCTAGATTTTTAAAGATGATTTATAATGGTTTTTTCTAAAAGTTGATAAATTCATTGATTTTGTAACGTTAATATATCAGACCAGGTAGGGCCATTCCTATCGTTTTATAGGCCCTGGGTAAAATAAAAAAATACTCAATAAATTGGTAATATACTTAAGTTTATATGTTTGTATGAAACATAAATGACTCAATTTATAAGTCTACATACTCAACCAAATATTAAAAAATCATAACATCAGCTAATAATATCTTACAAATATCATTAACAATAAAATAACTAAAAATAGTAACAGTAACAACAAAATAGCAACAACAGCAATCAACCAACAATATTATATTGCAAAAAACTAGGAAAATTACATTAACAAATATACAGAGGATCATAATTTATGAAAAATAATTTTTTCGTGCATTTCTAGATGCAAAATTATTAATAATATTATCAAGATCAATATTGTCCAACATATTCTTCTGAATACATAACATAGCTAAATGATTCAACCTTTCTTGTGATATTGATGACCTCAAGTTGGCTTTTAATAATTTTAACCTTAAAAAACTTCTCTCAGCTGATACTACAGTCATAAGTATAATTAATAGAATTCGATAAGCAATTGAAACATTTGGATAATAATCTGCAGCTTTAATAAATTCTAAAATTTCAACTGATGATATTAACTCATTTGACAATGTCATTTATAATACTTTTAATTCAGAAAAAAAAGATAATCTAAATTCACACTTGACATATTATTACGAGAAAAAATTGTCCTAAAATTATTACTATCTCTCCTTTAAGATTGGTGAGGAAACCATAAGAACTTGTAAGATATTCTCCAAATCATAACTGCATTTCTCTTTGTCCATCGCTATCCTGTAAGGAATGCACCTGTTTGCACATATTACGAGAAAAGGAGTAAAAGACCTAAAGACCAATTCACTTCCAGCTCCGGGGCCCATTATGAGACGGTAGTTACACTACTTACACTAAAAGGAGTAAATTATTACCACGTCTCTATTACAAATTTTCTACATTTATTACCACCAAATAATGGGGCCCTTTTATGATGGGCCTGGCAGGTGCCCTGCTTTGGAGCAAAAGGTTGAACCCCAACTCAAAGGGCCCCCTACACCCCGGCCCGACGAAGCAACTGGGAGGATGTAAATCAGGTACTCAGCGACTCGCTAAGGGGGAGGTGAGCAACCCACAGGCCTATAAGGAGCTCCTGCCTAGGGCTGACACTACCTTTAGCTGCTCTAGCTCATATCTCATTTGAGCCATTTGGTTCATCAATGTATCTACTATAGCTCGAAGTTCGGTGACTTCCGACGATTGTGGTTGTCTGGTAGACGTTGCTGTACTGGACATAAAAGATTGCGAATAACACGTATTCACAAATAAATCTAGTCTGAATATTCTTCCATGACGATCCCTATCACCAACAACATCAAAATACGTCTGAGTCTCATCAATAAGTTGTTCCTCCTGAGACTGTCGCTGAATGGTTTGTTATATTTGGTCATATTAGAAACCAATGTTTACATTAGCAAGGGATTATTCATAATCAAAACTAAATGATTATAAAAGAAATAATAATAAGGTATTAAGTTCACATACATTTAGTTCTCTACATCGGCTGTTGACGTATGTTACACCGTTATGTTTTCTAGTGTGAGTATGCAAAAACAGCTGAGTAGATGTAGGAGGAAGACCCAAAGACTTTTCCTGCAATTATTCTTTTTCCAACAATCATTGTATTTTTTTCAGAAAATTATTGTAATTTTTATTATATCTAATCTTTGTCATTTACATAAATAACCACTTAATCATTTGATAATCTTCTACATGTAGGGCATTATGTATAAAATGCTTTATATATAAATCCTTTTAATTATCAAGAGGAAAATGTTTTAAAATTTTAAAGAAAACCTAGAAATCTCCAAACAAACTTAGGGGAACAATTGAAATTCCTTAAAATCAAAATTTTATCAAACTAGTACATTTTATCAAACACTTGGTATGTAGTCGAAGATTCATCCCTCATTCAAGACAAATAACCAATTTTTTTTTCCATCATTCTCCAACCAACTCATTAACCATCAATAAGATTTCATAAATTAACAACCAAAACCATAAACAAACTCCATTTGAACCAAAAAATTCAACCCAACATTCACACGTCATTGGAGAAAGGAGAGGGCGGAGAAGAGGACACTACATTCAGTTTGGAGCGATGGAGAAGACGACGCCAGAGATGCAGCAGCTCGACGGTGACAACGCACCTCCAGATGAGGGTAATGGTAGACGGAGGTGGCAGATAGAGGAGGAAGACACAGGTTGCGAGCGCGGACGCGGGCTGAGGGGGAGGGTTGAGGTTGATTTAAATGATTACCAAAACGATGTCGTTTTTGTTAAAGTTTTAAACATTTTAAACTTTAACAAAACATTTTAAACTTTAACAAAATGACGTCGTATGGTTTCAAACCTATACGACGTCGTTTTCGTAATCATTTAAACGTTTATAACTTTAACAAAACGACGTTGTATCGTTTAAAACCTATACGACGTCGTTTTGATTATCATTTAAACGTTTAAAACTTTAACAAAACAATGTCATATGGTATCAATACGACATCATTTTGGTAATCATTTAAACGTTTAAAACTTTAACAAAACGACGTCGTATAGGTTTTGGTAATAATTTAAATGTTTAAAACTTAAACAAAACGACGCCGTATAGATTTTAAAACCAATACGACGTCGTTTTGCTAATCATTTAAACGTTTAAACCCTTCAAGTTGAACGACGTTGTTTTGTAAGAGTTAAAAAACGACGACTAAATTGAATTTTTACCTACTGATTTACCTATGGAAGTATCTGTCGGTAAACTATTTCGTCTGATTTTAGCGACGAAAATTTATACCATCACTAAAGTTATATTTCCAAACAACATTACCGATGTCTATACTATTTCCGTCAATAATGCCCTACGATTTTTGTACTGTCGGTAATATTCCGTCGCTATTTTTGAGTTCTCTTGTAGTGAAAAATTCAATTGGTATTAGACTATTATAAAACATTGTCCTTATGTTTAAGTTTAATTTAAAATGATTATAAAATAAAGATTAATTAAGTAATTTTGATTTATAAAATTTATTATTTAAAAAAATTGACCTATTAATTAACAAATTGATCAGTTTTTAAAAACAAAAATTATTAAATAAGTCAAACTGAAAATTAAAAATTAAATTAAAAAATTAGATAGTTCAAGATTTTTACGATTAAACCGGATAAAACGGTTAGTTTTT
Organism: Erythroxylum shatona; assembly: GCA_027568895.1. Lineage (NCBI taxonomy): Eukaryota > Viridiplantae > Streptophyta > Magnoliopsida > Malpighiales > Erythroxylaceae > Erythroxylum > Erythroxylum shatona. The sequence goes on from JAOSBK010000206.1 coordinate 44,414,267, forward strand.
TTAATCATAGATAAATATAATATCATTTTATGGAATACATGTTACAAAAATGTGCTCGAACCTCATGCTTGAACTTTAAATTCATAGGAGTTTGGATCTGGTCCTGCCTATTGATAGAATGACTTCTTCAGAAAAAGAAGGAAAATTTGAAATATAAAATAAAATTTTATAAGGATATTTCATATTTAAAAATAGAAATTATAATTTTGTTTAAAAGATATTTCTATATCATAAAAAAGAGG
>JAOSBK010000206.1:44414608-44446675 GCA_027568895.1 Erythroxylum shatona
TAGAATAACCAAAACCTTAGCTTAGAAGTCCCAAAAATCCATAGATCTAACCTTCTCTTCTATCTTTCTTCAATCTCTACACAAACCCTAACTTCCATTTCATCCCATACTTGAACCTAACTCAAGCAAAGATGGAACTTACCTCTCACAAGTAGTTTTCTCTTATTTTCTCCTTCTTTCTTCCTTCCTTCAAGCCTCCTACGACTCTCACTCTTCTCCTAGCCGAAAGCTCCCTCTTTCTCCTTGTTCACGTTTTGCTTCTCTTCTTTCCTTTAGGTCTACGACAACTTGCTTCCTTCTCTTCCTTTAATTCATTTATATCTCAACTTAAAAGCCTACCTCAAAACTATGTAGTTTTGATACTCCTTTAAGCTCACTTGAAAGACTTTGGGCTCTCCTCCTCACAAGCCCACTATACCTTAATCCACTTATCCTTATTCCATTTATCTCTAAAGCCCATACTTTCCAACATCAATTCTAACCCTTCATTTAAATCTCAACTTCTAATACCCAATCATACTTACAAATTTTCAAGACTCAACACAATCTATATTTATAATTAAAACAATTAGAGCAAAATGAAAGGTAATTAAAGTAGATGAATAAATAAATAAATCCATAAATAATTAATAAATAAATAAAAATTTTCGGGGCCCAACAATAAGGATCTTGAAGAAACAAAGTGAAGAATAGCAAGAACTTAACGAGATAAGGGCGAGAGTGAGATGGTCGTGAGTGAAGAAAATGAGAAAGATGAAGAAGAGAGTATGTGGAACACGTGAGAGACAGAAAAAAGATGTCTTGCAAGAAGAAAATGTTGCAGGTGGGTTTAAAGTAATGCAAAAATTGTTTGGTAGGTGTCATGACATATGTCATCGCACTTACCACTTAAAGAATCAATTAACCTCTTTTAACAATGGTACTCAATACCATTTAATCTCTAGTCCATTTGTCACCCAATTTTCAATGTCACATTCTCAACAAACCCTAATACCATTTACCAATTATTTCATCTACCATTTGACACCTATTTCTATTACCATAAATTAATTGTCTTACCACTTAACATTTTTCCTAGTCCCAAAAATACTCAAAATTTCACCAAAAATTTTAAATCAATAATTATACTCACCAAGTCAATTTTCAAGACAAAATATTCACTATTCACATCATAATCATTTAAAAATTATTTATATCTTGGGATTAGTCAAATGAGTACATGAACAGTCATTATAATGTGTGCAATTATCAAATTCACATGTATGTATATTAATATTATGCATGAGCACGAAATGCAATTTCCTAGTTTCTCAATATTATCTCTCATATTTTGTATTCTAGGGTTCTAACTCTTAACATGAAGAAAACGGGATGTTACAAGTGGCTTTACAGGATTTGTTAAGTCTAAAAACTTTTATCTTATGTCAACTTTCTAATGGTCTTGGTTTACCTTTTTCTCTTAATGGTTACATTTGTATAACACATTTTGATATGATTTATTTTGATATTTACGATCTTGTTGCTCATGATACTATAAGTGGCTTAAGATATTATGTCATTTTTATTGGAGATTTTCTCATTATACATGAATTTATCTAATTAATGTGTTATAAGTTTGAATTATTTTCTATTTACTTTTATTTTGATAATATGATTTAGACTTACCTCTCTTGTAGCATTAAAATATTTTGCATTAATAATGTCAAGATATAAATTTCACTTATATTCTTGCTTAACAAGGTATTATTATTCAAAGATCTAGTCTAAATACTTCTCAAAAAAATATTTGGGCTGAATGGAAAAAAAGATGCATTCTTGATACTGTTTGAGTCCTTCTTATATTGTCTTTCTATCCCAAAACTTTTTAGACAGAAGAAACTCTTATTCTTGTATACACCATAAATTGTATCCCTTTTCTCATATCATAAATAACATCTCTCCTTATGAGTGATTATTCAATTATGCTCCAAATTACCAAACTACTAAGGTTTTTATTTTTATTTCCTTTGTTCCCCTATAATATGTTGGTTTCTTAGGAATTCCAAAGAACATAAAGGTTATAGGTGTAGGGATCCCCTGTTTCAAAAACTTCATATCTCTCAATAGGTAATTTTTAGGAACATAAGATGTTTTTCACATTTAAAATTTTCAGTCATTGAACCTTCTCAATAGTTTTTCTTTGATCCTACTATATACTTGTTTTATAACATTTCTCTTGCAAGCCCATTAATTAACTTTATTAGTTCAACACATTTGACACAGATTTAATCTATCTTCCTAAGTTGTGGTTCTTCCACTTCCACAAAATAACCTTTCTCCATCTACTTTCATTAGAATCTACAGAGTCTCATCTTCTTCCCCGTCATTCTAATCGAGTAAATCACCCCCTCTATTTGCCTTAAAGTTTTCTATGTTTATTATTGTATTGTCTCTCTATATAAACCTTATACCTATCGCGAGACTAGCTTTAACTGTGGTAGAAACCAAGGTGAAAAAACTATAAGCCCTTAGTAATACCAATACTTGGGACTTATTTAACTTACCTCTAGATAAGTCTATTATTGGCTACAAGTGGGTCTATAAAATTAATGTTGAACCCGAGGAGGTTCTAATCAATATTTTGATGATAGTAAAATGTAACAAATACTAACGAGTTTATTATTTTGATAAAAAGCAATATAAGAACAAAATAAAGTCGTAAATACAATACGATAGCTTATAAAGTTTATAAAGAGAAGTTGAAGTTTGCAACGTTGAAATGATGATTAAACTAAGAAAAGAAGATTAAGGCATATCAAGGTCATTCTTTAGTTGATAATGATAATTGTAATCCCATTTAATCACTTTGATATTCTAAAAGGCTCACCATAAGTCTTTACATTCAACAAAAGGCATTAAAACTTTTGATTTTAATAGAAAAACCTTTTGATATTTTAAACATTCTTTATGTGGTATTTTCGAAAAAAATTTAATCATAATTACAGTCAAAATTTTAGTTTTGAGTATTTGAATTTATTAAAAAAATATGTTTTTTGGGTGATTGGTCAACCAATATGGGTTAAAGTTGTTAAATTTGATTATCATGAGTTTTTTGTAACATTGGATGATGTATTGGTCTAACAATATGCCTACTAGTCGAACATTGTCCTAAAGGATAATGAATTTAGCATTTTTAATGCATATTGATCAACTAATATACTGTATTAGTCAACTAGTTCACTGTATATAGCCATTGCAACAGCTATTTTTTGGCTTCAATGGCTAGTAGAGATCTAAAATACTATAAATATGTGTTTTTCATTATTTTATCATCAAGAAGTTTGGATGTATTTTATAAACATTTCTGAGTGTTTTTTAATCATTAGAACATCATTGTTTCATATTTGTGTGATTGAGCCTCTTTGAAATCATCAAACAATAAATTGAGGTATTTTGAGTTGTAATATTTTTTAATTATATTATTATACTTAGGGTGGTCTAGGTGAGTTTGAGGTTATTTTTCACCTTGGATGAAGATTATAAAAGGGTTTCTATTTATTAAGAAAGATTGTATAAGGATTACTCTTTGCCTATAAAGAAGAATTATAGTAAAATTCTAAAAAGATTCTTGAAAGTGGATGAAGGCAAAAATCTTTTGTTGAACCACTATAAATAGATTTGCATTCTTTCTTCCCTATCCTCTCCAAATTATTTTCATTAAACAATATATACATATAATGCAAATCTATTTAATGCATACTAATCAACTAATATACTATACTAGTCAACTACTTCACTATATGTAGCCATTGCAATAGCTAGTTTTTGGCTTCATTGGCTAGTAAAGATCTAAAATACTATAAATATGTGTTTTTCATTGGTTTGATCATCAAGAAACATTTGGATGTATTTTATAAATATTTCTAACTATTCTTCAATCATTTGAACATCATTGTTTCATATTTGTGTAATTAAGCCTCTTTGAAATCATCAAATAATAAATTGAGGTATTTTGAGTTGTAATGTTTAGTTAATTATATTATTATACTTGGGGTAATCCAAGTGAGTTTGAGGTTCTTTTTCACCTTGGATAAAGATTATAAAAGGGTTTCTATTTATTAAGAAAGATTGTATAAGGGTTACTCTTTGCCTAGAAAGAAGAATTATAGTAGAATTCTAAAAAGATTCTTGAGAGTGGATAAAGACAAAAGTGTTTTGTTGAACTACTATAAATAGATTTGCATTCTTTCTTCCCTATCCTCTTCAAATTATTATTCATAACAATCCATATATATATATATAATGAAATCATAGCAAAGATCATAATGGCATATTTAGGAGTATCATAATCATTATTTAACCAATAGGGACAATGCTTTTTTTTGAAAAATTAAAGGAATATATTAATAGAACAAATTAGAAGTTCACAAATAGTCTACTGGGAACTCACATTCACTAGTAAAGAAAATTGAATAACAATCTCTTTACTAAAATAGCAAGAATACATTCATACAGGAAACTAGTAGCTAAACTTCCTTATAATCAATTGACTTTGTTTTTAAGAAAAAGGATCTCCTCGATGGTATGAAGGATCTCATATATTGTCACTTTCAAAGTAGCATATTTGTTTTTAAATCTTCTATTATTCCTTTCATTCCATATCCCTTAGATACAAGTCCCCATTGCAATAAAATAAGACTCTAAAGTGACCTTAGGAATGTAAGAGTGATCTATCAACCATTGAATAGTTTCAAAAAGGGAATTCCCTGTAAGGTCCCATTAACTAAATCTTTTGATCTCTTTCTTAACACTAGAAGCAAATTGACATTCAAGAAACCTCCAAGAGAGATAAATCTTTAGTAGAACTTTTTATGATGGAAATGATTACCTTTATTAGAAAACTAACATGAGATTCTTCTTAATGGCAAAAAGTGTAAACTTATGGGAAATAGTTCCAAATGGTCCCTTTATTCCTATGATAATTCTATCTAACAAAAAGATGTGTGAATTAAAGGAAAAATAGAACCTTAATATAAGAGATTAGTTTCCTTAAATAGTTAAAGCCATACACATCCTTTTTTATACATTAGGAAGAAATGAATTCAATAAGATCTACATGTGTGAAATGGCTCATGAAATATGACATACTTTATAAGTTACATATGAGGGAAACAATCAAGTAAAGGAGAGCAAAGTAATAATGCTAAGACAACATTATGAATTGTTTTAAGTAAAGTATGATGAAAGCATATCTAGCATGTATACTAGTTTTATTGATATCATTATTGCTATCAAAGATCTTGGAAAGACCGATGGTAATGTTGAAATGAAATGGTAAAAAAAGTTGCCTAGGTCACTCCTAAGGACACAAGAAGCTAAAGTGATGGCTATACAAGCCAAAGATCTAACAACACTATCATTAGAGGAGCATATTAGATCTCTTCTTATATATAAAATGAAGCTCTAAGAGACATAAGAAGAAATGATGCTTTCAAAGAAAAAAAATTAGTTCTTAAAGCTTCAAAAGAAGAATCAAGCGAAGAAGAAGAGACATAAACTAATGAAAGCAATAAAAAAGACATTAGCTTAATCCCAAAAAAATTCAAGAAGTTTTTGAAGAAGAAATTCTCCTAAAGAAAGGACTTTAAGGAAGGTAAAAAGTGATTTACAACCTAAATCCTCAAAGGTTATTTATTTTGAACGTAGAAATTTGGTCACATAAAGTCACATTGTCTTCTACTCAAAGATAATTAGAAGTATGAAAGAAACTATAAGAACGAGAAGAAGGACAAGAAGAAAGAACTTAAAGCATTAACTTAGGATGACACAAGTGAATTTGAAAGCAAGTATTTGAAAAAAAAAAGATAGCTCATATGTGCTTTACCTCTATAAATGATCATGAGTTAACATCCAACCTTAGCTTATGTGATAGTGATATTTATTTATGATGAATTAGTTTAAACTTTAAAAATCAGAAGTAGGAAAAGGAAAAAAATATCATTCAAACTTAAGGAAGTTTAAAAATAGTTTGATGTATGCATAAATGAAAATAAAAATATGAAAATTGAATTGCATAGCATTAAGGAATCTGAAAATATGATTACTGATGACAATTATAACTTAGATGAATTAAAAGATGAGAATGAAACATTAAAAAAGGAGGTTGATTCCCTTAAGGACTCATTTTCCAAGTTTATTAAAGGAAGTGAAAACTAAAAAACATGCTAGGATTTCAAAAAATTCCACTGATATATATGGAATATGATATAATCATGGAAGTGATGGCAATTCTAAAATCACATTGTCTAGAGAAATATTTACATGGCAAAGAATCATTACCTATGAGTATGGAGCATCCACATCTAAGCATATGCATAGGCATTTTACATTCACTAGGACTAGTTCTAAAAGCAAGCATCAAGTTTTCATAATGGCTCATAAGCTAGGCATTAAGTTAAATACTATCAGGGGAAGAATAGGCATAACTTCTATAATAACATGTAAACCCATTCATACCATTTTAGGCCTAAAAAAAGTATACATCAATCTTTCATTCGCAATTGGCATAATGAATATAATCATGGTAGCTCATTTCGCTATCCTAGGAAACCATTCAACACCTTTATTGTCCAAAAGAAGCTCCCTTATAATCTATACACACATAGTAATGCATTTATGCATCTTCATAATTATATAACGTGGTATGTCATTTTTATGGTAAGTGTGAACATATTGATACTTTTTTTCTCAAAAAAAAGAATAGCAAGCAAACCTTTGAAAGTGTGGACTAAAAAGAAGGAGTATAACAATTAATGAACTAATGTTATTTAATATCTAAAACATATTAACTAGCTTATTTTATAGGTTTCCTAAAAAGAAAATGGTACATCGTAAAGATGGTAGTTATTGAATTAAGTATTATTTTTGAAGAGATTATATTTTTATCTTGATGAATTTAAACTTTTTGTAACCAAGAAAGCCTTTAAAATATTTATATATAATATGGAGAAGTTTGCATAAAAAGAGTAAGAATAATTAAAGACTTTTCAAAAGAAACAATTATTGAACCAAGTGTGGATGATAGGAAGGACGACATGCCTCCAACAAATTGTAAACTTAAGAAGAATCTTCTTTAAAATCATCATAAGTGATATTCAACAAGAGGTAAATATTAGTTCATGCTTTAAAAAATTGTCACATATTACTCTTATTTATTGATAAGTGTCGTTAAGCGTATATAAAGTAAATCCTTATTTCAATTTCAAATTTATTAATCAATTTAGTATAGAGCAAATAAGAGTTGATCCCATCAATAAAGTTAATTTACTAATTCAGTTTACTTATTATAATACTTTTAATTAAAAAATTTCTAACGAGACAATCTATTTTTTTAAAAAGACACAATTATATCATAATAATTTCGCTTGTACGAAAGGAATTCCATAACAAAATATAAACATCATCAACGCTCATGTATTGTCCTCTTTAACCACATTAGTAAGGTACAACATCAAAACTTAACAAAATGAACGTATGAAAAATTTTAAAAAAATCCATCAATCAATATTCAAAAAGCTGATAAATTATTTTATGACTTAATAAAATTCAATGTAGAACTCAAAATAGCCAGCATTAATCATAAAACATGAAATATGAATTTTTCTTACTTCATCATAAAAAATTACAATTGATTAAATTAGATTATTAATTCACCATTCAAATGCTGTAGAATTCTGTTATGTCATAGTCATAATCTTAAACTTTAGAATAAAGAGAAAAATGAAAACTAAAAAATTACAGCTTCTAAATTACTTCCAAACTCGACCCAATTTCGTTAGATAGTTTAAAACTTATGTAATTTGTAGGATAAGTCAAATCATAGGTAAAACAAGAATTATGTATTTAAAAATTTAATTTGCTTTCCCAAACTTAAAACTCATCTTAACAAAAATCTAGAATATTTATTGCAACTTGGATAACATTTAGAAAAGCCATCATTCTTCATCTAAATTATTCATTTTTTAATAAAATATTTTGGTCCATTTGAAACTTCAATGCAAGTAATTTGTGAGAAGTTGAAAACCTATGAATTAATCCAAAATAAATGCAAGTATATATAAAAAAAGGGGGTTTAGAAATTTTGAATTGAATACAATCAAAATAAATAAACAACTTCTAAATTTATTCTAACTTAATCTAATATGTACAAGTGAACAAATAGTGTTTTAATTGGCCTTGCAATTAGATATACTTGGATCATCCGAGTTATTTAATAGGTTAAGCATAGAAAACTAATAAGCTAGCTCCTACTTATCTCCCTTCAATTTCTATAATCGAACCAGCTCAATCCCAACTTAAAGTGCATTATGAACTTAGAGATACATCCAACCACGATAATTTATTCGAAGAACAAATAAATTCTAGCTCATACAACGCATTATGAATTAACTATTTAAGTATCGCATTCACATAATCAAGGAAGTCTTCAATCATATAAGAACATGAATTACAGATCAAAGAATTCATACATTTTATTAGGTATTAAATTAACTCAGTAATAAGTAAATTAATTTAGAAAATTAATAATCCAAATATTCAAATTTCATCTCTAAACTAAATTTAACAACTAGAATAAACTAAGCATAAGAAATCATAAACGAAGAGGGGAGAAGTTCTAAAACAATCATTCAATTTTTTTGTCTTCACAAACCTCGGACTAGCCTTAAAGGTCTAGAATTTCTTCCTCCACTAGTGGTGAACTAGCTCAATCTTAGTGGTTTGTGGCTTTTTGAACATTCCTACACCTCCTTGTGCTAGCTTCTTATTTCAATCACCTTTGACAGATGAAAAATACTCTTTGAAATCTTACCTTTGCATGGATTGCTTGTTTGTCTTTCTCCCTAATTGTTGTAATGGTTTTATAGCCTCTAAAAGATCCCAAAATGTTGCACGTTACTAGAATTCTGATGAGTTTCTACTTATATCTTCCATTTTGAAGAGATTTGATGGAGATAAAGACATCGGGTGGGTGAATGTTAAATAACTTGGATCATCCGAGTTATTTAATAGATTAAGCATAGAAAACTAATCAGCTAAATCCTACTTATCTCCCTTCAATTACTATAATTGAACCAGCTCAATCCCAACTTAAAGTGCATTACGAACTAAGAGATACATCCAATCACGATAATTTATTTAAAGAACAAATAAATTCTAGCTCATACAACGTGCTATGAATTAACGATTTAAGTATCACATTCACATAATCAAGGATGCCTTCAATCATATAAAGAACATGAATTATAGATCAAAGAATTCGTACATTTTATTAATTGTAAAATTATCTCAATAATAAGTCAATTAATTTAGAAAATTAATAATCCAAATATTCAAATTTCATCTCTAAACTAAATTTAACAATTAGAATAAACTAAGGATAAGAAATCATAAATGAAGAGGGCAGAAGTTTTAGAAAAATCATTCAATTTTTTTTATCTTCACAAATCTCAAACTAGCCTTAAAGATCTAGAATTTTTTCCTCCACTATTGGTGAACTAGCTCAATCTTAGTGATTGCTTTTAGAACATTCCCACACCTCCTTGTGCTAGCTTCTTGTTTCAATCGCCTTTGACAGATGAAAAACACTCTTTGAAATCTTACCTTTGCATGGATTGCTTGTTTGTCTTTCTCCCTAATTGTTGTGATGGTTTTATAACCTCCAAAAGATCCCAAAATGTTGCACGTTACTAGAATTCTGATGAGTTTCTACTTATATCTTCCATTTTGAAGAGATTTGATGAAGATAAAGACATCGGGTGGGTGAGTGTCCTTCCCCCTTGTATTGTACTTATGTTGCATTTTGTTTCTCTACTGCTACGCATGTTTTGTTTTCCTCTTTTGGTTCTAAGTTTTGGGCTATTTTGGCTACTTCTTTTGTCTTTTACATTTTGTCTTCTAACTACTGCGTTTTGTTCTTTTCCTATTGCTTTTTGGACTGGTTTTAAGTTGTTTGTTATTTTTTTGTTAGGCTTTGTTTTGGATTTTTCTTTTTGGGTTAGATTTTCTTTTATCTTCCTTTCCTTAAGTCCACCAAGCCTATAAGAAAATATTTAGTCCAAATTTAAGCCCTTTTTAGAAATAAAATATGAAATTAAATAACTTGAATAATTAATAAGAAAATGCAATAATTTAACCCAAATGTACTATGTAAATAATATGAAATAGGGGTGCAAAATATACTATAATTTCTACTTGTCATTTATCAAGTTGAGTATAAAGCCTTAATGTTGATTGTTTGGGTTTAATTTATAAATGAGTTTTTTAACATTTGTTTTTATAATGTGAACCTTAAACTTAGAGATTATGTGCAAAATGGCATTATTAAGTTAGAATTTATATCAATTAGATAATAATTTCTCTAAACACTTAAATAAGGATAGATTTAGCACAATAAGTAGATAATTAGGTATGTTTAATAGAATTTCTATATGATAAGGATCGCCTATATGTTTTATTTCATCCTTGATATTAGCTGATTGATTATGGTTTAAATCTTTTTATTTGAGTTTTAAGGCTACTTTCTAGCTTTTTAAAATAAAATTATCAACCAATTCCTTAACGTAGATGACTAATGTATATAAAAAAATATGTTTTTCGCATTTGTTAACTTTCTGGTTATTTTTTGGATGCCTTTATAGACACGTTGGTCAACCAATACCCTCATATAGTCGACTAATATTCCCGTATCAGACATTCCTTTTACTTTCTACTAATTCTAGTGATTTTGTGGTTAATAAATGTCACTTCACCTAGGCAGTAATTCCAATTCAACAAGGTTAAAAGGATTTTGGTTGCTCCTCTAGTCAAGCATTGTCCTATTAAGAAACATTCCTTTTTAGTGAGTTTGTAAGTAGATTGGATGCATATACTAGTAAACCACACTAGTCGTTGGTCAAACGATATGATTCTATGGTCGAACAATATAGCTATTAAAAAAATGTTTAAAACGGCTTCATCAATCTAATATGAGGTAAGCACTAGTCAACTATGTAATTATGTAGTTGACTAGTCTTTATGCTATAAGTGATATATCCTTATCTTTCCTTCTATTTTCCATTTTGCTTGCTTATGCCTATCAAAACCTAGACAACTCAATATTTTCTTTGGAAAATAATATCCCCTATTGTAATTAACTACCTAATCTTTAATTTTTTTTCTTTCCCTTCATGTTAATGATCATTAAAAATTACATTCTCATTGGATAAACCCAAAAAATTTGGGTTTTTTAAATAATGCTAATTTCTTTAAAATTGTTTCTACAAATCGCACTATTCATTTTCTCTTTAAAATCAAATGTGATTGCATCAAAATGAAAATTTATCATTGTTGGGTCTTAAATTTAGTAAATTTTAAAATTTTCTTAATTAAGAGTTATCTTTGTCAAATTGATAATGTTAGTCCTTAATGGCACCTAAGAGTGGGATGAATTGGGCATTTAAAAATTCAATAAATTTTGTAACTAATGTACTCAAATAATAACAATCAATGTAAATAAAAATGAGGCAAGTTTAATATAAATCAATTAAATTAAAAAGGATAGAGAAGAGAGAATGCAAATTGATTTATATTTGTTCGACAAATAACTATTGCTTACATCCACTCCTAAGACTCTTCTTGAAATTTTATTATACTTCTTCTTTTAAGGAAAAGCTTTGTGCAATCTTCATTGATAAAGAGGAAACTTTCTTACAATCTTCTTCAAAGGTGAGAACAAATCTTAATCTCACTAAAAACACCCCCAAGTATAACAACATATTCCCCAAACCAAATATTACAACTCAAAATTCCTCACTTATTCACTTGATAACTCCAAAAATGGCTTACTCACACAAATCTAACACAATGATGCTCAAATGATTGAAAAACTCTTTAACATGTGTGTATATAACACCCAAAACCTTGTTGATGTTAATATAATAGTAAAATCGATAAGTTAGGGCCAACATTTGAGGGCGATTAGCTAAAGGTCTAGCTAATCACCAGTTATAATACCATAACGGTTACAAATTGCCCATTGCTTACTTTACAAAGGATGTTAGATTAAAGAGAATCTCTCAACTCTATCAGTTAGTTCATAATCCATAAAGTAGCATCACTTTTAATTTCCTAAAAGCTTTTCCCTTTTGAAAAATACATATGGATCCACTTCACTCAAATTGCTTCATTTTTAGATAGAATTCTCTATAGTGATTTTCTTATTAGCACCTTGTTATGATTTTCAAAGATTGGATGCCTAGTCCTCTAGTAAATTTAGGTTTGTACACTTCCTCCTAGTTGACGTCATAGTGGAATCATGATGTATCTTCTCCACTTTATAGAAATTTCTTTAATAATATCCTTAATAAATTGTTTATGAAGGGGTATGTTTGATGACTAATAAGTATGTAAGGATTGTTTGATGAGTGTCAGTCTACATGCAAATGAAAGAATTTTAGTGCTCCATTTTAAAATTCTTTTGGGGATTTTCTATAACAAAAGGATGCATTATATGCCTTGACCTTATAGTTGAGATTGGTAGTCCTGGGTATATGAGAAGGCAGTCTTTACTTTCTAGTCTAGTTATGGCATAAACAAGTTAGATAAATGCTTCCCACTAGCATATATGATTAAATGGGTCTTATTAAAGTTAACTGACAAACCTGATAGTTCCTTAAAGAATTAGAAAGAGGGAATAAATAGGATCAATGATTTATCATTTTCCTTAGAAAACAAGAGGAGATCATCTATAAAGCATATATTAAAAAGCTTAATATTTTTACATCTACTATGATATTCAAACCCCGGATCCTTGTTGATTTTTAGTAAGATTAATCAAGTAAGTGGCTGTATCTAGAGGATGAATATGTATGGTGACAAGGGTTCACCTTATGTCAGCCCTTTGCTACCTTGGAACTACCTTCAGGGAACTCCATTAATAAGCAATAAAAAAGGATGTAGTGCTAATGAATTCTTCATTTCATAAGATATGAAAAGTTTTTAGGCTAATAGGATATTGTCCCCTATAAATCTATTTTTTAGAAATGAGCTCTAGTAATCTTATTCTTCACTAATTTTAGCCTTTTTATCAATGATTTTGGATATAACCTTATATATATGTAGCATAATATAGTTCTAGGGATCTTAGGATCAAGAGTGATATAAGACATGTTTATTTTTTTTTAGCATTGCCTTACTCCCAAAAAAATCTAAAATAACATCCTTAACTACCTCATTTTATTCAAGGCCATGTTTTTGGAAAAGAGGAAAAAAAAGTCATTAAGCCCATCAGGGCTAAGGAATTTACATGGACTTAATTGGAATAGGTTTGTTTCCACCTTTTCCCTAGTTACTAGTTTGCTTAATAAGTTCATATCCTCTTCAGATATTTGGTTGTTGAAGAATTCTCTTAGTAGATGAGTGGTAGAGAAGTTCCTAGCACGTGACCCCAAAGTGCCTTTGTAGAAATTATACACCTCTTTCCTTATCTCATCTTAGTTGAGGATTATTATCTTGTCCTGCTTTTAGAGAGATGGACTTAACTTTTCAGTGCAAGAAATTTATATTTTTGTCTCCTTCTTTAAGCCATATGACCTTTTCTCTTTTTTTAATAAGGAAATTATGAACCTATAAAGCTTGGTAATATTATAAAGAGTTTTTTTCTCTTTACTTAGGAACACAGTATCCCCATGATTGAGATTATGTTGGTATTGAATTTCTATAAGCTGAGCTTTTATCAATTCAATATTATGTTAAGTGTTTCTAAATCTACCTTGGTTGAGCATTTTAAGCTCCTCTTTCATCGTCCTTAACTTCCATATGCATATGTAAGAATAAAAGCCACTGATTTTCTTAGAGATGCTTTTCTTGATAGCTTCTTTGAATCATCCCACTTCAGTAAAGAAGTTAATGAAAACTAGATTTCATGGGTGGTTGGTTATAATTTTTTTAACAATTATAGTGTGATGGCCAAAGAATATTGGATTTCCAAAATGGATTGTATTTAAGGGAAAAGCATTTGTCCATTCCTTATTTATCATAACTTTGTCCAACTTTTTTATAGTACTCTTGTCACCTTGCTATTTATTATTCTATGTATAAAATTGTCCGTAGAAATTTAAATCAATTACCTTTATACCTGAGATGCATTCCTCTAAGCATCCATAATAATTGACAAGTTGTTCATTACTAGTTGCTTTGAATTGTATATTATGTTGTTAAAGTCTCTAAAAATCATCTAGGGCTATTGATGATAGTATAGATGCTTATCAAATCTTTCTGTAAGGAATTCCTTTGATTGCAAAGTTGGAACCATATATAAGAGAGATCATCCACTTATTTTTATTATAAAGCAATACCATCTCCATATACATAAGTTAATTTGATGAGTATAATACAGATATCACTAATAATTTATACTACAAAATGATTACACCAAAGTGGTGATTCATATGATTTGATATACAAAACTCAGGCTATAGTACTTCTTAACCTTGATTTTGGATTTCAAAACACCTATAAATATGGTTTTTATTTCTTAAATGAAGTCTCTAAGAGCTTATTATTTTTTTAGTGTTTAATTCCCCTAAATTCTAAATTTAAAAGTTCATCAAGATTTATCTTAGCTCTTTTAAACTTTATTCCTCCTCCCTAATCTTCTTTTATTAACCTTGGTAAAAGCTTCAAGGTTAGTTTGATTGATTGATTTGTCTTAGGAAAAGGGACTATCCCCATAACTATTCTCGAAGTGGACGTTAGTTGGAATTTCCATGTAAGTACTACAAGCACCAGAAATGGAATTGGAAGCTTGGATATTTTTGTTGATTTTAGGGATGTTCTAGTTGTTTTTATGTAATCCAAGGATAAGCTCTTAGGTATTTTGAGTTTCTAGTTTCTTCATATATATTAGCAATAGGAGCATCAGAAGGTCCATTAGTGTTAGGATTAGTATTAACTCCACTTAATAAATTATCAATTCCCAAAAATTTCTAAAAGTCCCTCTTGAAATTTCTTTTCCCAGTTGGCCTCTAGACCTTGTTATGTTGTGTTAAAATTGGCTTCCATGAATAAGAGCATTTAACTGAGTCCTCTACCAAACTTATGTCCTCACTCAATCTTATTGTAGGAATTTTCTTTAGTAATTCAGAATCTATTTCCACTATGACACATAGTCGAGCATTCCCTACACAGTTCCTTGATGTTTTATTATTATCCATGCACTTTTGGTTCCCAAAGCAAAGGCCCCTTGTAGATTAATAACCAAAACTAATGTTATATAAGTTAATCCATAAAGGAATATGGGTTTTCTATGATTATTTGCCAAGGTAATCTAGGTTTTTAGAATTAGAGAAATGTTAGGGAACTTTCCAAGCGCCAAAGACCACTCTTAAGAGCTCTTTTAGTAAAATCTATCTAGCAAAGAGAGAAAAGGAAGAGGTTTTATTTATTAAGTAATAACTCTTTTACCCATAAATTCCTCTAATTCTTATTATTCCACTAGTAGACAATTGGAAAAGCAAGCCTTTTCCTTAAGAAATAGCTAACCAAAGTTGAAGCCCAAGTGGTGACTCCTTTTTTTAGTACTTCAATTATAAATAAAGACCATCCTAACCGTTTACTTTACTAAAGGCATATAGAAGTGGAGTGAGATATGAAGTAAATCCTTTATTAATATAGAAATCACGTAAAGTATCCAAAATACACAAGAAGGGGTTTGAATTGTGTAATCTTTTGAGATTTCTTGAATATCTTTACAACTATCAGATGAATACCAAAAACACTTTACTAAAAATTGATAAGTATTGAAATTGCAAGTAATTTTACTACTTATATAACAACAAGAAAATTAAAGTATAAAAGTTAGAGAATAGACGCTGCGATTTTACTGGTTCAACCCCTTGGGCTACGTCTAGTCTTCAGAGTTTGTCTGAGATTTCACTATACTTTTCAAATTTTACAAGTATTCTTTCTTCCCTTCCAGAGCCTCTTTAGGTCTCTTTGACAAAATTTTCTTTCTGTTATCTTAGCCTCTCCAATCTATAGCCTTTTCTTTCTCTCTCTAAGAAAAAAATCTTGAGCTTTACATTACAGTCGGATTCGCTCTCTTGTTTTGCACTTTGAATACAGAATTTTCTCTAAGTATTGTATAATCATAGTTTTCTCTCTTATAAGAAAAAATTGATTTAGTCTTCGACTAGGACTAGTATTTATAGCCTAAGTCTCCACTGTCTTCTTGAAAATTGCTTCTTGAATCTTCAAGAAACCGTTATTTAGTTGAGTTTTGTAACTAACTTCAATTAACTAACTGTTTGATGTTCTAGAGTATCTTCCTTTTTGTATCGTCTAATATTGTCGCTTCATCTGTTGTTTGCACTTCGTCTGTTGTTTTCGCTTCGTCTGTTGTGTTGCGCTTCGCCTGTTGTTTGCGCTTCGTATGTTATTTGCACTTCGTCTGTTATTTATGCTTCGTCTGTTGTTTTCGCTTCGTCTGTTGTTTGCGTTTCATCTGTTGTTTGTACTTCGTCTGTTATTTGCACTTCGTCTGTTATTTACGCTTTGTCTATTGTTTCACTTCATTTGTGATGACGTGTATCATCTGTTGCTGACATATAGTCTGGGATGACTAAGTGTTACTTACATTTTTCTGCACACTTAACAAACTTATCAAAACAGTTCATATGTTTATAAGATTATTATTATTTGATTGTCACCAAAATTAATAGAAGTGAAGTCTAATTAACTTAACAAATTTGTCTAAGGTTGACATTAATTTTTTTATTGTTAGGGTATATAAAAGAAGAATAAAGATGTAATGAGATCACTCTTTCCTCCATAGGATGGAAAAGAGAAGGTAAAAAGCATGAAAAGAAGGTAATGAGCTACCAATTTAACAAAAAAGAAGTATATAAGCTTAACTTGATATGAACCTTGAACATATAGGTCGGGGATGAATTTTTTGGCACAAGGACAAGTAAGCAAAGTTTGCCAGTGAAGAACAAGGTTTGAAATATTGCATTAAATTAAAATATATTACCATTGTATTTGTATTAAGAAATAATATTACACATAATTATGACTAATGTAACTTGAGTGTTTGTATAGTTGTTAAATGCGATGCTTATTTTAGAGTTGTTGAAGTGGGTCACTAATATGGGATTTAGTGAACTAAGAGAAATTAAGAGGTTTAGAGTAAAGAGGGATGTGTGCTACTAGTTGTGTACACAGTGATGAGTTGTCATGAGAATAAAGGAGGATTAAGTTGATGAGATTAGTGGTCAAATCGTAGCATACATTGTGGGCATTCCAAACATAACAAAGTAGGTATTTACAAAACCTGACTAAGCTAAGATGATGAGGGTTTAAGAGGAGTACAAAATCAACGATTCATATATCATGTAAAGTGCATAATCAACAAAGTAAGGGGTACACAAATGAAGGAATATTTCTAGTGAAACTTCCTTTTATATATTTTGGGTATTTTTCTATATCTCAATGCCAATTATGGTATAAGCCTTCAATTTTTGTATATTTCTATCAATGTTGATGAATTTAAGCAATTTTGTTAGGGATATTTCTTTATTAGCTATCTTTTTAAGTATGCTCACAAGTTCTACAAAAGTATAATTAGTAAAGGTATATCTCTTTCTATTAATGGATGGGTAGTTATATTGAAGATAAGTCATGAGTGGTAGAAAAGTGATTGAGTTGATTGAAAGGTGATTACAAGAAAATTATAAATTATCGACAAAAAATTACCAATGGAAAAAATTCATTAGTAAGTTAGCAAAGGAAATTTAACTGCAGTAGTATTTGCCTTAAAGATTTGGAGACACTATCTGTATGGAGAAACTTTTCAGGTGTTCACTGATCATAAGAGTTTGAAGTATCTGTTGAGCCAGAAAGAGTTGAATATAAGACATAGGAGATGGATAGAATTGTTGAAAGATTATTATTATACAATTGAGTATCATCCTGGCAAAGCTAATGTGGTAGCTGATGCATTAAGTCGAAATTCCAATAGCTGTGTAGCTCAAGTACAATTATCGAGGTTACCGAGCCTAGTTCATTTGAGAGCACCAAATGTTGAATTGAATTTGAGGTAGAATGAAACATTGATAGCTGTATTGAAGTTGAGATTAGTATTGCACAAAAGAATTAAAGAGGCTCAGAACAAAGATCCAAAATTAGTAAAGTTAACTGAGAAGTTAAAAGTCAAGGTGGATTCCAAATTTGAAGTGAGAGATGATACATTATGGCTTAAACAAAGATTGTGTGCACCTGATTTTGATGATTTGAGGAAAGAGATTTTGGAGGAAGCACACTCAGTAGCTTATGCTATGCATTCTGGTACCACCAAGATGTATAGCATGCTGAAACAACATTACTGTTGGCCTAGATTGAAAAAGCAAATCGTAGAGTTCGTTTCTAAGTGTATAACTTAACAATAGGTTAAGGCTGAGCATTAGGCTCTAGTTGGAAAATTACATTCGTTGCTTGTTTCAGAGTGGAAATGGGAACAAATCACGATGGATTTTATCATGGGTTTTTTGAAGACTTCGAGATAGCATGATGCCATTTGCGTCATCATTGATAGATTGACCAAGTCGGTTCATTTCTTGCCAGTGAGAGAAAATTATTCACTAGATCAGTTAGCTCGACATTATGTGAATGGAGTTGTGAGATTATATGGGGTTCTAGTGTCCATTGTATTAAACAGGGATCCTAAATTTACCTCAAGATTTTGAGGTAGCTTACAGGCCGGTTTAGGTAAAAAGCTGAAGTTCAGTACAACATTTCATCCTCAGACAGATGGTTCGCATGAGAGGACGATCAAGACTGTTGAGGATATGCTCAGAGCTTGTGTTATGGAGTTTCAAAGAGCATAGGATCAATATATAGCTTTGATAGAATTTACCTACAATAATCAGTATCACAGCAATATCAGTATGGCTGTACGGCAGAAAGTGTTGTTCGCCTTTATATTGAGATAAAGAGGGTTTAAGAATTTTCGAAGGCCCAGAGTTGATTCAAGATACTGTTGACAAAGTGAAATTGATCCGTAGTAGAATTAAAGTAGCACAAGATAGGCAGAAGAGCTATGTGGATTAACACAGATGAGATATGGAGTACCAGGTGGGGATAGAGTATTTTTTATAATATCATCTTGGCATAGTGTGCTGAGATTTGGCAAGAAGGGTAAGTTAAGTCCAAGGTATATTGATCCATATAAGATAATTGAAAGAATTGAACCATTGGTTTATAAGTTAGCCTTACCGTCTAAAATGGCTCAAATACATAATATGTTTCAGGTGAGTATGCTTAGGCGATATTGGTCGGATCCAACTTATGTGATACCGACTTAGAAGATTAAAGTCACTAGTAATCTGAGCTATGTTGAAGAACTAGTGAAGATAATTGGCTATCAGAATAAACAACTGAGGAACTGAGTGATCTCAATGGTGAACATCCTTTGGAAAAATCATTCAAGTGAGGAAGCCATATAGGAAACGGAGGAGTATATGAGAAATCAACACCCTTACCTATTTGATCATTTATGTAAGAATTTTGAGAACGAATTTTTATTAGAAGGGGAGAATTGTAACATTCTATTATCCATGTTAAAGCTAGAATTGTGTATTATGAGAAATTACTGAGAAATTAGAACATGCATGTCATGTTTAAGTTAAATATGACATGAACATTTTCGCACATTCATATGATTCTATATACATTCATTGACATTTTTCAGGTATAATTGAGTTATTAAATGTGATTTGGCAATTTTTGTATATTTAGGATATTTGAATTTTTTGGTGAATTTTAGAAAAATATTAAAATATGGACCAATTATAGTGTGACATGTGGCAACATGTATATGTGACAAATGGCTTGTATGTGTGGTGATAAGTGGCAAACTTACTTGAGTGACATATGTGATACATGCAAAATAGCCAAGTAGTTGGATTTGAGTAAGGAAAGATTACACGTAGCTTATGTTCTGATTAGGAAGTGATTACTATAGCTTTTGAAATCCACCGAAACCATTCAATTGAGAACTCTCTCTTTGTTCCTCGTCCATCACGGATATTGAATCTTTGTGGGTAAATGAGTTACTCTTACTACTAAGAAGTATAGCTAATTCAAGTAAGTGTTTGTTGTTAACGTTTTTACAGTGTAAATATATACATGCATGAGGAGTTTAAGAAGTGTAGTTTCGGTGATGAATAAACTAGATGATGGATTTGTTAAATGTGAATTGTTCAAAAACTGTATGAAATAGATTCTGGTTTGATATTTTTGAAAGTTTACATAAATTGATTTAGAAATATATGTACTATGTCCTGGTTTTGAGAAATACGAATATGGTTATAAGTTGATGTACTGTGCATGCATGAATATGTGAAGTGTCAACGGAAATGAATTTGAATGAATTTAGAACTAAGGGAAAAGTTTAAGGTGATATAGTGTTGTGGGAAAAGCATTATAATGGAAAGTTTATGATGAAATGAAGTTGTTGATGAAAATGAGAAATGTAAAAAAAAAAAAATGAAAAGTGCAGGAATTGGTAAATATCCGTATATGTTTTGTTTTTAGTGTTAGTGTGTAATCTTGAATTTGATATATTGTGGATGAATTTGAACTGTAATAGGAGATAAATGAAGTGAAAGAGTAGATAAAAGTAAAAAGATATGCATCGGATCAAAGTATAAGAAATTGGAAAATTACACTAGAGAGAGGAAGTAAAAATGAAGTTAAAAATTTTTGAAGTTTGGAATGTAAGTTTGAATTTGATTTGTTTAGAGATTGTATTGGGTATAGACAAGTATAATAGATGATTTAGATGTGATTAAGTTGGAAAAGGAATGAGAAATCTTAAAAAGAAGAAGAAGAAGAAGGAAGCAGGTCGCATGACGCCTAAATTTTGGTGTGCCTTGTGATCGTGCATACGTTCAATTGTTTTTCTAGAAGAGTTGTTTCTGAACATCTATCCTTCTTTTGCCTATAACTTCTTCTATGGTTATCCAATTGGGATTATTTTTTGTTTGGAATACATTAGAAATATAGGGCTACAGATTGTATGAAGAAATCAAATCTTAATTCAGTCTCTAAACTTACAATTTCTAGATGAAATTTAAGTATGATATACTATTTCAGAATGAGAACATTCCAAAAATATTTGGGGTATAACTTTCAAAGTACTGAACCAAATTGAATGATTTTGGTGTCATTAGAAACTTAAGACATTGCTAGAAGGAAGTGTTGCCTAATTATGTCTTTTACCTTATCAGAATGATCATGGAAAGTTAACTCGAAAGTATGTTGTTAGAAAAATCTGAATTGATCAATTAGGATACGAAATTTGTTTCACATTATTTTATTGTGATCCAAACCCTAAGTATAAATTTTATTTATGGGGGTTTTGATATATGAATGATATGGTGATAAGGATCACAATAAGACACCTGGAATTGTCATTGAACATGCATTGTGCATATTTTCTATACATAGATGTGCATAAAGGCATGCTTATATATTTGTGCAAAAGTGTGATATTTGTAAATGTGTTTTGTATGATATGCCATGATAATGTGAATATTGAATTATTCATTATCTGAATGAATATATGTGAGCCATGTGATTTTGTGTACTTGAACTAGGTGAAATCATCAATGATGATTCACTCATTGAGTTCGCAAAACTCATAAAAAATTGTAACGTGGCTTTTCTGGTACGATATAGGAGACCTAGTTTCTTTCACCGGATTAGAGGAACATTTTTCACTTAGTTATAGCTCAAAGGTCTGTCAGCTGATATAAGAAGAGTTGTAATTTTGTATTTTGTAGTTTCTTTTCTAGAACTTATATAAGGATTGTAAAGTACAGTGAAAGCTTTTGTCAATGGAAGCAGTGAATGGTTTTAAAATTTGATGACTTTTAATTATGTTATATGATGTCATGTGTTAAGTTGGATATGTTTTTGCTCTATCATACCATTATCATAGGATATTTAATTGAATGTCCTTGGATATTCAGATATATACTCTATGATAGTAGGATGTTGCAGGATAGGCCAAGGAGCACTAATTCACCATCCGATAGCTAGGGTTACTCTGCGTAGATTTTCAAAAAAAGCTAAAATCTAAGAACTATTTGCAGATGGTAACTAGGATCTTTCCTAACAGGAGATCAAACTTCTTTCACTACCATAGTATAGACACAATGAAGGAGAGGATATATATTTATGGAATACTCTAGTTGCATTGGACATAACCAATAGGCAAGTAAAAAACTAAAGTATGGGATAAACTTAAGTATTGGATGGTGCAAGTTGATATGGAGTAACACTCTCAAACCAAATGCCAGCTTCTTATGCTGGTTAGCTATAAAGGATAGAATAAGCACTATGACAAGATTAAAGTTCCTCTCATCCTCTAAACAATGTATTCTTTGCAACGTAGAGGAAGAGGACAGAGACCATTTATTTTTCAAGTGGGATTAAACTAAAAGGGTATGGAGGCTGATTTCCTCTCTATGCATCCTTAATTGCTATCAAAGCAATCTAAATGGTATTATACAAGAGATATTGCAGATCTATACATCTAAGCATGACAATGATGTTTACATAGTTTCCATTACAATATGTATTCAGGAGATCTGGAGAGAGAGAAATAACATAAGATTTGCAGGAAGAGAAAGAGGCATACACTCACTCACAAAAATCATTTCTAACAATATTAGAGAACAACTAGTCATAAATCATATGGAGAAGAAATGCAGTGAGAGACTAGTAATTTCTTGGAGACTTTAATGAGACTCCTAGAATACAAAGTAAATTTTTAACATTACATCTATATTTCTTACACAAGCAAGGAACCACACACATATCATTTGTGCATTAATCTAAAGTTGGAGTTCTTACCTTACGGGGTTCCTTCAAGAGGTCTTAGCGCCTAATCCTCTACATCCATCACTAATACTGAAGGCAATTAATCACTTGAGGGGGATATTACCCTTATTTGTCCATGTATCAAGTATAGAGAAAGACCTATTAAGTAACCCTAATCAGAGAAGTCATGAGTTAAGAAGAGCGTGAAGATGAAAAAACAAAAGCTCAAATAAAAAATCCCTTCCCTCCTTAGCTATCACCTAGGGAAAGAGTTGAAGGAAGCTTTCAAATTACCCTAATTTGGAAACTTCATAAGGTTCTTTTAGATGGGGGAATTTTGTTAATACTCTATAGGAAGGTCCGAGGTGCATTACACCAGGCCGTTGTATATTGTGCTATAATATACAACTTGTATGCTTATAGTATAACATAAAATAAGCGAACAAGTTTTTTTGACACCATTGCCAAGGATTATGATTTTAACATCTTATCTAATTTGAATTCTTTTAATTTAAGGAGTTTGGTACTTTTTTTCTTGTGTGATTGCAAGTGCATGAATATAAGATATACAAGGAGTTCAAGTAATATAAAGGATAGACAAACTTCTGACATCACCAAGAAAGTGAGGGAGATTTGAAAAACGAGATGCCAAAAAGTGATAGAAAGAATTATGGCAGAGGAACAAAATCAAGGAGAATAACAAAGAACCTTTAAGGTCTTCATAAGGCCAGGGTTCAATGCTAATCAACAAGGGATAATAAAACCTCCAGTGTAGAACAATACTTTTGAAATCAAACCAATACTACAAACTATGTTGCAATCCAACATTGAATTTCATGTACTGGCCAATAGGGATCCGAATACCCATATTGCCAACTTCTTTAGAGATTTATGACATGTTTAGATACAATGGGCTATCGGAAGATCCAATGAAGATGAGGCTCTTTCCTTTTATATTTAAAGATTGAGCCAAGCTATGGTTGTTGGCCCCCAATTTTTTTTTGATGAATAAGCATGATTTAAATAATTTTGAGGTCTTGCTAGATTAATTATTTTATTTGGAGTTAATTATTATGTTAATGTTAGTAAGATTTTAAAATATAGTTTAGTTGAATTAAGTGGCAAGAGTATATATGTTCAAGGATATTTTTGGTAAGACACTTAAGCATAAAAGATATATGGCTTATAAGGAAGGGGAAAATGGACATTTCAAACTCATTAAGGGTAGAAATAGAAGAAGAAATGTTGTCTTGTTCTTTTAGGAAGGGAAAAACGTGATTTGAGGGAGAGAGAAGAGAAATACGAAAACAAAGAGAGGAGAAGAGAGTTTCGGTGGAGAAGAGAGAAAATAAGAGAAAATAAGCTAGGTTTCTATTTTTTTTAGCCTTCAAGAGAGATTTTAAGGTGGTTCAAGAAGAGAAAAAGGTAGATGATGAGAAGACCTTTTATTAGAACCAAAAAACTCTTCATTTGGTGAAAAATTAAGGTAAGATCATTTTGATTCTTTTGGATTTTTGGAAGGGTTTTAGTTCACGGAGTTTAGAAAATGCATGGGTTTAAGTATTCTAGAATCAATTTTAATGATTTTGCATTGAGATATCTTCAATTGGATTCCTATTTAATGGGGTTTTTCCATTGATGAAGGAAAGCAAGAAAAGCAAGAGGAGCAAGAGGAGAGGCATTTTGAGCAAATCCTTAAGCAAGGAATTCAAGGTGGGTACAGGTTTATAATAGAGTAAATAAACCACTAAATATTTTCTTTGAGTCAAGGAAGTTTACTAACTTTAATTGCATTATAGTTGTTGCATTTATTGCTTCTAGAATGGATTGTGAAATTGTTATGTGTTTGATGTATGAATTGTGTTGATGATTTTTTAAAAGACTTTGGAAATGATTCTATTTTCGGAAATGGTTTTCGAAATATTTCATGCTCATGAAAAACAAGTTTCTGAAATGTGCCATTTTGGGCAATATGTTTTGAATATATGAAATGCATGATTATATGGGTTTATGGTGGTCCCCCAAGTTAAGTAAAGTGCACTTTGACAAAAAGGCTTCTCCTACGTACCCGCTAGTGGTATAGAGCTCCTTTATGGACTCCCATAAGTTCACGACTATGCATGACCACTATGTGGAGTTACGATAGTAAGTTATGTTCACAACTACACAGGACCATTACGTGAAAATATGTAGTACATTCTGTATTGGATCTACCCAAACTATTTTGATGTGCTTATGTGCTCATGATATGTTGAAAAGATTGATGCATATATGATTTTTCTTATTGTGAATTTGGTTGAAGACTTAGGAACCATGTGTTTTATGAACTCAATGAGAAATTTCTACAAGTGAATGTTTTCAAAGATTTTGCTTATTTTTCCATTACAAACTGTTACCCACGAGCTCTTAAGTTCACCCCCTTTTCGTCCCATCTTTAGGTGAAGAAAATGAGATCGAGTAACCAAAAAGTCTAGGCATCATCTATTTTTGCAATGTTTTTATAAATTAAGTTAGTTTTGTAAAAGCAAGACTTTAGATGCATTTTGAGAATTATTGGGTTTGGTATCTTTTGTAATTTGGATTTGATATCGATGATGTAATGTGGCTTAGAATGCCATTAAAACTTTGTAAACTCCTATTTTATTGTTAATGAAATATGAATTGTGTATGGATGATGTTGAGTTGGAATTAGTTATATTTGAAGAAGTTATCAAATTGAGATGATGATTTTTGAACATGAATTGTTGATATATATATAAAATAAGTGAGATGTTATGGACAAGAAAAATAGGTATTATGAGATGTAGTTGAATGCGATGAGTCAAATTAGT
Source organism: Erythroxylum shatona (assembly GCA_027568895.1). Classification (NCBI taxonomy): domain Eukaryota; kingdom Viridiplantae; phylum Streptophyta; class Magnoliopsida; order Malpighiales; family Erythroxylaceae; genus Erythroxylum; species Erythroxylum shatona. The sequence goes on from JAOSBK010000206.1 coordinate 44,440,339, forward strand.
GGGGATTTGAGAGTTTAATAAAGTCAATTTGGTAGTTGAATGGTTGTACTAATGACATTCCAAGTTTGTAGAGTGTAAATTTCAAGTTTTCTATAGGGAAAAGAATTGTGTTTTGAATTCAGGGGAAATTCTGTATTAATCTAGGTTGAATTAGACAAGGTTATCTGCTTGAAAGATGTAACTTATGTTTCTATCTTTCCAATGATATAAAGTATGAAAATTTTGGATATCGGAGTCAAGAGATATGATCATTATAAGTTAGTAATGCTGCATGAGATGGACATACGGGACAACTATATTAATTGGAAACTTTGACCATTTTGGAGGAAAAATATCTTTTTGGAGTCTTCATGGAAGTTTTAGGTCTAGAAGTCTTCTTCGAAACGGTTTAAGAATGACCTTAATATGATATTTCTAGTAAAAGTTATGCCCTTTTTACTAATATAGGTCAGAAGAAGAAAAATAGGAAGGGGAAAGTCGCGATCGCCTCGCAACTCGCAACTCTGTAGTCTTTCGCACAAACAAGTTGCGATCGCGACATCGCACCCCGTGTACGCAAGTCACGATCGTGACCCGCAGGTCCCCCCACCTCCCCATTCCCCCCGCCCCCCAAAACTTGAACATGTTCCACTCTTTTAGCTATAAGTTTGTCATCCGACCTCCAAGTGACCTAAATTTTGAACCAATGGATTCTTGACACATTTCTCTATCTCTCCATAAAAATTTATAGCTTTTGATTTTGATTTGGAAAAGATTGATTGAATCAAAATGAGGGTATCAATTGGAAGAGCATGAATTGGATATTTCACTGAACATACTTTTATTAATTGGATGATATCTTCATCTATTAAGTTTTACATGAGATAAATCTTATTTCTAAATAGACTAGAGATATAGAGCTACAAATCCTCTAAAGAAATTGAATTTTAATTCCATCTCTAAGACTTTCAATTTCTAGATGGAATTTGAGTATAGTGTACAGTTTTAGTTTAATAATATCCCGAAAATGTTTAAGGTATAACTTTCAAATTTCCAAACCAAATTGAATAATTTTGGTGTCATTAGAAACTTAAGACAATGACAAACAAATTTTCTAAATAAGTCAAATTGAAATTCTAGTTGGAAGTTTCCCAAAATCTATTCTGAGATAGAAGAAATGAGTTTGTTTTTTATGTTTGACTGGTGTGGGCATGCCACCCTTATGGGATGCGAGTTTGGATGTCACTTAGGACGTCGGACCCGTTACTCATGAGAGCAGAATCCCACCACTTAATGAGTAGTAAAATACTACTTCAGTATAAGAATAGTTCAAATTTGGGTCCTAACACTCATGGTATCAGAGAATGAAGATGAACAGATGTTGGCTAAAGAGGAGGGTTCATTGAAACAACCCTACAAGATAATACGCACGCTCAAGTCTTATCATATTCTACAAGAGTTGGGCTTCAAAAATAGGGTCCAACATGTTATGGTATCAGAGCGCCTAGGTTTAGTATCTTACATAGGCATTTTTGGAAATATGTATCAAGTTACATGCATTTTGACATGTCTTAACATGCAACAACAACTAATTCTTAGTCTAAGATGCAAGTGTATGAGTTACACGCATGAGTAATTGTTAAGATTTTGACCTAATAGAATTAGTGATAAAAACGATGCTCTTCCATGATATAAGAAAATGGAAGTTGTGGACAATTAGAAATGAGAAATAGTACATGGGTAAATATGACAGAAGATGATTCAACATATTTGTACTGGGGAATGCATTGTTGAATATGACATCAATATTGTATTGTGAAGGTATACACTTGAATGTGATATGGATGTGAATATATTATCATGGATTGTTTGAGGAAAACAGGGAAACAAGTAGAAATGATGAGACCAAAGTGTACAAGTAGAATGTAAGGAAAACATAAATTGTTATGATCTTAAGGAGATGAAATTGGAACCGAAGTGGTTGTTTGATTAATATGACAAGAGTTATGACCGATCGTAAGAATATATTAATGGAATTGAGATTAGAAATTCATGATGATTATACATCTATAATTTTGAATTGATTGCGAAAATACGCATGTAAGATGTAATGAAGGATAATTGGATGATGAGATGGATGATAGCGACATATGTACAAGTTCAAAAGGTTAAGTTAAATTGTTATTGTGAGTACCTATCTGATAATGGGATCATCATAACAAGTGAGAATATGGAGCACATATGTATTATATGTGTGGAGATTATATAGGAAGCAATCTATAACTTATTCGATATTTGTTAGTCATAGTTCCTATAGTTTAAAGTCTAAGAGGGACTAGAATAACACATAAAAGTGCTTATAATGATCATTCGGGGATAGATTGAGATTATTGATGATGTTACAATGAGTGATAAATATGAGGAAATCTAAAGAATGGAGAAAATCATTTAAGAAAGGTATAGTATGCTACTGAGAATGTATGTATTTTGTTTAATGTAAAGTATCCAACTACGTGAGTGGATTTTTGGTAACACTATTACTAACGTGAGGAGAACTTAGATCCATATTATATTTTATGCGAGTATGCACAGGAAGTATAAATTAGATTTTGATGAATGTGTTACCAACATAGGAAGTTAAGTTTGCAAATAAATTGAAATGTGTGGAGAAACTAGTATGAATGAGCAAACATTAGAACAAGTCAATGTAAAATTAGAGGAAATTGGAAAAAAATCATTCGAGAAAGGAAGTCAATTGGGAAATAAAAAATGTCGTGAGATAATGTTACCTTATTAAGGAATTAGCTATTTAACGAATTATGAGAACTAATCATGGGCATATGGAGCTTTGGAAATATTTGTTCGAGTTAACAAACGCCCCGACAGCACTATAGTATTGAAGATTAACGTGATCTAAGCAAAATTTGATGATATATGAAATATATTCGAAAAGTTGAGAAGAATAGCTTGAATACCTAAGGAAAAAAAATGTGTAAATCGTATAAATAATGGAAGTAAAGAGAATTTTGAGGAATTATACCGATATAAATTATATTGTCTGGACTTGAAGATTTTATAGTATACAATGATGTTGTATAAGAGATTTGGATAAAATCCAATGTAACATAATAAAGTGATTTCATATGTATGGAGACAACTAAAGTCCTATGAGTTGATTATTGAATATATGATTTAGAATTACTATAGTAGTGATTGCTTTGAAAGTTTGGAGACAGTATATGTATAGGAACATCTTGGATATATATATATATATACATATACAGATCATTAAATTTGAGGTAATTATTGAGTTGAGAGAATTGAATACGAGACTGAGACAATGGATATAAGTACTAAAAGACAATGATTGTACAAAAGAGTAATTCCCAATAAAGTTAGTGTTGTATCTGATACATTAAGCAGAAATCCCAATAGCAGTGAAGCGCGAATTCAGATATTGAGGTTATCAGATCTAGTGCAAAAAGGAGCATAGAATGTGGAGTTGAATTTTGGGCAAATCAAGTACTATTTGTTATGGAATTGAAGATCAGTTTCACATGAAAGGATTAACCAAGCCCAAATTGAGGATTCAGAAATCATGAATCCTATTGAGAGATTGTAAATAGATCTGAATTTTGGGATTAAATAGGGAGAATGATGCATTGTGATTGAAATAAGAAGTATATGTATCGATAAAGATGATTGAGCAAAGAGATTGCTAGAAAAGTACAAATGGTAACGTAAGTTATACATCCTACTAGGAATACGTCGAGACATCATTTAGCAACTAAGAATGTCGAATCAAATGAGTGAATGTTTGAATTGCCGACGATCTTAACTATCAGAGATATGCTTAAGGCTTATAGTTTGAAGTTCATAGGAACATGAGATCCATGTATAGTTCTATTTGACTTCAAGCATCATAATCATTATCATGGTGATTTCATTGAAATATTGTATGATTAGTTAGATGACAAAAAGAGTCATCTGCCTCTTTATTCGGATGAATAGGGCCAAGGATGGTCGAAAACAAGAATTGATTGGAGATGTTACTGAAGGTGAAATTGATCAATATTAGAAATTAAGTGATTCAGGAAAGATGAATAAATTAGGTGGATCAACTCCAAAGGCATAGAATATAGTAAGATAGACATAAGCGTTAAGTGTACTAACATTATAGTGATGTGAATTATTAAGTGAAAGTTAAATTTATCTTTGAGGGTATCACAGTTCCTAGGTGTGCTCAAGTTAGGAAAAAGGATTAGCTAAGCCTGACATGAATAGGTCTATATAGAATAGTTATGAGAAGTGCTACTGAAAAAAGATGTCTTAGATTCATAATGTGATATATGTGAGTATATTAAGAAATATTGATATGATATGATATTGGTGTTATCCATACAGGAAGTGGAAAATTGTGAGTAATCCGAAATATATTGAGGGAACAGATAAGATAATGTGATGTCTAAATAAGTCATGGAAGAATGGATTGAATCCGTTTACTAAGGTCATTTAAAAGAAAATTATTGGAGTGATGAAGTTGAATGGAAAATGGAGAAGCACAAGAGGAAGCATACCCCTGCCCTTAGATCAGTTAGGTAAGAATCTCGAGGATGAAATTCTTTTAGGGGGAGAATTGTTGGACCCGAATTATTTTAATTATTATTGATTTATTTGTTTCATTATTTTTAGAATTGAGTCATTGGTTTGATGGTCATAAATAGAGATTTGAAATTAGATGGAAAGATTTGAATTAAGTTAGAGTTAACATGGTGTTTAAGAAGATTAAAGGAGTTAGGAGGTAAATAAAAGAAGGGCCAAAATGGGAAGTCCAAAGGAGAGGAGGGGTATTTTTGGAAGAACAAGACCAAAATGTGGTCTTGTTTAAGAAGAAGAAGAAAAAAAAAGTGATTCGGGAGAGAGGAAGAGAAATAACAAATCAAAGAGAGAAAGAAGAGAGATTTCGGTGGTTTAGAGAAAAGAAGAGAGTTCAGCTAGGGTTTCTTCATTTCTTAACTTTTGAGAGAGATTTTGAAGTGGCTCAAGAAGAGAAAAAGGTAGAGGAAGAGAAGAGTTTTCATTTGAGCCAAAGATCTCTTCATTTAGTGAAGAACCAAGGTAAAATCACCTAAATCTTTTGAAATTTTTGGAAGGATTTTAGTTCAAAAAGTTTAGAAAATCCATGAGTTTAAGTATTCTAGCACCAATTTTAGTGATTGTGCTTTGTGGGATTTTCAATTGAAAACCCTATTTAGTAGGATTTTTGTTATTGTATAAAGGGGATCAAAGAGGCAAAAGGAACAAGAGAAGAGGCATTTTGAGCAAGTCTTTAAGCAAGGAAATCAAGGTGGGTTATATGTTTATAATAGAGTTATGAGTCATTAACATTTTTACAAATCAAGAAAGTAAAATGATTTCAATTACTTCATAAATATTGCTTTAAATGTTTTTGAGTGATTTGAGAAATTGCTAAATGTTGATGCATGAATTTATATTATAAAAAGGAAAACGATTTTGAAATATTCTTGTTATGCCTTAAAACATGTCATGGCATTTTGTGTGAATGAAAAGATGTGAAAGCATGAAAGTAGGAACACATAAGAAAATGATTTGAGCATGAATATGTTCTTTTTTTTGGGAAAAAGAGGAATCCATTTCGTTAGTCACATGCACGTTGACCCATAGCCTTCTCTTGGTTTCCCACTTGAGGCCACGAGATCCTGAGAATTCGAACTCGTTTTGCTCACGATGTAAACTTTGATTTCTCCGTTTCCTTCCACGGAATTCTCGAGTTATTTGTTTGTGCATTGCATCTTTGAATTGTTAAGTTTGTTGCATAATTTGAGTGTTTATCTATGTTGATGTAGTGATACTTTATGAGTTTTAACTATGTTGTCACATAAGATTGGAATTTGCTGTTTTTATATTGAGTAATCTTCTAACTGGTACTTGATCCATAACGTTTGTGAACAAAAGATTACAACTGACAAATATTCAACTTCTGCAGTAGATAGAGCAATTGAACTTTACCTCATACTTGACCAAGAATTCACAAAAGATTACAACTGACATATATTCAACTTCTGCAGTAGATAGAGCAATTGACCTTTACCTCATACTTGACCAAGAACATAACTTTACCATCATACTCATTTCAAATTCACTTTTCATCAGATTCTCAAAAATAGAACATAGCTTTTTTGAAGTTACAACAAAAATAACATCATTAACATATATTTGTAATATGATGAAATTATTTTTAATACATTTTTAAAACAAAGTCTGATCTACATGTCCTCTACTAAAACCATTTTCAATCAAAAAGGAACTTAGACGATCATACCAAGTCCAAGGAGCT
>JAOSBK010000206.1:44454073-44468311 GCA_027568895.1 Erythroxylum shatona
ACCAATCCCCATCATCCTTCCACTGCAAAGGTCCTGAAAAAGACAAAATGTAGGGTAAAAGGACACTGAACAATTTAGATCCTTGGTGAGCTTTAAAATAGAAATCAAGTTATAATGAAAATCTGGTATGTATAAGACATTTATGAGTGTTTGATTTCGTGACAGTCTATGAGTTCCTATATAAGTAACAGAGATTGATTTTCCATTAGGCAACTAAACATAAGAATTGTTAGAAGTAGTGGCAATAGGAGAATCCAAACAATCGAAATCAAATGTCATATGATTGGTGGCTCCTGTGTCAAGGATCCACCCAAGTTCGGAGGAATTAGAAGTAGAAATGATACCTGCCATGTTTACTGAAGCTAAAGTGGATGGTTCTTTATGTAATAGTTGAAGAAGCTGTTGATATTGTTCAGTTGTAAGAACAGGTGCAGAAGGATGCTTGACAGTAGCAATCTCAGTATCTGGTAACTTATCAGAAGAAACAACATTGCTAACAACAAGTTTCTTTTTTCTAAATTTAAAATCAGGTGGAAATCCAATCAATTGATAACAATTAGCACGTTTGTGTCCCTTGACATGGCAATGATCACAGTAACCATTAAAGCGTTGTTTCGGATTACTCTGAGAGGATGAATAAAGAGCAATGGGCTCAACAACAGACAGCATTGTTGAAGAAAGAATACGTTGAGACTCTTCTTGAACTAACATCTAGTATGCTTGATTGACGAAAGGAAGAGGTGACATAAGTAATATCTGACTTAGAACATTTGGATAGGAATCATTGAGACCCATTAACAGCTGACGTTGTTGAAGAAGGTGGTTGAAGGTCTTTCGAGAAGTATCACAGTCACAGATTGAGATGGGAACCAACGCATCATACTTATCCCATAGAAGACGGAGCTTCATGAAATTGACAGAGATGGAAGTGGTACCTTGAAGATGTGAAGAAATTGTTTGATGAAGATAATAGATGCGAGATCCGTCAACTTTGTCGAATCACTCCTTTAGATCTTGCCAAACAAGTGAAGCACTGGAAGCAAAGACGATGCCAATAGAGAGATCTTTGCAGACAGTGTTTAAAATCCATGAGAGAACAATCGCATTACAACAATCCCAGTGAGAGTGAAATTCAAGAGGAAGCTCGGATTTCTTACAAGAACCAACGACAAATCCCAATTTGTTCTTGGCCAAAAGAGCGATGCGCACGGAGCGACTCCAAATGCTATAGTTCTCAATACCCAGAAGCTGATGAGAAACAAGAAAGGCAACTGACATATCCGAGGGATGCAAGTACAGGGGATGATGAAAATCCAACGCATCAGGTGTTTGAGGAAAGGCCATAACGAAAGAGGGAAGAAAAATTACAAAAAAAAAACGTGAACTGACGATAACCAGAAGAGGAAAGAAGTCCTCATCCACTCTCTGATACCATGTTAAAATCCATACATCAGAAGAAATAAGAGAGAAAAGGTATGTTTTCTCATTGATTCATCTCAGCAAAAATCGACTTAGACTTAGCCAAGATATAATGTAAGGATCCAACAAACTCAAATAACAAACTTTAGCTAAACGACAAAGAATAATCATTGCTAAAATAACAGAAAAACAATTTATTCCTATACTCTCAACACAACTCCAACTGTGGTGAGTTGCCAAATTCTTGTTAACTAACCTAATTAGCTTTTATGGAATTAATTGCTACCAATTATCAGTTAAGGATTTGATGAACTAGACATTTGACTGTGTTCATTACCCTACTTTCACTTACTCTATTTAGAACGGGAATGAATATGAACTTAAAGCTTAATGGTTGATTAATTAACAGTTAACGAGAAAAAGGTCTCCTTTTCAACTGTTTTTGCAGAATGAAGCTTATCCCTGTTGTCTCGTTAGCCGACCTTAACTCCTATTATTTTGAGGTCACATAACCCTCTTTTGCCAGAAAGAAAAACTATGGATGATGTGAATATCTACAGCAATATAGGAACATGTCTCCCATGTACACATAATTGACTTTGTTGTCTAGTGAATAAAAGAGGAACCATGCTACTGATTCTTTTTGCTTAAAAAGTCTTCGTTTTGATGGGGTCGCATGCACTTGTAAAGGGCTTATGGTCTCTCCATGGCACGCACTGTCTCCTACATGTACATAAGCTTTCGCGACATAGATAAACAGTAGATCATTAGATTCTCTCTACATACTGATGTCTCAGCTGCAGCCTTACTTCTCCTTAAAAAACGTAACTGTAGCAATATCTCTCAACTCAATCCTTTTACAGTTGGTCGCCATTCACGCCACCTTTTTCACTTCTCTTTTTAATTATTATGGTTCCATCTGGCCCTTGCTGGTCTTTTACAGGCACAGAATGAGCTTCGGATAAGTGACTGACAAAGCGAAATATGCTCTTGAATATATTCCATCCTGTTTTCACATGATTATCGTGTTTCAATGATATGTCATTTTCAGAATCTAGGCTGCCTTGTTTCATTTGTCTTGATCTGTAACCTGAAGCATATACCATATACTTCACTTGTTTAGTGAAATTTAGAGCATCGTTAAAGACTCTGTCGATGAAATTCAAAAGGTCCAGACTTGGAAAGGAGTGGGCATTGGCAATAAAATGTAGCTAAAAATACAAAAATTTCCAAAAATTTTAGTACAACATTTTTCTTTTCCTGTTTCTGATTGAAGGTGGACAGTGGTCGAATTCCTGAACTCATAATCTCATATAAGCTTAGTTAACAACATACTGATCATAGGAACATAGAGGAACGTGTTTGTATATGGTTGGCACAGCACATTCGGTAACTGGAGACACGAGCAAGTTGCTGGAGTTAGCATTGTTGATGTGACCAAATCAAAGGGTGCGAGTGTGGTTCTGATGAGGATAGTGGTGGAGAGGAGGAGCAGCCGTGGCATTGGGGTGTGGCATCGTTGGCGGTCGTGCCACGGTGGGAGCTGGGCATTGGTAGCACTTGGCAAAGAGCCCAAATGTGTCAATCTGGCGTACAAAGTTGGTCATACTAGCCCACCCTCCAAAGCCGAACCCAACAATCAGGACCCAAACCACCACAAACACATTGATCACGAACGTCCCTACCCATCTCCCGAAACACTTCGGAGGTGGCTCCACTGCGTTCTACATATCACAACAAAATAAAAAACACAAGTCAGTACATAGTCCTTACCTTGTTAGAATTTGCATATTCTACGTTTTATTAAGATTCGTTTCTTCTGGTGGGGCTCACAGTTTCTTGACCTCGTCCTTGTACACGGTATGAATCTGATACTATCGTGTGTATTTTGTACGGTGTCTGCCAAAAAAAGACAGGTCTTTTGGGTACAAAACAGATTTCAGGAATCAGGTCTGAACAGATATTCTGCATTAAAAGTGTTGCGGCCAGAATTTAAACCAATTTTATTGCATCGTTGCAGAAAACCAACTTCAATGCTAGTCAAAGTTGTCATTTAAGACCTTTTCGTTAGACATCTATAGGGTTGCTTTTGAATATAGTTCTTTAGTTTAGGCCCACTTATCCATTTTCATGCCTACAATTATCATTTTAGGAGAGAAGTCAGGAACTGGTCTGGTAGACTGTGAACACACTAAAGGTTACCACCTGCATTTCTTTAGTGTTTTAGACATTTTTATTTTATTTTTCTCCTTAATAGCAATATTCAGTCTAACTTTGACCAAAGGGGGTTGACTTTTATTTCCCATGTGGATTGACAATTAACTAAGTATTGAGTTTTGGAGTGTGTAGAAGAGCATGGTAATGAAGTAGGATACCTCTCTTGCAGCCGCCGACTTAAAGGTGAAGATGTGTGCCATGGCAGGGATGATGTAGACTGTGAAGCTGACGAGGAGTGATCCAACGGTGGAGTTTATTGGTCCGAAAAAGGGGAAGATGATAGCCAAAAACCAGATAGGAACGACCACAGGCAATCTAGCAGCAGCCCTCTTGCACAGGCTTTTGCATTCATGCATACCAATTGCCTTCTCCCACACAAAGTACAATGGTGTGCATGCGAACCCAAACGTTATGAACTGCAAAGTTGTGGAAGATAAAAACAAAAAAGGGACCCTTCAAGTTTCAGCTTTTACATTAATCGTAGCTTTTTACAGGAAAACAGTAATAGACATTTCATGCATGAACACTAGAAATGTGTGTAGGTTTTAATATTAATGTGTTTTGCTGTTTGTGAGAATGATTTATGAGGAGGGACGTGCCTGGTGGATGAGCATCAAAATGACAGCCATGTCTCTGAAGTGAGATCTCGGAAGGAGAGAAAAGGCATTGGAGTGGTCGAGAAGCAAGTCCCCAAATGCCCAATATACTGCCACTGCAGAGGGCAGTGTCAGTGTCAGTACATACAAAGTAGCCATTAAGTATATGGCCTTGAACTTCTGTGGCTTCCACATTGCATGCATGATTTCCCTGTTCCATAAGAATTTGTTTCAGCTCCAATTCATTGTGCTTAGCTCCCATACCGGCTAATACATTGCATTGCTGTATTCCTATTTCATTTTTATGCTTTAAATACACACAAGCATGTTGAGGAGCCCAGACTCAGGTTTTAGCATAGTCTATAAGCATGCGTGTCTAAAATAATGGAGTGCTTTAAGAAACTTATGAGAAAAGGAAATGCAATCTTCTCTATATGAAAAAAAAAAAAAGGAACATGGAATCTAACAAGTAGCTAGAATTCACTGATATATTGGAACCTCTTTCTTGCCAACTCATGGTAAAAATAAAAGCAGGAAACACAAAAGATGATTGGCTTTCTACATAGAAAAAGGTAAGAGAAAGGTTCCCAAGGAGACACTGTGCTTTTTAACCACGCCTAAGAAGGGCAATTTCGAGAACTTGTGCAACAACTACAATACAAAGAACGCATATTTACATGGGAAATAGGAACTGAGACAAGGTTTGGTCATTAGATCACATGGTCAGATCATGTCGAAACAAGTGGAGTTTTTAGTCACTTCATGAATGACGTTAAGCCCTTTTGTTTTAACCTTTGTTCCTTATACATGCGTACAAACTTTTCTCTATCTACGACCAGGTTCATGCAAACAACTTAATACCATTCAAAGACAGAATTCTACATCTAAGCTTGTCTTACACAGTAACAGCATGTCCCCCAAATGTGTAGAGAATGTTTGTAGCACCAGTGAAGTATAGCACAATCTTTGCTGGACCTGTATGCTTCACACCCTCCACCTATGGATTATTATACATAAATAAGCACATTAACTTCGGTTTTAAGAGCTTATGACATCTAAAAACGTTAACTACATATAAAACCTTAATATAACCATCAGTCTGATTTGTGGTAATCTAGCATTTCTTTGTTAAGATTAGAATCCTTGTGATTGTAATAACAATCGTGACTATAAAAGAAAGCTCTGGTCTTTTCCTTCAGAAGACATTATTAGACTAGGTTGGTCCAACTTTGACAGAGCACAAACAAGGTCAACATGTGAAGGACAGGCTGTCCCCTATGCAACGGGAGACGTGATGTGGACCAGCTAGGCGGCAAAAACATGCATTCTTAATGTCTGGACGGTCCAAATGGTCTGTGAATCTTAGGAACTAATTGATATTATATATATATATATACACACACATATATATACACATACCTGACCGTGGAGGAGAGAAGCAATGGTAAGATACCAAGCAGTGTAAGTAGTCATCACGAGGCCAAGAAACGACCAGATTCTGTAGTTACGAAACGAAGGAATAAACACTGTGGTGGCACAACATGCCCCGAAAATGTATGTCCAAGTTCTCTTGTCCAGATTGTCGTTTATGTAATATATGTTACTGCAGGACAAAGAAAAACAAATTAAAATGGAAGATATTCTTAAGTGAAGATAGCGTTAAAAAGGAGGGGTCAGAGAGAATGGTTACAATAGGGTAGGTACCTTGCACAAGCTATGAGTTGAATGACAGATCCAAACAGAAGAAAAGTGCAGTTAAATGCCAAGCCCACGTTCCTCCAATGTTTCCCAAGGAGACCATCAAGAACTTCAAACCACTACTCAGTTGGGATAGTTTGTTTGAACACATAGAAAAGAGTGGTGACCCTTATTATGATATGAACTAACAAGCAGTACAATTACAAGAAAATTTTGTATCTTTCTTGAGAGGTCCAAATTGTACCTGGATTACATGGTTCCTGAAATCAACCTTTTCTCTTTCTCTCCTGGTTCTGTACTCTACATAGAGTATGCTAATCAAATAAGCTGTCCAGCTACCCAGCAACCCATAGAATAGCTGAAACATTATGCCCGACAGCATCCCTAGTTGGGAAAATGAGTATGGCAAGGTAAGCAACACTTGAGCCACCTGACGCAACACAAACCAAAAGTCCAAAACCAAACAAAAATTGTCAGTTTAAACAAACACCCTATGTGGAACTTATCACAGCAAACCCTCCATGAACTAGAAACTAAACAAGACATGAAAGATTTGACAAACCTGATTAGAAGCGCAACTAAACCATGCATCATAAACAGAACCACCATGCCATAAGATCTTAGAGAGCCTTGTCTTGACGTCCGTAGGCTTGCCTTCAGTTTCCATTTCCACATAATTCCCTACTATTACAGTCTCCACCACCTTATCAGAAGCTGCCATATCTGATCACAGACACACAAAAAACACAACCAATGCTCTCTCACTCTTCCCACTACAATTCTCCAATGCTGACCTTACAGATATTGTCCTTTCAATGCAATAAGAGAAGGGATTTTGGTGAAAAAAATAGAACTGTGATCGATGAAGGGAAGCATGTAGAGATAGTGATATATATAAGACAGGGAAAGGCAGGGAAAAGCAGATGTTTGAAAGGTACACATGTATGCTGTTGGATGACAGGTTTTGTGGAAGAAAGTAGAATCCCCTTTTTGAGAAAATTAAATTACAAAAAAAGGGAAAGAGTTCAGTGGTATTTGACGAAATTTCCCTGGTTTTTGAGCCCTTTTGTGATTAAAAATGTTTTTAATTAATAGTTAATAACTAATTTAAAACTAATTATTGCTTTTCGGTTTCGTTTAACATTAATAATAATTTAGAGAGCGTGAATCGCTTGTCCGCACGAGTGGGTCTCCGCGCTTATCGAGCTGATTAGTGATTATGACCAACCCTTTATTCCTCTTCTTCCTAATTTACCCTTACTTGTTCCCCTTAGTTTCCATAGTACCACTGACCTACTCGACAATAGAAAAACAAATCGTATTTTCTTAATGCATAATTTGGCTAAATGTTACCGTTGTTGTTATGAGAATATAAGGACCTATGTGTAGGATAATTAATTATTCATGTTTATGAGTAACCATAAGTTCATTAAAAAAAATAGTTGAATAACACTTGGTCAAAGTCTACCTTAAATTTGGTCCTTATACCCGTTTTTTGCTTGATTGAAACTTCATTTTGTGCTTGCGAAATTATATTAACTTGTTGGTTTTATTCTTAATCTTATAGGGTTAGCATATCTAATAAGATATTGAAGACATTAGAGTAGGTTATTACTGAATAGGAGAATGATTCTTATCACTTACTCTAACAATAGGAACGCCAAATTCATAATATACGAACTAATAGTTGGGGACTGGAAGGTAAAGAGGAGCCATTAGTAGAAGAGAGAAGAGGCTATGAAGAAAACCAATTAAGGCAAGGGAAAGGGTGAAGGAGAGAGGTGGGAATTATAACGAAGTAGACCGCATGATTGCAGGCAATGCAAGCGTGGTCCTTTCACAATGTTAGAAGAAAAAAAGCTGCTTTTCTTATTTACATCACATGGACTTACTTACAAGCACATAGGATTACCTGCTTACTGCTGTTATATATTTATAAATAAGAAATGTAATGAATGAGGACAACAAAGCAAAGAAGCTCTGGTTAATTTAGGTCATGTGACTTTGGAAATGCCATCTCCTTTACAATATATATATAATTTGTGGGTTTTACTTTGCATTCATATTCTCTTTCATCTATTTAGTAGTACCCCATATATTCTCTTCATTTCACTTTTCTTGCTTTGTTCTTTACACTTTCATCATCATCTTATTCTCTGTGGCCTCTTCATAGGTTACGGGATAAAAAGATCTCTTTCTCGCTTAAAAAGTAACTAAATCTCCTACCCTTTTAAGTAGTTTAAGTTATAATTGTATTTACAGACAGCTATAGATCGGTGCATATCTCTTTAACTGGGGGTTATGCAAAGCAACTATCGTTATGTTATTGTAGACCATGATAATTGTTCTAACATGAACCCCATTAATATACAACTTTTTTCTTTTTGAAGGATTTTTGTACTTAAGTCTATGTCTCACCATGTTTTCTGATCTTCAAATAATACCTGTGCATGGAACAAGTTATATTTCTGCAACATATGTATTGTAGAATAATGATAGCTATTGTCACTAACTACAAAAATGTCTTCCGTTTCTTTTAATTTGGTCCAATTTGAATTGAAGTGGAGAAGAAAAATACTCAGGTTTCTCAGTTTCTTTGTGCAGGATTACACAGAATGATAAACGGAATAACTTACAGTCGAGGGCCGGATTAGCACAGGAAAAAATGTACCCAAGGAAGCAACATTAATTGGTAATAATAGTTCCCACAGAGATAACTATTAGACCACCCCCATGACTGTCTCTTTCAGTACTGGCTTGAGAAGTTATCAGGTCAGCCCTTTATTTTTGAATTTGAACAAACCAGTTACTCAGAGAGATTATTGATTATATTGCATCTCATGATTGTTGATCATAATGATTTTGTCTTCTTATAAATTATGAAAATAAAATCCAACATCCTACCTCAGTATAGATAAAGAAATGGCAGGACATCACATCCAGGCACAAGAAAAAAGAAAAAGCTTTGTGTTTGCTGCAGGTAAACATATTTATGGGCATTGTTGGGAACCATTTTTCACTCCTTGTTAGGTCATGCTTTCCATCCACAGTCGGACCAGAAACATTCCCTGTAACTCCTGTCTCCTTTGACTAGATTGAGTGCAGACCAAAGCACCCCTATATTCCTGCATGCTTGCGTCCACCATAATCTCTGTCCTTCATCAATTCGTATCCACCTTTTGATCGTATGGTAACGCACTTGAGTTTCTGATGCCTATCCCTATGAAATTAACTTGATCAACTTGATGTTAATTGTCAAGAGGAGTAAAGCCGTAAATGATTTTAGTTTTTTTTTTTAACCTGAAATGCTTGCCCTATATTCAATCATCAAAAGAGAGAATAGGGTATTAATTTCCCACAATTGAGAGCTCCATTGATGAGTCTAGACAAGGCATGCTGATTTTGTTAAATACTGTCTTTGCTCTTTACTTGGAGACACGAATAGGGGACCATTTGGACAAGTGATTTTGGTCTGATAATTTTGGCCGAGTAAGGAAAAAAAACAATTAAATAAAATGTACCTTAACCATCCCCATTATGGACACAAAGACAAGCTAAGTAAAGATCTATAATTAGCATGTCTTAAGAATTAATTAGGTCTGCCATGCCTTACAAAAGGCCACCAACTAATCAAAACTGGTGATAGATCATGGACAATCATCCTATTCCATGCAAGGATGCATAGAATTATATTGGCCAACACACAAGGACTTTCTTCCTATTTAAAGTAGAATATATCATCATGCCCATCAATTGTTGTTCAAAAATCGTCTCTCAATGATTTGAGTCCCACCTGAAACGAGATCTTGGATTCGTACGTGACTGCCACAAAAAATGGAACATTTCCTAAACTAAACAAAAATTACATAATATAGGAGGGCTTTTACTTTTACATACAAAATGTTCCTTTAGGAAAGGATTCATAAACACATTTTATTGAAGCTAAATCTAATACAGGTAAAGCTTATATAATGTTCAATTTATAACAAACCTAATGTTATATCTTTCCTAGTCCTTTCGGGTTCTGACCGTATTAATTCCTTTTGCTTTTTAATTAAAAGCTTGCATTGACTTGGAGAGCAGTTAAAGCCTAAAGTTAGTGGACCTTTGTAAGATTAATTCGATGGTGGTCAACACGCCCGTTTATCAACCCAACACACTCATGTTTGCTTCTCTTTATGGCCTACAATAATGGAAACAAATTTTGGTATCAAAGAATCCTTTACACTTGAAAAAAAGGCCACTTTTATAGCGTCAAAGCTGCGTTTATAAATTGTGTCTTGCTAGCATTTCTTGGTATTTGATATGATCTGGACTTTTCTTTTCCCATTCTATTTCTTCAAATTCGTAGTTAAAGTGTGAAATTTGTGCCTTAAAAGTAGTTTGTTCGCATAAACAATACATAACTCGACCCTTTTAACTACTACTGACATGCTAATTCTTTCAGCATTCAAATACTGCCGACGTTGTACGGCAGATAAAAAAGTCAATAGGCCCGTATTAAGGAACCAAAATATCTGTACCATTTATTCTGATCTTATTTTGTGTCACTTCATCTTAGTCACACATTTATAATATAAAAATATATGACTGAAATAGAGTAATATAGAATAGGACTAGAATAACTAGTCTACAAGATCACATCCGGTATTAATGCTTTGTATTTGCCCTGTTTCAAAAGAGATATGGGCATGAATATTGAATAGCCATATGCCTCTGGATCCATTACCTATATGTGACGGCCACAAGGATTTGATGGCCCATTTAACTAAGCCCAAAGTTTAAGAACTCACCTTATAAATCTACAGGGTAACTTGGAGGAGGATGTTCAACATACTAAGGAGAAAGACGTAAAGTAAAATTGATGAAGATGATTTGCTTGCAACTATAATTAAAATTGGGATTGTAATTATATCCACTTCAGCTATAATTATTTCATTATTGTTATTCAGGCCAGCTAGTTTGTTCAGACCAGTGACACAACAATGTCAAGGTTTAAATAGAGAAACACTAACTGCAATTGCAGGTTATTACAACAATTAATTATGGACGGTAGGATAGGTGTCGAGAATAAATCACTAATATAAACAAGATCGAACATCGACTCATGAGTATAGTTAAAGGCAAATTAGAAATACAAGAGATATTAATATTTTTAGGAAAATTTTCGTTAATTAAAGGTTAAAAAATACCTAATCTCCAATCTTTAAAGAATTATATTATATCAAAAGATTTTTACTGAAAAACAAGTGCCAAATTAAAAGAAATAAAGAATCAAGATAATAACAATAAATAAATAAATACAGAGAAATCATTCAACATGGGTGAAAAATACAATCACAGTCTTTCGAATAAGACCTCCATTATTTAGATTGTATAGCGTCTCAAGAATTTCTTAATAAAATTTGATCCCGACTGAATGGTGAAGGACTCAAAATTGGACAAAAAAATAATTTTGGTTTTAAAATTTGGGTAAAGGGCATAAATCTTCTCCGTAATTTAAGAAACTTTTAAAAAATATCATAATTTTTAAAATTCTTTAAAAAAAACTCTTTCTAGGTTTTAATTCTCTAGAAAAAAAAAACCCATTTCCTTAGTCTTTGATTGAAAAATAGAGACAAAATATATGTAGTATGAACATCATGCATGGATTAATCATATGTTACTAATATAGTATTCCAAATTAACTTTTAATCTAGGTTCAAACCAATTAAATTTGACTTAAATTAATAATTTAAAATAATTATAATAAATTATTATTTTGAATCAAATTTAATTAGTTCAGTTCGATCATAATAGTTATATTGAATCATTATGTAAATAACATTTAATTATTATGAGTGTAATATTTATAAAGCCAGTATTTTATTATTATTTTTTAATTAAAGTCTAAAAGGAGTTTTTTAGATAATAAAAAACTAAGAGTTTTTTAGATAATTTTAAAGATCAGGAAGTTTTTTTTTAATATTTCTTAAATTACATGGGAGGTTTATGTTTTTTACCAAAAGACTTTATAACACTCTTTCGTCTTTTCTCTCCTTTTTACTTTCTTCATTTTTTGTTCACTCTTTCATGCTCACCACTAGTCGATCTCTTAAACATTAATAAGTGAGTCAAAATACCAAAATGAATGCCTAAAAATGATGGGACGATTCTAATAAATTTAGATCAATCTACACATAAGAGGAAAAAAGACCTAACAATTCTCCCTCTCTTGAGTACGTAAAAGAGACCATGCATCTAAATTCCTCTATGAAAAATCACAATTATCATATTAGTATAATTATCATCCGTATGAATCTTCGATAACTTAAACAAATCAAAATACAAAATATCCCTAATCTAATGGTATCTAACATCAACATACTTTGACCCACTATAAAATGTAAAATCCTTATCAAGTTGCATTATATTATAGCTATCACAATGTGGCAAATACCTCTCTTGTACAAGGTTGAGCTCCCTCACAAATCTCTTAATTCGTAGTATTTCTCTATAAGTTTCCATAGCAGTAATAAGCTCTATTTGCATAGTTAAGAAAGTAATGCATTTCAACAACTTGGATTATCCTTTGCAAAAGGAATTGAATAGCTCGAAGTAAACTTCATTGTATTAACATTTTATACTATATTTGAATATTTGTATACAAAAGCAATATGTTTTCTTTTTCTAAATTGCAAGTTCAAACTAACAGAGGTACATCGATATCTCAAAATCCAATTCATTATATGCCAATACTCTATTCTTATGCTAAAAAGAAAATGGCTAATAACACTAATAACATGTGCAATATCAAGTTATGCAAACCATTGCATATATAAACTACCAATAATTGAAACATCAGGAATTTTGGCTTTTATATCTTCCTTTTCTTCATCATTAAAAGTACATTATTTTTTACACAATTTAAAGTGCATAAGAAGAGGTGTATTTCCCACCTTAACTTTGCTTATATTGAATCTTTGAAAATTGTAATTTTAAAATTTTATTATTATAATTTTTGGAGACAAGGTTGATGTAAAACTATAAAGTATACAATACATTACACTAATGGCCTATTCTGTAATTTAAAAAAATTCAGGGACTATTTCATAAATTTAAAAAATTATTCGAAGCAGTATCCGATATTAACTAATACTTATATAATACCGTATCAGAACTTAATCTGATACTAATATCAGCACGGTATTCATAACATCGATCATTAATCCAATTTTTAGATATTAAAGAGTGAATTAAAATATCCCAATGAATTCTTTAAAATAACGTGCTAAATCAAGTAAGTTTGGGACACTTTTTTTTTGAAACTGATATTATATTATTAATAAAAAGGCCAAAAAAAATTAAATCAACTGGACTAATCTATCCTCAACTCAACAGACTCTTCCAATACACTCGACCTAAATCCAGAAGATTGACAAAAAAAATCTGACTGAATTACTTTAAAAACAATGACACTTAGAATAAGCAATCGTAGTCACAAATGGGGGAAAAACCATTTCTCAAGTCATAAAATCATACTAAAACAAAGCCTCCTAGCTATGGCATGGGCTACCCTGTTTAAAATGCTACCAATGGAAACGTAAATCTACTTATATACTTAAAAATCAATTCCTATCCCTCCCTTTCTCGCTTAAAATTGTTTCTCCTTTCAATGGCTAATGGTTCATAAAGCATTTAATGCTTCTGAACTCATTTAATGCTTACACAGTGTCAATGTCAAACCTTTTCCAAAGTAACAAAATTATATGCTCTTTACTTCCATTCTTATTAAAATGAGGTAATTATATTTTTGTGATGGCTTATTATCATCTTATCTTAAATTTGTATCATTGCATATATATGCACTACCTATTTATTTAATTCTTTTTTACTTTAGCCTCAGTTTGATAATGGTTGGGGAAACACCTTCCCAAAGATACTCTCAGCTTGATCATCCTTTCTTAAGTCAATCCCCTTTGAATGATTTCTTATCTCTTGAAACAAGAAAGAAGATTACAGAACTGAGACGGTGTGAGGTAAATTGAAAATACATAATTCTTTTCTTCATTCTGAATTTATGCACCTATATCTTACAAGCTGACCCATATTTTCATAACATTACAACAGAATGGCATTTATACTATTCTTGCAACCATTAGAAAGATCCAAACTGAGCAGAATTGGTACATTGATGCATGCTCCATTCATGGATGTAAAGTCAAAATTGAGAATGACCTACTCATGTGCTTTAAATGTCGGAACACTCCAAATAGAATTGTAACGAGGTATATCATCATTTTAAATTTTATTTAAACTTAATTTTCTA
>JAOSBK010000206.1:44468411-44495485 GCA_027568895.1 Erythroxylum shatona
TGTTTAAAATGAGCTTTAATTATTAATTCTCCACTTACTATCATTCTTATTATTAATAAATTATGTATTTATTAATGTTATTAAATAATATAATTTAATTCTAAATTTTTATTAATTTTATTCTTCATAATAATAATGAATTAAATAAAGTTATGACTAATAATAAATAATTTTTTTTAAATAATATATTTATTAATTATAACTAATATTCTTATTAATATTATAACAATCCGTGCAAAGCACCGGATTTAGAACTAGTTAATGCTTGGAGTACCGCGTCAACTTTTACAAGGATGAACATTAACCGCCAAAACAGTTGTTTCCAATTGCCAAGTGGCTGCCCTCTCCACAAAGGAAAGTAGTAAAGTTGATTCCATTTTATTTACACTCTCTGACTGACATGCTCCATTCTAATTTCAATTTTCTTCAGCAAAATGGATACTCCAATTCGCTCTACTTTACTCACTCTCCTTTTCATAGCTTCTCTCCCAGGTAACTAACATCATGTAACCAGAACAACCTCAACTCTTTTTTATGTTTTCTCAATCAGACCACATAAAATTAACATGTTTTTACAGGATTGCAAACAGCGACCTTCAAGTTCATTAACCGCTGCCGCCACACCGTGTGGCCGGGCCTCCTCTCTGGCGCCAACTCTCCGCCGCTTCCAACCACCGGCTTTGTTCTCTACCCCGGCGACTCCGAAACCGTCCGAGTGCCCAAATCGTGGTCCGGTCGGATGTGGGGAAGAAGCCTTTGCGGCCTCGACTCCACCAGGAAGTTCACCTGCCTCACAGGCGATTGTGGATCCGGCAGCGTGGAATGCGCAGGGAGCGGCGCGAAACCACCGGCGACGCTTGCGGAGTTCACGCTGAACGGCGCCGGAGGGTTGGATTTTTACGACGTGAGCTTGGTCGACGGGTTCAATCTGCCGATGCTTGTGATTCCCCGGAACGGCTCACGTGGGTGCAGTGCCACCGGTTGTTTGATTGATCTCAACGGCGGCTGTCCGAGGGAGTTGAAGCTGGCAGCGCGTGTGGACGGGGTGATAAATGTCGCGTGCAGGAGCGCGTGCGAGGCTTTTGGTGATCCTAGGTATTGCTGTAGTGGAGTGTATTCCACCCCTGACACGTGTGGACCTTCGGCCTATGCTCAGTTTTTTAAGCATGCTTGCCCACGCGCGTATAGCTATGCGTACGATGATACGACCAGCACGTACACGTGTAGAAATGGCGACTATATTGTCATGTTTTGCCCACCACCATATACCAGGTGAAATTGCGGTGTATCCGCGTTTGATCGTTGTCTTTTGACGGTACTTTCGTAACTACAGGTAGTAATATAATTGAGGAGTGATGATAGATGGATATAAAAATGAATTCAACTACTCAAGTGCCGACGCATGCCATGGAAGTGACTTGCTTTTACGTAACTAATACTGACACAAACCCAAGGTTTTACTGTTGTTAACACTTGCATTCGATTGTGTGAATAACAGTTGAGATGCTGTGTAAATATTCCACTAACTTATATGTGCAATCAAATTATTGATATTTGAGTTTTTGAGCGGCTGGGCAAGAGAAGTGCAAACTCTGTTACTGGAGGGCACTGCATTGAGACTTTTGCCTTCTTCTACTGACCAATTGTTTCTACCGTATGATATATATATATATACATATACATATATACATATATATATATATATATATATACATAGTAAATTATTTTCAATAAGTTAGAAAATGATCAGCCATTGTCTGTTTACTTGGCAATTGCCCTTTACGAGTTGAACAAATAGTGTAGGCCAGGTCATTGTTATGTTGAGTTATGAATAGCGTCTCATGTATAAGAAATCAACTTGAATTGTGTACATTTTCGGTGGAACCTGCAGCCAGAAATTGCTGGGAGCAAGAAAAGATGGGGCAACACTCCCTCTGGTGAACAAGACTATGATGTACATATCAATCCATGCCAGCAGCTGAGGACAGGTGTGGTTCAAGTGCAACTTATTTTGCTGATGCAGCATCTACTTTGTGACAGTTTCTTGTCTCGGTTCAAATGTATATATATTCTGAATAACATTGGGTCGAATACCTCCAGAAGAACACCAGTTGAAGAAGGCCTGTTCGTCATCCATTCAGCAGAAGCTGTTCGTCAGTCTAAATCACTATTCTGGTCTCTCCTTTCCGAACCATTATTATGTAAGAAATCAGGTGAACTGCAATGCATAACAAATGGCAATATCACAAGGACTTTCAAAAGCCACACATACTTTGTACATTTTTCCTCTTATATACCTGTAAATGTAATCCTTATTTTCAGGAACATACACGTTTATCAGCTCATCAAACACGGCTTTCTGCTTCCTTTTCCATGGCTTTATTTAAATGGAATCTCTATATGATATGCAAGTGTTTACATTGGTAGGCTGATTAACCATTGAAGAGGAGTTAGGAAGGTTTTAAAATGTGCATATCATTGGTCCCAAGTATCTACTTTGAGTTGTTGTGACAGGAAAGGTGCCAACTGACAAGAATGAAGACATATACTCTGGTTGGGGAGAGTTGGATTGGAGTTTGCATGGTATAAAAGGCATCCAGCTTTCAATATTGCCTATCATCTTGTGGAGATAGAGTTTAATACGTTTTGCTTTCTGATCAGGAGGCTAGCTGACACTGATCGAGCTAATCTAAGTTGATTCTTGACCCTTCTAAACTTTGGTCAGCTCAAAATGACCAACTCATTACCTCTGCTAACAAATCATTTGCTTCAATAGGCCCAAGTTTGGAATTTGGAACATGGACTTGGTACTTGGGGTTATCTTCGGATACACTTTAAAGGCTCGTGGGCTTTCTATCTTCGAGGACATGAGCCTTTTGCGGTAAATTCAGCACGACACGGCTTGTGGCGGGAACATGATCGAAGAGTGGAAGACAGATAATAAAGACAGATGAGCGCGGTCTTCCATGCATTGATCAACGCACTCAAAAGCCACGGTTGTCAATTCGTAGGATTCCCTGCATGTTGGTTTGCATGCGAGTGAGCAGTGTATCCCAACAAAAATCCTGAATGAAAGTCCAGTGCAAATTTACATTAACCCAAAAAAAAAAAAAATCCTCCTTACGTAGTACTATTATAGGGCAACGATATGAACAGGACTGTCCTATACTCCACAGATACTCCAAGAGATGTTTGGTCTGCAGCCAACTCAAATGGTTTGGTCCTTGGATGAATTCAACATCTTTCTCTTCAAAGTAAGCCCTAACTTTTTCACTTGTCATAATTCTGAAAACTATTGGCTACAACTCATGATTCGTCGACTGACATGCATAAATTACTCGCAAGGGTGAACTTTTTTTGTTAATAGTATAAGAGACAAAAGGCAGAAATTACTCCCTCTTTAATGTGCTTTTACTTGTACTGGGGAGTGGGGGATAACCAAAGAAAAAAGAACTTGCGCTTTTTGTGATTGCATGAACGGTCTTTGGAGCCGTTTGTGTGGACCTCCAATATGATGCAAATCCCTGGAAAAGAGATGCATAGCATATATACACCTTTGGCTTTGAATTATACGACATTTTTCACATGTTGACGGGACACTAAGTGTTGAAAGGCAAGACGAGGAATTCGTGTATGAGGATCATTTATAAGAAGAAATCTTTTCCGTGACCCGTTAGCATTCACTTGTATGCCTACAACTAGCCTTTTCACTTCCACAAATGGTAATTATGTGAACTAAGTGCACGAACAACACTCTTACGCATATTACTGGAAGTGTTGCCAAAAGCAATGACCAACACAACGTTCTAATTTCTAATTTAGATGTTAACCCAAAATATAAGAAACAGCACTGGAAGTTGTCTGTTGTTTTTCGGTACATAGACTTCCATGTCTTGAAGAAGTCATCTGTCTTCCTAGTTCTTACCCTAAAATATGCATTCCCTGTCTCCAAATCAAGCCTCGCCTATCCGGTATTCTTGACAAGTGGCTAATTGATCCAACAAGTTACAAATAATTCGACCATCTCTCACCATATATAGTTTACTATTATTTTCGTTCTTGCTTGTAATAATGTCAGCCAATCTTATAAATTTTAGTACAATTTTCAGCTCCCCAATGACACAACCATGAAAAGAAGAGAGCGCATGGAATCCAATGCCTTAGCCCATAATTACGCTTCCCACTCATCACCTTACACGAGTCAATCAGACCAACGGATCATGATTGATGAAATATGAACGAAGAAGGCTAATAAAGGATGTAAGAATAATTTTTAATGTTATATATAAATTAATTAAAATTTTATAATTTAGTTAAAAATATAATTATAATTATGGCTTGGCAATAGGCAATAGCTCTGTCCTTCCTGTATTTTACTTTGAGGAGTGTCACCATCCGAGCCGGAGTGACATGAACAGCATCAGCATCCTCTACTACTACTATACTAAATGGCAACTACTGGGATGTGGACATGACACTGACACTTGATGTAAATTGTGCTGGCTCCGCCTAAAAGCTTTTCTTATTTTTCATTTAAATTGTATTTTGTACCCCTCTTTTTTACCATTTTCCATCTTATTAGTCTCCTGCAATGACATTATTTGGTTCATGGACCAGCTTTGGGAACTCCAAAGTCCAACCACAGCCTGCTCTTCTATAATTTAAAACGAGTGATCGAGTTCTTAGAATAACTGGAGTCTAATCCTAAATAATTGAGTTAGCTTTAATTAATTTTTATTATATTAAAAGTATTTTTTATATTTTATTATTAATTAAGATTTTTGTTGGAACAGACAAATTACTTACTAACTATTCTTATTATGTTTTCATTGACTGCAGTTTTGCTAAGGCGTGGAGTTTAAAAAGGTATGATAATCCATGTGTTTGTTTTTCTTTTAATCATATTCGACTATCAACAAATGTTCAAAAAGTACTCTCTTCTATTTAAAATAAGTGTCGTTTTAGAGGGATTTTAATTATTCAAAATAAGTGTCGTTCACGATTTTTCATACATGTTTATAATTTTATTTTCAAAATTACCCTTTAATTTCTCTCACATCCTTATACAGATTATATTTTCAAGGCAATTCAATATGCAATTAATAAGGATATATTAAACATTTCATTAACTTTCTTAATAAGTATGCATATCTCTAAAATAACATTTATTTTGAATAGCAGGAAATATAATATACTATTAACCTTGTTTCGGATTTATTCCTTGAAAAAGGACATACCCTTTTCAAGAACCAAAATGCTTGGAAGAGGTTAGGATGTTAACAACAGTTTTCCGGTAACAAAATTGCCAGAAAGTAAAATTATGGAAATGTAAAAATGTCGAGTGGAAAAGTGCAGCTAGCAACGTATGGGCAAAAGCTGTAATGAATGTCAAATTGAAAGAATCGTAGCTCTGCTTTGATACAGTGGCATATTAACATGAGAGACAGAGAGGGCCACAGAGGTAATTGGATTTCCCTCCGGCGCATTTACTTCCCTCTGTGTATCTCTTTCTTTTTTGCTTCTTCCCAGTAGCTCCTTTGTCTGTTTATGGTTATTGAATCGAGCCTCCAATCACACTCCCATCCTCCTCTCTCTTCATCTTCCATTGCTCCTACTCCCTGCTTTCACTGCATTGTGCTCTCACCTCTTTGGTTGCAACTTTCGATGCGCCATTAGACTGTTCTTACAACTTCTACCACATTACCGCAAGGTCTTTGAGGAGCTAACCAAATAAGCTGCTGTGAAAGGCAAAGGAAGAGTACATAAAGACAGAAGAAAAGAATTAATCCACATGGATCACTTGTGTCACTGCTCGTCCACCTTTCCTCTCTTCTTAGTTACTTTACTTGTGGCTACTAAAGGTAGGTTGCATAATGTTCCCCTCCCAATGCCTCCATTCTATAAAGAAAGAAATCTTTACGATGTTTTGCTGCTCATAGTGCCCACTTTCTTAGAGATATAACGTCTATCATGGAACTAAACGCTCTGAACTACCCAAGTTTTTATCTTTTATCGTTTGAACAACGGGAAATTAGCTAAAGTTTTGAGCATTCACTAACATTTGTCCCAAGGACACCAGAAATGTTGACTGTTTGAGGATGGTTTAACACTCAGAACAGCCAAAGTTTTAAACTTTTACTCGTTTCAACGACATTAAATCAATAAAAGCTTACAACTTTATCTGCAAGGCTAACAAGTTTTGATGGGTCAATGTGTGTAGGCGCCTATGGTGCAACCTTCACATTTGTCAACAGATGCGAATACACAGTTTGGCCCGGTATTCTCGCAAATGCAGGCAGTCCTAGACTTGACAGCACAGGATTTGAGCTCCCAAAGGAGACTTCACGTTCTTTTCTAGCACCAACAGGCTGGTCCGGTCGTTTTTGGGCCCGAACAAGTTGTAATTTCGATGATTCGGGTTCTGGGTCCTGCCTGACCGGAGACTGTGGCTCCGGCCAAGTAGAATGCAACGGGTTGGGGGCTGTCCCGCCGGCGACACTCGCGGAGTTCACACTCGGAACAGGCGGGCAAGATTTTTATGACGTCAGTCTCGTCGACGGCTACAATGTTCCTATGCTCATTGAAGGAAGTGGAGGGTCAGGTATGTGCGCTTCGACGGGTTGCTCCACAGATCTTAACCGACAGTGTCCGCAGGAGCTTAAAGTTAGTGGTGGTGAAGCTTGTAAGAGCGCGTGCGAAGCGTTTGGGAGTCCTGAGTACTGTTGCAGTGGTGCGTTCAACACGCCCGACACTTGTAAGCCGTCCGTTTACTCGGAGATGTTTAAGGCTGCTTGTCCTAGATCGTATAGCTATGCTTATGACGATGCTACTAGCACATTTACTTGTACTGGTGCTGATTATACAGTGACATTTTGCCCATCTTCTCCAAGGTAAAAGAAAAGCCTCTTTGTTACTTTCCTAATGGTTAATTCCTGACGATACTGGTATACGGTAGTGATAAAGATATGGTCCTACTGTTATTGTTTGTCTGCCTTAACTACATTCTTGTTAGGTTAGTATCATGATTTGTTACTTTCATAATGTATGCGTTTTGTGTGGATTTGTGGTTTATTTTCTTGACTTCTTTCTTGTTGGATTGCATGATTTTCCTGATATTTTTCAGCTGTTGAAAGTGATAAGGGACTGTGTGCTGGATAGTTAATTATGTACAAGTGGTGATGTTAGATTCACCTTCTTCTTTTGGGGAGGATGATGGCCGCAAATTGGCAATGCGAAAGATTTCCTTTTGTGTGATTGCTTTATTTCATGTGGGATTAATTGAGGTTGCTAGGTTACTATCAATGTTGGCTTTTGTTTTGATGCCAAAGAATCTGTCCAGAATTAAATATTCCTGTGATAATCAGTGGCATTTTCCTTTTAACATGTGCAGTCAGAAATCAACAAGTTATTCAACACCAATGGCATCATCATCATCTCAGGGATCAACAGTAGGAACTGGTTCGGGCTCTGGTTTAGATTCAGGGTCCGGGTCCGGGTTGGGCTACTCAGGTTCCATCTCAGGATCAGGAGGGACTGAAACTGGGTCAGGCGAAACCATGTTAACAGATGGATCATGGTTAGCTGGTTTGGCAATGGGAGACTCTAACCGGATAGCCTCTCCTACAGTTCTACAACATTTTTCCATGGCCTGTGCAACTTTCTTTGCTCTTGTTTCGTTTATTCATTAGTAGGTGTAGGTTGTTTGCGGTTTGCTCTAAGGTTCTTGCTCTTTAATGTTTATTATTCTCAGATTGCAACCTTAAAATATAGGTGTTTGGATTTTGCTTTTGCCAGGAAAGCTGAAAGAGTCTCCCCTCCAGATTGTAAACTATCCGTCGAAAACTTTGATGACTGTATACATAATAAGAACATGCTTTTCTTTTTTCATTTTGGGAATTATTATGACTTCTAGATTTTGCCCATGCAATTTGGATTCCATTTCTTTCACTGATGTTTGTGTTTAGTTCAGTGCCTGTAAATAAGCAAATGAAGTTGGTATTTGAAACAGGAAGATTCTGTAATGTGAATGTATAAGTGGAATTGTAGGCTGATGTATTTAGGAGGGATCACTCCGCTGATGTAGCCTTTTTACTTATTGGTCTTGGAAGATGAATTTTTCTGAAGACTAATGCGTCATGTAATCATATCTTCTTCGGTGGATTGTCAAAAGATGTTGAAAAGTTGTCTGTTATGGGACCAAAGGACAAGGCAAATCTTATTTTCCTTGAACGCGAGTCCATGTAATGAGATCCGCCGACTGATCTATAATTGGCAGCATTCCTAAAAATTGATCGCCGCTTGATTCTATTTACTTTTGCTTATGCAAGGCTGCAATTAAAGCTGCATTTTCAGGGCTAAAAGTCAGCAGAGATATTTGACTGAATTGCATTTGTGATCAAACCTTGTTCATTCGGTTGTTGATTCATTTAAACGTTTTCAATTAGAAGGAAATCAGAACAATTCTTCTTCAGTATTTATTGCAAGTTCTAACTTGTGAACAGCGGGCATGATAGAGCAAAAGAAAATGACGCCTCCATCATCCTATTATCTTCTATCCATCGACTGGCATTAGATGATGATAATTGAGGAACACATCGGCAGATCCTTGTCACTATTATGGCCCAATATTACTATTCTTTTCAAGTGTAGTTGAGTTGTAGATCACCACCATATAAATAAACCTCTAGTCTTAGGCTTACATATAGGAATGGATTTTAATCCCATTAAATCAAAGCTCTAACTTGATAACGTCGGAAGGATTTTTAGAAAAATTGGCAAAGAAGGAGAAGTAGTCTGTGTGTGTGTGTGAGAGAGAGAGAAAAGCTATGGAGAAAGAGGAATTAGATAGAAAAATATTTGAATGTTCAATAAAGTTTCTCAGTAACCCATAACAAATACATGCATATGTTAATAACAATTACATTGAGAATGTAAAAAATAAAATAACAATGTATAAAAGTTCAAAATTGATCAATCTCGTATAAGCTATAGGATATGCGACATAAATTTATAAAATTAATTTAATTATCAAAAAAATTACAATATTAATAGAACATTCACTGTGCTCTTCTTCTTCCTTGGTTTGACCACATATCAACTTTACTCCTCTTTAGAAAATCTTGCACGTTGAAAAAAAAAACTTCAAGTGACTTGCTCCCCCAGATTTGACCACTTTACATGTAATTAGCTGACAAGTTTATCCATTTTTCTTTCTAGGATGATTTTCCGTTTTCCTTTGCACTTAAGTCTAAGTGAGAGAATTGGAGACACTACACTAGTGGAAAATATATGCTTTTCTAGCTATGACACATGGAAGACATTGTATATAAGTGCCTTAGGAGAAAATTTCAAATTATCGGCAACATATACCTTTAGTTGGATGTATTAGCTAGTGTTACTTGCACATAAGGTTGAAATTTAACAAACACCGTATCTCCCATACAAAATTCCCTCTCATTACATTTCATGTTTGCTTAATGAAACATCCTTTCTTAAGCCTTCTACATGTTGCAAAAGGTTGTCAACCAACATGAATGTAGAATATTTAGCAAGTTAAGGGACGTCTATTAGAGGAGGGTAGTCGTATAACACTTCAAATAGAGTGTTGTTGATAGAAGAGTGATGGGTGGAATTATATTACCATTTCGCTAATGGAAGCCATTAAAACTACTTACTAAGGAAATAACCTATCATGCATCTCAGATAGGCCTCTAAATAGCGATTAAGGATTTCTATTTGGGCATCCATTTAGAGACGATATACAAATGAGAAATGTAAATTTACTCCCTGTAATTTATACAACTCTTATCAAAACTGACTCAAGAACATAGGATCTCAATCACTTATGATGGTCTCGGGTATGCCATGCAATTTAAAAACATTAGAGGAAGATCTTGGCCACTACCTCCATAGAATAAGGATGTTTCAATTCTAAGAAACGAGCATACTTATTAGATTTGTCAATTACTACCAAAATCATTAAGCAATGATTCAAAATTCATATGGATGCCTGTCTAACATCCCCCTGGAATGGGCAAAGGTTGAAGTAATCCAGCTTAAGGAGTAGTTTTATACTTATTAAGCTAACAAATTTGATAACTTCTAACATAATTCCTAACATCCCTTTGAATATCTTTCCAGTGGAACAAGGTTCGCTATTTCTTAGTAGTTCCCATTACACTAGAATGTCCTCTTAATGGGCTTTCATGCATCACTGGTACTATATGTGTTCTCAAGTTATTATCATAAGCAACCACGACTCTCTCTTTTCACCATAAAATCCCTTTAGCCCATTGATAGGAGCTCCAAATTTAACTTCCTTTAGACAATTTCCTTATTAAGTCATTCACAATAGGAGCAGTTTCCTAGTTGTTTTGTAATCTTTTTAAATAGATTTGTCTAATCTTAATTGACAATAGGATCAATTTCTTAGCTATTTTGTTATCTCTTTTAATAGATTTGTCTAAACTTGAGAGAGTGCTAATGTACAAAGCTCAACACAAGAAATTTGGGATAAAGCATTAATTGCAAAGTTTTTCATTCACTCTTTTTACCTATTATCGAAGTTATATACTGATAATCTGGGGAGTCATATTTGTTATAATGGTGTATGCATTCTTTCGTTCTAATAGAAACTTCAAACTTTTGTGATCCATATAAATGATGGAGGGTCTTTCTTTCAAGTACTAATGTCAATCTTTGGCCACCATAATGACCACGAGAATTCCTTCTCATTCATAGATAATCCTTGAAGTCTAGCAAAAAGAAGTTTACTTACAATGGCTATAAGATGTCCATCTTAACTCAATGTTGCTCTTAAACCATATTCACATGTATCTGTCATAATTAAAAAATGTTTAGAGAAGTTGGTTAATTCCAGAACAAGAGCATTAGTAAGCGATGTTTTTAAGCTTTAGAATGCTTCTTCAGCTTTATCACTCCATTTAAACATATTATTCTTGAGTAACTCTACTAAAGGCTTGCTGACAATGCTAAGATGCTTAATAAATCATTTACAATACCCAGCTGTACCTAGGAAGCCCCTTAATTTTGTAACATTAGTAAGATTTAGTTGCTTAAAAATAGTTTCTACCCTTTTAGAGTCAATAGCAATCCTAAAAAGTGAGATAATATGCCTCTGGTACTCCACTTAGGAGACATCAAAGCTACATTTGTGGCTTTTGGGAAGAAGATGATTACTCTTCGAATTTTCCAAAGTAGCCTTCAGGTGTCTAACATGATCCTCAAAAGTTTTATTGTAAATAAGGATGTCATCAAAGAAAATCAGTACAAAGAGCCTTAAGTATCCTCTAAATAACTTGTTCATTAAGCCTTTCAAGATAAAAGGGGCATTAGTGAACCTAAAGAATATCATTAAAAAAACTTATAATACCCTTCATGCATCCTAAAGGTTGTCTTATGGATATCAAAAGAGTGCATTCATAGCTAGTGGTAGTCTGACCTAGGATCTAACTTAGAAATTTAGGCGATACCATAAAATTTATCCAAGATTTTTTAATGATGAATATGGGGAATTTATCCTTAATGAATCTTACTTTTAATCAATTCATGTTAATTAACACACAGATGCCATGAGTTATCTTTCTTTTTAATGAGAATAGTTAGAGAAGAAAAATGATTATGACTATATTAGATGACCCTATAATTCAAGATATCCTTTATCAATTCCTCTATAATGCTTTTCTACAAACTCTCATATCTGTATGGCCTTATGTTAACAGGTTTCACTCCATTGAGAGGAATTTTTTGGTCATAAGATCAAAAAGGGGTAATCCTTTAGGTTATACTAAAAATGGATTGAACTTTACCAAGAGACATGCTAAAAGTTTTTCTTCCTCTTTCAAGAGGTTATTCTTTACTGAAAGCTCCTAGAATTGTTGAATTAAGGAACATGTTGCCCTTAACATACATAGTTGACTATTAGATTGGGTTTGGATAATAACAAGAAAAAATCTTTAGGGCTACTGATTTGGGTTGACTTATATGATTGTTGAACTGAACATTTCCACACTCCAATTAAATGTCATTTTTTGTTTGCCAAACTTGTATAAGACATCGTTAAGAGTGGAGAGCCATTGAAATCACAAGACTAAATCACATCCTCTTAAGGGTAATATCAAAGTATTAGATGAAAAGAACATCCCTTTCATTTGCCACTCCATCTTCTTACACTCTAATAGACTAATTGAGGTCTACCCCTACTATAACTTTAAGTCTTTTCACTTTAAAGCACTCATAATGACCCTTTTAATTAGTGATGCATCCACAAAATTGTAGTTGCTCCCATTGTCTATAAGTATATGTATAGGTCCCCTATGTATTCTTAACACTCTCATTTATTGAAAGATCATTATTAAAGTTCCTGATGTGGTTTATAAAGATAAAATGGGTGGTCCTACCAAAGTCTCCTTATCATATTCCACCTCTATCATTGCTTCTAAGTCCTTATCTTCTACTAGGA
This sequence comes from Erythroxylum shatona, assembly GCA_027568895.1. Lineage (NCBI taxonomy): Eukaryota > Viridiplantae > Streptophyta > Magnoliopsida > Malpighiales > Erythroxylaceae > Erythroxylum > Erythroxylum shatona. The sequence continues at coordinate 44,480,893 of JAOSBK010000206.1, forward strand.
ACAAGTTTCATTGTTTCTTCTTACATTTATAACTTAATGTATATTTATCATTGTACCAAAAATAAACTCCATTGGCTCTCTTTTCTTTGAACTCTTTACTGTTGAGTTATTTGGATGGTTTCGAGAGAGGTTTATGTAGCATATATTTGAATTTTATTCTTGGAGGAGATGGTAAGAGCCCTCTTGGTAGTTCACAGTTGGTATAGAATAAGCAGACAAAATAGAAGTAGGATTATTACGGGGTGTATAAGGTTTATTAGTTCCCTTATAGTTAAGAAAACAGACATATGCTATGGGTTCTTACTTCTTAGCTAATGTAGCCTTATTATAGTGTTTTAGGCCTTAACAATTTTAGAAGCAACTTAATCTCATGTTTTAACCTCTTTAAGAAGAAACCAATCAAGTGTGGTTTAGGGATTTGAAGGCAAAATCAATACAAGTCAAATAAGGAATAGTAGTCATGCATGCTACTAGTCTAGTATAGCACCTTGAAATCTCCCATAGGATCCTCAAATGCCTCATTCCATAATCTTTGTGTGAGAGCTAATAAATACTTGTTCTATGATGTATCCTCTACAAATCATTCTATGACTAAGGAAGAGATGATGCCATTTAACAACCGCTCCTACTATATGAACACCAACTATATCAAAAATTTTGCTCCTCTCTAAACAGCTAATTATTAAATTCCATTCCATCAAACAAAGGGAACTCCATTTAATTGTTTCTTTTAGGTACAAAATACATATATTGGTTGACATATGAGTAGCCCATTTGTTGACCACCTATTTCTATGTGATGGAATAAGGTCATGAGTAGTTTAGTTTGGAAAACATAATTGTTGAAACATTTCATCCAACTCCATGATTTCCCATCTCTATTGAGGCTGAGCACCTTCTAGTTTAAATTATGCCTCTAGCACCTCTCTGTGCGTTTCTTTGAGTTAATTGCAAAGTGTTTCTTTTGATATCTTATTCTCAAGCATCTTTAACTTTGTTTATTGCAAAGTGTTTCTTCTGAGACCTTGGTTCCTTTGGCTGCGACAATGGTGCCTTGTTGTCATAGTACAATACTATAGGCTCAACAATGCTATGAACCACTCCAAGTTCAATGATGAATTTTTTGATCCAAACTATTTCCTTTGCTGCCTTGGACACTGAAATGTACTCTGCCTCGATCGTTAAATATGTAATAGTTGGCTATTTGGAATTCTTCCAGATAGCTGTAAAACCATTTAAAGTGAAGATGTACCCTGACTGTGATTTACTATCATCTAAATCTGATAGTAACTAGCATATGAATACCCCAAACTCTCAATTCAACTTCTCTATAAACCAAGAAAATATCTTTAGTCCTTATAAAATACTTTAAGATGTTTTTCACAGCTTTCTGTGACACTCACCTGGATTGGTTTGAAACTTGCTCGTTGTGCTTAAAGCATAAGAGACATTTTGTCTAGTAAATAGCATTGTATACATGATTGATCCAATTAGCCAAGCATATGGAACATAATTATTTACATCTCTCTTCTTGTGTTTTGGACACATACTCTGTGAGAGAGAAATCTTATGCGACATGACTAATAATCCCCTTTTGAAATTCTCCATGCTAAACCTCTTTAGCACTTTGTCTATGAATATGGATTAGGATAACCCAATCAACCTCCGTGATCTATCTTTATATATCTTTGTTCCCATAATATTGGCTGCTTCTCCCATATCCTTCTTGGAGAAGTTCTTAGATAACTAAATCTTTATAGACTCGACTATTGGTATGTCATTTCCAATCAGCAATATGTCATTCACATATAGTATTAGGAAAATGATTGCACTCCCAATAATCTTTTTATAGACACATGGTTCATCCAAATTTTTTTATAAAATTAAACTCTTTAATTGTCTCATCAAGATCGATTTTCCAACTCTGTGATGCTTTCTTAAATCCATAAATAGACTTTTGCAACTTGCTTGCTTGATTAGGAAATCTCTTGGATTTAAAATCCTCAGGTTTTGTCATATACACATCCTCAAGTAAATTCCAATTTAGAAATGTTGTTTTGACATCCATCTGCCAGAATTCATAATCTTGATAAGCTTCTATAGTAATAAGATCCTTACGGATTTAAGCACAACTATTGGAGAAAAGGTTTGCTTATTTTTGTTTGTAACCTTTAGCCACTAACTTCGCTTTGTATATATGCACATTACTATCTATATCATTTTTTCTTTTAAAAACTCACTTACATCTAATAGGTATAATACTATCAAGTGCATCCACCAAAGTCCATACTTGGTTAGTATATATAGATTCCATTTCACATTTCATGGCTTTATACCATTTTAAAGAATCAATGTCAAACATTGCTTCTTTGAAATTAGTAGGACCATTATGTATGAGCGATACATTATCCTTCTCCTTTTTTTAAATGTAGATCTAATTTAGTAGGGAGATGATGTATCCTATTAGTGTGTTGTGAACTATGTGTCTTTTGAACCTTTGGTTCTATATCATATTTACCAATTTGAGGTTCTTGTTCTATCTGCATGTGAATTTATGGCTCTTGAACTTCTCTAAGTTCTACCTCACTCCCACTACTTTCCATGAGAATCGATTCTTTTTTTAAGAGTGTAGTATATCTTGAAACAAACACATTTTGCTCAAGAGGATGGTAAAATTCATATCCAATGCACTCTTTTGGATATATCACAAATTGCATTTATCTGATTTAACTTGAAACTTATTAGATATTGCACACTTCATATGAGCATCAGATCCCCAAATCTTTAAGTGTGATAACCTTGGTCTTCTACCAGCCATATCTTATATGGTTTCTTGTCAACCAATTTGGATGGAACTCTATTTAAAAGGTAAGCAACATTTTCAATGGCATATCCCCAAAAGGAGATAGGAAGGACTGTATGATTCATCATGGAATGTATCATATCTAATAGAGTACGATTTCTCCTCTTAAATAATCCATTATGTTGTGGAGTTTAGAGAGGAGTCAATTGTGAAATAATCCCATTCTCTTTTAAGCAATCAAGAATCTTGTGCTCTAAGCATTCACCACCTCGATATGATCTAAGTGTCTTAATACTTTTGGTAGTTTATTTCTTAACCTTAAGTCTAAATTCCTTGAAATTTTCAAATGATTCAGACTTTTGTTTGATTAAGTACATATAACTATATCTAAAATGATCATCTGTGAACGTAATGAAATATAAGAATCCACCTCTAACACAAGCAAACATAAGGCCATATACATCTGAATCTATGAGCTCTAGTAAATCATTTGCATGTTCTTCCTTTCCATTAAAGGGCAGTTTGTTCATCTTTATAAATAAGGCTCACAAGTTTCATATGATTCATAATAAAGAGGATCCAAATATCCTTCTTTATGTAACTTCATGATTCTAGTTTCGTTTATATGACCTAACCTATAGTTCCATAAATAAGATAGATTTTGGTCACTTAACTTTCTTTTCTTGCTATTTATGTTAATAATTGGCCTTCTAAGATCTAATTTATATAAGCCATTTGTAAGTAATCCAGATCCATATTAAACATCATACAAACCATTTGTATGTAATCTAGATCCATAATAAATATCATCTTTACAGAAAGAGCAACTCTTATTCTTAATAATAAGACAAATCCATTTAAATATAAATAAGAAATAGAAATGATGTTTCTAGTAGCAACTGGAACATAATAACAATTATTTAGTTGTAGTTCTAAGACAAAAGGCAAAGCTATACTACGTACAAGTTCTTACAGTTAATGCAATAACTCTTTCCCCATTGCCTACTCTTAGGTTTAGTTCAGCTTTCTTCAACAATCTACTCCATGTTAACATTTGCATGTTATTATAAATGTGAGAACCATATCTAATATTTAATACCCAAGAATATAAAACAAAAGTAGAAATATTGATCTTAACAATAAACATACCTGAAGAAACAGTTTCCTTAAGCTTCTTATCTTTCAGAGTAGTAAGATAAGCTGGGCAGCTTCTTTTCTAATGTCCATTGACTTTGTAGTGAAAAAATGTGCGTTGTCATTGCTCTTTTTCTTGACACCACTGTTTATCTTTACTATTCTAGTAGAAGCCTTCTGTTTATTGTTATTATTCTTCTTAGAGGCATTTTTCTTGCTCTTAGAAGAATCCGCAATAAGAACATAACTGAATTCCTTCTTAAGGCACCCCTCTACAGTCTTGAGCATATTCAACAGTTCAGGTAATGACATATACTTTTGATTCATGTGGAAGTTTATAACAAGTTGTGAAATGCTCCAACTAAGGGACTGCTGCACCAAATTAGCGCTCAATTTATAATCCATGACAATACCTAATTGGGCTAATTTTTCAATACACTCAATCATCTTCAGCACATGTAGGTTCATTGAAGATCTTTCTACTAGCTTGCATTGAAATTATGCTTTGAAGAATTGATACCTCTCTACCCTACTTTGTGCAGTAAATAACTCGTTGAGATGCAACAATTATAGCAGGAACATTCATGTTCTCATATTGCTTCTGAAACTCTCAAGACATACTAGCTAACATCACTCATGTAGCTTGCTCACGTCATCAATATAACTCTAATATCTCTTCCAAGCCTCATTAGTCACATTTGAACTAGGATCTGAAACAGTAGTGTCAAGAATATAAACTTCTTTTTTTTTTTAACTTGAGAACAATTCTTAAGTTGCGAAACTAGTCCGAGAAGTTAGGTCCAGTTAACTTGTTAGCATCCATGATACTCCTCAATGTCAGACTAGTACTCATCTTTTAGTTTAATAACTGAAAGACATAAAAAAAAACATGTATTAGTTTATACTATAAAATCAAATAAAATAAAGACTTTAATAAATATTTGATTACTCTTACTATTTTATTCAAAATAATATCCCTCTATACTAGATTGAGAAATTATCAAATAATTTCCTAACGGGATAGGATCCCATTCAAAAATGGTTAATCTTGAGTTTCCTCAACAAACCAATAATATTTAAATAAGATAGATAACAACATTACCAATAACATCTTATATGACTTATAGATCTATTAGGTGACAACTCTTTGCCAGAATACATCACATATATTATTCTTAACTCTACCTTTAAATCCTTATGATTATAAGTTTGCTCATCTAAATTATATAAATTTAGTTAAGTAGGACCTATTAATTTAAGATAAAATATTTTCAGGATAAAGTAGCGTTGAATTTACTCAACAAGTCTTACAATAAACATAACTATGATTTTATTCTTAAATAATAAAAGATAATTATCACGTTTTTAATTTATATTTAATATTTAATTATGGGATTTAATATTTTTTAAAAAATTTTGGTCTCATCAAAATAATATAATCTCATTATACTAATAATTTCTAATATAATATAATTACGAAAGAAATATGTCAAAACCTTTACTTGATTCTAATATTGATTTGATAACTAATTCAGTTTAATAATCGTGACCATCGCCCCACGATCCAACTTTAGTTATGGGCAAAAAATCGCTCTTTATAATTGCCATTGGTTATTGCCATTGGTTCTCGGCTTCACTAATGGCAATTTACGATTAGTTTCAAGCCATCACCAGCGGTGTTGCAGTGCCACTGGTGATTTTCTAGTAAACGCACAAAGAGTTTTCCAGAATAAGAAAAACAACAGGACATTCATTTTGATTTTTAGGTTATTTGTTTTCCAGGAAAAAAACAATTTCAACACAGAAGCAAACAAGGGAGTGGTATAGAAATTTTGGAAACACAAAATTGGAATTAATTAAAAAATAAATCTTAATTTTCAACATTAATATTCATCAAATTAATAACAATGAAGCTTCTAATTTAAGTTAAAAATTAAAGAAGGCTCTAATATCATTAGAAACCAACCATGATTGACTTATGGTATAGTAAAAAAATAAAATTTTATAGTTTTTGATCAGACCCTCGATAATTGAATAAGTTAAAAGACTAAACTCGAATAATAAAATATGAAATCGTACCTGAATCGATTTTCTTATTGAAATCCTTTTGAAACCTTTTCGATATGTCAACCAAGAGTTGTTCACAAATCTAGCCTCTAATAGTATTCATAGAGCATTTTTTTTAACTTTTGAGAGAAATAATTAGGAGTGTTAGCTCCTTATGCTTATTTCTATTTATAGAAAAAGCACAAGGGTTTTTTTAATTTATATTAAAATTGAATACATCAATTATAATTAAAGCCTAAATCTAATTACAATTAATTTAATCTTAATAAAATCAAATATCTCATATTTGATTTTTAAAAATTTTCAAACTTTATAATTAAATCAATTTAATTGAAATTAATTTTTTCTCATCAACTGCTCTTTATGTTTTACCTATTAGGTTCATAATATATTGACAACGATTATAAATTGTAACTCTACTTCATAATTAGAATCGGATAAATAAAAACTCCTTTTAATTTATCATTAATTCCTCAATTAAACAATTTATAATCATAAATCAAGATTGGTGTCTAGTAATAAGCCATGAACACTCAAACATTAGGAACGTCAAAGTGGTTTGATTTAACCTGTCTATATATGGTTATAATGTATAATTGAATCTTTTCGTCATCCAATGTTCCAATTGGACAGAGTATGAATATAGTGTCTACTCTTTTGTATCTAATCATGTTCTTTCTTGTTAATTAGTAATTGATTTATAATTGACATTTGAAAGCAAGAAAGAGCATGATTAGACACAAAATGTTAATTCACTCTAACCAAATTCCTTAAATCACTATTAATTAAGAACAGTAGAGCATTCTCTCTATTTACTTTAAGATGACGAATCATTTATTGAATTACTCAACTATCTCCATATGGTTTATACTATATCCAAGCACTACCGACTGAATTATCTTATGACAATTCATAAGTATCATCAAAACACAATAATTCTTATATGAAATATCTTAGTAATCTCAAATCTAAGGATTAATTATACATTCTTCCACTATAAGAAAATTACAAATTATTGACAAAAAATTAGCAATGGTAAAAATACCATAGTCAATTAGCAACGAAAAATCAATTTCTGTCAATAACATTGTCGAAAAAATTGCATTTTGTGACGGATAAAATATTCGTAGGTAAAAATAGAGGAAATTATCCTGACAATTTTTCATCTAGAATATCGCGATAGAAGAGTGATATCCTTCTGTAAATTAAGCAGAAATGCTTGGCATATAATAAGCGTTAGGATGTACCAACAAGACTGGATTATGTTGGTGATTTATAGATGAAATAACAATTCCGTCGGTAAAATTAAAACCTAAGCATTGCTATTAGCTTCCTTCAACATTTTTAATCAAACCTGCTGCGACACCATTTAGCAGCCCTGCTATACCATCTAGCAGCCCTACACCATCCACCACCCCTATATCGTCAGAGATATTAGGGGTAAACATTGTGGATAAAGGAGGCAATTTGCAGTCTAGAGCTAAGGGAATTGATAGAAGAACGCATATCACAATTGTCAACAATTTGTAAGTCAAATTTTAAAAATTTTGTAATACATGATAACGCTATAGGTTTATACTGAAGTTATAGGTTTTAATTTGAAAATGATCTAAAATAACTTATATATTAGGTTGGTTCTATCTAGAATGTACTTAAGAAATATCTCATTCAAGTTCAAGGAGTGGATAGATCTTGAGGGTTATATATGAAAGAATGTCTCTCGGCCGACAAAGAATTTTTATTGTTAGGAGTTTAATGTACACAAAATATATTCTTTATTTTTTATTTTATCTAAATTTTATACATTAATTAAATAAATATTGCCATTTATAGGTACTTATTGTATGTTTTTTTAGAAAGATTTTTTTTAGGATCCAAAATTTGATACTATAATTTATAATGTATGGGAGAGGGGAGCTCGTACGCGTTATAGAGTCTTTCTTGCTTTGATATACAAGAATGGTGTACAACTACCATATATCCCTGAAGAAATATAGAGTCGTTGGTAGCAGTACTAGGCATTACCGAGGCAATATCCATTTTAGAGTGCAATTATGCCAATAGATGTGGAGGATCAAACAGAAAGAGCCTATCCATACACACTGGAGGATCTTTGACTCACCATGAGTATGCACTTCAACTTGTAAGTATCAAAATTTTATACTTATATTCTGATTTTTGTACTTTGATGTATGAAATTTGATTTCAAGATAATTTGATATATAAAATTTAAAATTAAAATACATGTGCATTATAGAGAATAATAATGTTATAAATGTTTGGTGCCATTAATGGTTGTGTTGCTGAGTTAAATTTTTTTGTCTAACAGGAGATAAATATCATAAAAATAGAGAAAATTCTGTTGAAATTTTTCTAAATTTTAGTTTACTTATAACAATTTATTCTAATACAGGAAAAGTTTATGGGTAGAAAGTCTACACCACACCAATTTTTTTTACACACTCACTTCAAGAAGTATGATGGTGTGACCTTCTTTAACACCCAATGCAAACAAGTTCATGTATGTAAAATCTATACTTTAATATTAATTCTTAAAAAGTATCACTTATTAACATAAACAATTATAATGATAGGACAAAATACAAAAAAGCATTGAACGACAATCTCAGAACTCTGAAATTGTTGATGAGAGTCAGGTGTATTTTGATTAGTGGGTGGTAGGGACCATCGTGAAAGGATTTTCTGCTTAGGTTAATTTGTAAGGATGACAAAAAGGGCCCAACCTGTCATACATTTTTTTTTTCTTGAGTTGATCGGGCCACGAGTCAACCATGGTCGGCTCGACCTTTACTTCAAAAATGATGTCATTTTTGACCAATTTTCTTAAAAAAATAGCACAAGGAGGAGTTTACAGATTTTTCGTTTTTCGAGCCACGAGCCATGTCATGGACCAGTCAACTAGTAGTCGGGCAGGGCCACAGGTTGGTCCATCCTAGCCCGTCAGGCCACGGTCCATGGTGGCCAGCCAGTGCCCAGCCTGACCCATTGACATCTTTATTCATTTGCGAACACATATTATTCACAATCCTCCACATCCACTATAGCTGGATCTAGTAGGCGATATACATCAAATGAGAGAGTCCTCCAGCTTGACAGCATAGTGGAGAGGTTGGCAACTCAGTTGCAACCGTCAATGGAGAACATAGCCTAACTTCGTAATGAGATGGATTAATTGAAGGGGAGGGACAATACCTCATTGCAACAATCAAAACATCTGCCTTCACCACCTGCATAGATTAGATAAATAAGTGAATGTATTTGATGTTTTGCTACTCTTAAGTTTTTATATAGATTCTTAATTTACAGTTAATTTCAAGAAGCTTATTTGTGTACATTTTAATTTTTTATTATATTAACACTCAAGATAATGTTTATTTTATATTTACCAATCAATGTTATATTATTTACACAAATTAGATATACAAAAAATTATAAGATTACGAATAAAAAACTCAGGTAGGAAGTGAGAAATGGTAGTAGAAATTTATCAAAGCTAAATTTCCCGACGAAACAACAATATTAGCAACATAATGATACCTTTTATTGGTACATTCTATTGCTAATTAGCGACGGAATATACTATTCCATCACTAATTAGCAACAAAATAAATAAAATCGTCCGTAAGTTACCTACAGAATATATCATTTCGTCAGTAAAAATTTAGCGACAGTTCATGTTTCTGTCAACAAATTTAGCGATGGATTGTTAAATGTCCTTCGGTAACTTTAATGACAGACATATGACTTACCGACGTCAAATTCACCGATAGAATATTGAAATTCCGTCTGCCAAGTAACAACAAAATACTATAAATCTGTCGGTAAATTATATTTAACTTACCGACGAAAATCCAAAATTCCATCGTTAATGCTATCAATAGGCTCACAAACTTCCATCGCTAAATTTATCAACAATCGTTTCTCTGACGTTTCTTTTCGTCGATAATTTCCATCGCCAAATTTGCTTCTCGACATAAAAGCTTTATTTTCCGTCAATAATTTCCATTGCAAAAATCTAGTTTTCTTGTAGTGATCATTATGAAAACATCTACAAACACATAAGTACTATTCTGTTTAAGATCTTTATAGTCAGCACTCATACATCAATTTAAGTATCTTCATACTTTAAATTGCAAGATTAATTACTTTCTTTATAAGAATAAAACATAACATGTGTTAATTTCACTGTTTCCTTGATATTTTGACTTGATGAAATCACAACTAGAAACAATTTAAGAATAATACATAATAAATTGGATCTCATAATTATGATCTCATCATAATTTCGATTACACATTAATTATGTAAAAGAATTTACATTTAATATTAAAACATCAAATATAATTAAAATAACTCATAAAGATAAATAATGTCTTTATTAATTAAATAATAATGTTATACATAAGATTACAACCAACTGAATGGCTGCAATAACAGAACATTCACTTAATCTGGGTTCAAATCAAATCGAAATTGCTGCATGATACTAACAAATAGAATAAAATCTTAATCAAATAACAAAAATTCAGTTAGACTCGGCTGATTTAATCCGTCAAATTTATTCTATTTACTGTTCAGTAAGAATCTGCACTAGAAGTTGCCCAGCTCAACACCTAAATTTGAGTTATAACATGTTTAGCTTCATCACCTACACAGAGAGAGAATGTTGAGTTTGCAATTCTGTTGCCGTACTGCACGCTTACTTTATATTCACCTAAAAAGCCAATAAAGCTATATGAGCCTTGGCCATCACTTTGACCTCTCAAGTTCCCAGTTCTCCAACTTCTCAGTAACTTTTCAACCACATCACCAGCAGGCAGGTTTTTAAGATTGTTGTCCGTAAGACACATTTGGTAACACCCATAAGGATGGAGTGCTGTCCAAAGCATAATCCCATTAACTGCAGGATGTGAGAAGCCTTCTCTTAATACTTGATCAAGATATATTGCCTGCATAAGATATTGTAAGCAACAATCATTTGATATGAATATATAAATGTTGTATGTCATTATCATAATAGAATGTGTGTGGTATGGTGACCTGAGTTTTATGATCAAATTGGCTGCTGATATCAACTTCTGTGAGCCAAATAGGAAGCTTTAGAGTAGCCAACTTGTCCAGGATTGCTCTCATTAGAGGAAGATTAGGTGTGGAAAAATGGCTCTCCAGGCCAATCCCATTCATTGATACTCCTTTGTGTTTAAGTTCTTTTATCCTCGAAATGTATATGTCTACCGTGGAATTAGGATCGCTGCAAGTCTCAATCACATTGAACTCATTCAAAAACAAGGTTGCTAAAGGATCTGATTTCTGTGCTGTCAAGTAGAAGTGTAAGGTTGCATCAGGACCGAGCCTTTGCTCATAGAAATCAAAATGCAGCATTTCGTTGCTAACATCCCAATGTATGAACCGTTCTTTGTATTTGTTCATCAGGCTTTGTATTCTTGAGTTCACAGCCGATTTCAGGGCAGTTCCCGTTAGAGTTTTCACCCATGCTGGATTATATTTGGGGTCTTCCCAGAATATGTTATGGCCCCTAGCAACTATTCCGTTGGCTTGAACAAATTCTAACATTTGGTCTGACACGCTGTAATTGACCTTCCCTTGCTCAGGCTCTGTGGCATACCATTTGAGCTCATTTTCGAAAACAGCTGCATTGAATCGTTCGACAAACCATTTCTGGAGGGGGGAAAAAAAAAGAAACCATTTCAATTATCTGCAAAGGGGCCGTTTCACCTTTTATTAGATCTTTATTGTCTTCGATTTGTTGCAAATGCTGGTAACGGATTACTAGTACGTTTAAGCTTACCTGGTACGCCTGATTTCCAAGAATGGTACTTGCTATTGCTGATCCAAATGGGAAATCCTTTGAGATCTGTTGTATCGTGATGGTTGCATCTTTGACAGCTTCTCCCTTGCTATCCATCACATGAATCATCACAGCGCGCTGCCTTAGCTGAAGAAACATGAACTACTGTGTCAGTATTGTTGATCAATTTAATCATTTCAAGTAAAAACAGAATCTATAACACTCAAAAGGCTCTTCTCATCCATTCCTAGTATAAGATTGCTGAGTATCCAACAATATTACGTAATTTATATGGCAGCATCAGCATATATTTCAGAAACAAAGATGAAAATAAGATGCCACCAGAATTTACTTTTTCAATTAAGTGATTCTGACTTTTTCTCCATTGCTTCTCAGTGAATCGTTGTAATGAAGTGCTTGCTGTTTCAACATCAATGTTCTTGCCTGTTGAACTCTGTGTAATCAATACAATGGGAAAAGAGATTAAAGCAGGTCTTGTGCAATCAAATCATTTGATGCAAAGGCGTGTAACGGGGCAACTCTTCCTGTTCCTTTAAGTTCCTTCTACTTCAGACGTGTAAAGGTCCTGAACTTGTTCATGTCAGGACCCATGTTATTTCGGATCATAAGATAGCATACAAAAATGGTGACTACTGATTTACCTTGAAGCTTATTGTTGATGATTTTGAAGGTGAATGAAGGATGAATCCACCCTTAAGAAATGACCAGCATCCATGCTTGGCCAAAACAGTCCCCACACAGTCAGATGTGTTCCCGTCCGTGGATAGGATTGCTGTTACCATAGTTGATTCTACTCCATCTATCTTGACCCAGGCTGGTTTTACCAAGTTTTTATGTAACATATCAGTACACTTCCAAGCAAATCTATTTCCTGAGGGGCATTATGAATCAAATTTGAAGCAAAGTTCACAGCTTATGCAACTAAGGACGCGGACATATTTCCACGAAGCACATTCAGGATTTTTTTTTTCTTCACCGTTTATCTAATTTGTGAGTCCTGTAATCGGATTGATGGACAACAGGTAAATATTTCTTAGAAGGTGCGAAGCTCTTTTCTAATGAAAACAGTAACTGATTCTTTTAATGAAACCAAACGCTGGTTAATCTAATCAGCATCATATGTACCTCATGCGGCTTTTAATTACTTTGGCTATTGCCGCAATGTTGGAAGTCTGAATTCTGAAGAACGCCCGTAAGGAGCTCAATTTTATATGTAACTTTACAAAGAAGAAGAGAAGAAGAAGAAGATTGAGAACTCAACTGGATAAAGAGTAAATCCCTTCGCTGAGATTGTGCAATGAAATAACTAGTCTGTGAGAATGTGAAAACTGGCTAATGCTGCGTGGAGGTTGATCTTTCAGAATCCCTCCATTATAAAGTGCCTCTTCTGGTTGTGCTTTACACTGAAAATGAGCCACACGGCGGTGTCACATGGAAGCTATAGCCAATAGTTTAGTGAGCTCAAAAGCATGACATTCTAACAATACTATGTATCATCAAAACAACTATGGAAATAAAAGTTTGAGCCTGAAAATGTATTGATAATCACTTGGACGGATCCCAGGCCTAGTTACCTCTGTGTAAGCTGTGTGGTCGTAGCCAGGTCCATCTGCAGCAATGAAACAAGTCGTCAAAACTTGATAATAAACAAAAATGTACCAATCACCTATGCTAATGAGAGATGCTACCATGAGGAGCAGCCAAGGAAAGAATCACAAGGAGACTGAAAACCAGGAAAACCATGACGAAAGAATGTTGCATGAAGTGCTTGCTGTTGTTGTTGGTCCCAAGAAACACCATCTTATTCACCAATGGAATAAGGCTCATCACAGGTTTGCTTCTTTTTCCCTCTGTATTTGCTTGCTTATGGACTACAAAGAGTGGTGGCAGAGAACTAAGATGTGTTAAAAGGACTGAAGAGGAGAGACACGGGTTCACAAGGGAAACAGTGCAGGTAGAGGGACCCCTAATGCTGCTGAGGGAGAGGTTCATGTGAACTTTAGAGGCACGTACCGACCAACTCCATATATACATTTCTCATCTCTTTTGATACTCTTTCTCAACTTATCTTTTGCTAATGATTTCCTTTGCTTGTCAGTAACATCATTTGGTCATGAACTCCGTAGTACGTACGTCAAAGGCACAAATTCCGTTATTTGGCTTTTAGCAGGGATTTGATCATCAATTACTACTCTTTGAACTGATGAAGATTAAGGATCAGGTGTCAAATCATTATGCATATCACATTTCCAACGCTAACATGCAGATACTTTAAACTCAGACATCATTATACGATTATGCAGAATCTTAAACATATATAAGTCTCGCATATAAAGTAGTTGTATCTTGATCCATAAAGTTGTTTGATGTTGGTACAAAAACCAGACTCTTCAAATTCTCTTCTATGTTTTCATTATGTTCCTCGCTTTCTCACTTTTGTTTCTTATGTGATGGTTATTAACATAATCAACTTAATAGGCAAGAATAGGATCAAAAGAGGAGGCATTTATAAGTGGCTTTTGAGAAAACCACCTTTTAATTATCACAGCCATCATGTTCGTATTAAGCGTTATAAACATTTATTACATGAGACATTAACAATCTAACATTCTCTCACTTGGCCCATGTAACATTGCCATCTTCATTTTTTTTTTTGAAAAAAAGAGGGTGTTTTATTAAATTATATCTGTTAACAGAACATCCCTAATATAGGTGGGTGGATTGACAAACCACTCTCCA
>JAOSBK010000206.1:44504659-44522167 GCA_027568895.1 Erythroxylum shatona
TACTAATCTCAATAAACCTCAATTATCCATAAATACCTTCAATTTAATCAAACTATGCAATAAATCATACAATCAACTTAATTCATAATTAATAACATCAATAAAGAAAGATTGGGGCCCAACATCATTAGATTAATCGATGCTCAAATATGTTCATTGGCCTCAATATCCCTTCAAACTAGAAAGATGAATTTTAACTCCTTATAGCTCTCAAAAAGGAAAGGACTCTACCTCCTTTTGAGTCTTTAATATCTTAATAACCTTTTTGGCATAAATGCCTTTTTACAGTGCAAAATTAGGGTTATGTGGTTAGACATAGTCAGTTACACAGGTATATGAGTGTTCGTGTATGTTAATTTTAGCAAAAATTGTACATTTTCATGGTCCTAGAGAGATACATAGCTAACATACACGATCAAGTAAGTCTTAGGGTTGCTTGAAATAACATCTTCAAGTTCTTAAATGTTTCTAGTGAGTTACAAGTTCTTATACATGACTTTTTAATTCACAATAACTCCATTTCTTTCATTCTTTGTTTTGTCTTTACCCTAATTATTCTCATTCTTGCTCTATGAAAGAAAACAAGATTAAACATTGATAGAATGATACTGAGTACATAGGTTTAACTCATTTTGGTTCTTGTTCATCCAACTTGTACCTAAACTAAAACATGAACCACAATAAGTATATTAAGCAAAACATAACTTTAGTAACTAAGCATTAAGGAGTAAATATATAATTAATCAAGCACCTATCAATCACACTTGTATCCTATGTAACCTATAAGTGGAAAATAGGTAGCACATGTTCTTCACTTGTAACTACTCCTCAATCCTATAGAGAAAGTTACTACATAAACTCAATCTAAAATTTATCCCTACCACAACGTATAAAACCATTGATTGGGTAAAGAATTTGAATCTATGCAATTATAAATGACTATGCCATATTCAAATTGAGATTAACCTAATCATTTACGAAATTTGGAGTGAAAAACCTCAAAAGTTTTTTGAACACATTTTAAACCTTGAGATGGATTATCCCGACTAAGAAACTATATATCAACTATTCTCCATCATCTTAAACAAATTGGGACCTTACCTAACATAAGATCCATGAGGAGCTATATAAGAGAAACATGCATGCAAACATCATAAATAAGAAAGTATATGGGTCACCATAGATAGAGGGAAAACCAAAAAAATTATTACATAGTATTGTTAGAAAAAGAAAACACGGAGAGAACCAAGAAAGAAGAGGAATCTCGCATACATCTGGCCTTGATGATCAAAGAAAGGGTGGATTGATCAATCTTTTGTCTACAAAGAAACAGGTTTAGAAGTAAGACGCAAATAAAAAGATAAAGAAAAAGGAAGAAACCCTCATTGACAATAAAGCGATTAAACAATGTTAATCCCAACAACATTATGATCAACTTATTCCATTATTTGATCATATATTACCCAATTCTGAGGATGAATGGTTACAGTTAGGTGTTCATGGCTTTAATTTTTCAGCTTTCCTATCTAACATGATTTAACAGTTAGATATTTTTGCATTATATAATTATTAATTTAATCCTAATGCCAACTTATGAATCCAAAAGTAGTTACAGTGCCAATATTTAATTTTTATTATAATTATAATTTCATAATGTTCTTTAGCGTAATTTCTTAGATGTGCTTCCTAGTTCTTATATAACTTGATGAAAATAAATGATTAGTAGCATTCATATTATCCATGAAATGGAGATTAAGGTAAATTGATTTTCTTGTAGTTTTTCTTTTATTTGACTGCATTATGTTGAGTGTGAATTTTGACAGTTAAATGAGTATAAGGTTATGATGTGCTCACCAACAACTAAGATCAGGGTTTTTATTGTATTTACTTTTCTTTTCAATTGAGAATATGAAACAACAAATTCGTCTACGATTATAA
Source organism: Erythroxylum shatona (assembly GCA_027568895.1). Classification (NCBI taxonomy): domain Eukaryota; kingdom Viridiplantae; phylum Streptophyta; class Magnoliopsida; order Malpighiales; family Erythroxylaceae; genus Erythroxylum; species Erythroxylum shatona. Next base: position 44,506,598 of record JAOSBK010000206.1, read on the forward strand.
TGAATAAGATTGAAGACCACTTACATTATTATAATTATGGATTAATAATATTTATAAGGACTTCTTAGGCCAAGTTCAACCTAGGAAAATGATTTTATGGATATACTTAATTTAGAGTAAATTTCAAATAAAATTTATTATTATATATTTAAATTGGATTATGTCATAGTGGGTTATTACATTTTTCTCTTACATGTTATTTGCAAAGTAAATGAAAATATGATTACTTTGTATGGCAAGACAAAAAAATTCATTATAAGAAGTATAAATGTTTAAATGAGCCTCAAGAAATCAATGACAAATTAAAAATTAACAATCCCATGTATTCTTGTGGAAGCTATTAATTTATAGTTAGGTCATTTTTATTATTGATGTTGATTGTTACTTAGTAATTTTCTTATAAAAACATATATACTTCAAAATTGAGAATATGATGCTTTTCTATTTGAGCAACTCTAGACTTTATAGTACTTTGTGGCCATTTTGTAACGATAAATTTTAGATAGTGTTGTGTTCTTGAACTATTATCATCTTATTTTGATTTTTAAGGTTATTCCTTTTGTTTTAGAATGCAAATATGCTTTTATGCAATCTCACTATTTCTGTAATCAAATAATTCCTATCAATCTTAACCATATATAAAATTTCAATCAATCATAGGAAGATTTCATTATTCAAGCAATACAACATATATAAAAACGAAATTTATGAACACTCAAAGATGACTATTAAAATTCAATTGCAAATATAATTAATGATTGTTAATTGGTATTTTGTATTAATTTTTGTTATATAATTTGCTAAACTCTTGTCAATTTAATATTTAAATTACATTAATTAAAAGTTATTTGTTTTAATTTCAGGAAAGCAAGAAAAGCTCTAGAAAACATTAACGAGTGCATATTTTGCAAGAATGCGATTTAATGGACAAGATGGCCAGGACATAATGACAACTTAGGAAGCTGAGAATTGAAGCTCATAGGGACAAAAAAAAATGACAAAACGCTGGAGGAAAAGAAAAGAAACGCAATCGGCTAGAAGCACATAGGGGGAGACGACAGCTCCAAAGGTGACACAACAAAAAGCATGCAAGCACCATGACCCACCACTAAGGAGCAATTAAATTGTTAAAGAAGGCTACAAAAAGGAGCTGGCCAAGAGACCCACCTGTTGGAGCACTGCAGAGACGCACACCAGCTGGAGATGTGAATAGCAGGGAGGAAGCCAACAAGAACAAATCAGACGCACCATGCCAAAACAACACATCAAGCAAAGACCCATGCAGAAGAGAAGCCCACCACAACAACGCACCAAGAGGAAGCTCCAACCACCATTCAAAAAGCAGAGAGGAATTAAATAAGAAAGAAGAGGAAGGTGAGCTGTGCGTTATGGGGTGAGCAGCGTGATATGAGGTGGGCTGGAGAACAAAAAAAATGAGAAGAGCCAGACTGGAGGGTTAAAAAGAAAGAGCTTTGCGTTACAAAGTGGAGGAAATAAAAGGAGAAAGGCGTTAGCTGAGGTAGCGAAAAAGCTTGAGGAGTGAGGCTGTGCGTTAACAGTGAGAGTGTGTGAAGTAGCGTGAATAAAAGGAGTAGTGAACAAAAAAAAAAGAGGATGAAAGGGAGAAAGGAGCGTGGACTGGAGTGCTGAAAATAAAAGAAGAGAGGTGGACTGGAGGACCGTGAAAAAAAATTTAGAAGGAGAGTGGAGCTGTGGAAAAAGGGTAGCCTCTTCCACCACTCAAGGGAGAGATCACCACTCACAAACACTCTCCACTCACACGAAAAAGAAGCAGCTGCTGGAGACACAATGTTACACCATCACCAAGGAGAGCTCTACTCCATCAACCATTGAACACTCACAGCCCTCACATACACTCTAAAACTCACATACGGGAGCTGGAGCAAGGCATGACTTCGTGGAGCAGCAGATGGAAATGAAACAAGAAGCAGCTACGTTGAAGGAGGAGTAAAACAGCTGGTGGCATAGGAAAGAACCACGTGAAGGAATCGTGAATTGCTGGTGGAGACACGTTAAAGCAAGCTGGTGGTGTTGATTAAATATATTAGCTAGACAAGATTAAAGGACGCAGCTGCGTGGACACTCATATATGCAGCAGTTGGTGCGGGAAGAGGGAAGCAGCTGGAGAGGTGTGTTGGTGTGCTGTTGGAGCTTTAACAAAAACGTGAAGAGAAGGAGCAACCAAGGGACGTGTATGAATAAGGTGACACAAACTTTATTTGTCATGTCAGTGAATAGTAACAAAAGGAGGCTCCATGTGCGTTAATAGTAGACAAAAGCATGAGAAGAGTTGTATTGTTGTAATGAATTTGAAGGGGTGGACCACCAATTTATTAGTCACATCAATACATAGAGAAAGAATGAGAGTAGCTTTACAGTGAAAGAGGAGGCAACGTGTGTGCTGGAAAAGGTAGAGTTAAAAAAAAAAGGTTAACTGATGGAGTGCATGAACCAACGTTGAAGCAGCTGGTCGTAAGGCACGAAAAAATTCAGCTGCAAGAAAAGGGGGTGTTTTAATTTGTTTTATTTTTTTTAATTCCACATTTATTTTAATTGTGTGGATTTAATCAATGCAACAGTACATTATGACCATAATTTTTGTTACATTGATAAATATGTGTTAGTAAGTTTTTCTTTTCGGTTAAGGTTAATATTGATATTGGATTAGGATAATTTTTATGGTATTGATTTTTGCTTGATTGAATGCATATTTAGTCTTAATTTAGCTTGATCACCTAGATTAAAGACCTTAGATGATTGAATGCCACAGTCAATGAGATTTAATTTGTCAGAAAATTAATCAAGCGACGTACTTGAGATTAAAGTGTAGAACAACCTTAGGATCTTGTGTGAGGATACCTAGAATTAACAAACTTAATTTTAGGCTTCTTGAAGTTAACGCCTTTTATTCCGAATCATCTATGAACTAAGTAGTGACTCGGATTTAGAAGAGAAGGGAACACCAAGAACATTGGGTTTGACTTGCTTAAGTGAAGTATTTCCTAAATTAATCCACCGTTACAATTTTATTTTAGTTTCCAATCCAATTGAAATTTGATACCTTAACCGATTTATGTCGTTTGATTAAATCTAGTTGTTTTAACTCATACCTTGCATTTTTCATATTTTCTTAATTTGCTTATTTTATTTTATTTTCAAATCAAACAATTTTTGATCGTCTAAGTAATTTTTCATCGTTTAATTTAATTGTCTTACGTGTTATAAATTTTTCCTTGGGTACGATATCCGGTTCTTACCGATTTATATTACTTGTCGATGGGGTGCACTTGCTTCTAATTAGTCTAGATAGAATTTAATTTATATTGTTCTGTTTAGATCGTAACATATTGTCGATTTATTGGGGCCCTTTTTTTAATTTCGCCCAGGGCCTATAAAACGATAGGAACGGCTCTATATAAAGAGTTTCAAATCAATCTAAATGATGTCCAATACTCAAGATTAAACGGTAAGTCTCGACTGCTTCCACTTGAACCTTTACTCTATTCCCCATAAAAACAAACTTCTCATTTGGGTTTGTGGTTTGGATCGTAAGGAATCCCTCCATAGCATTAGAAATATGAGTTATACATCCAGAATCAATCCACTAAGTATTACGTGAAACTTCAGTTAAATTTGATTCAAAACATACATAAGTCTTAACCTTACCTTTCTTTTTGAATCAAGCCTTACGTAGTGGATAGTTCTTCTGGAAGTGTCCAGATTTTTCACAGAAATGGCATTTGTTATTATTTTCCTTCTTTTGGATCTCAACGGAGGACTCGTTTGTCTTCAGTGATCCTTTCCCCTTTCCATGCTTCTTATGTACTTTTTTACTAGCTCCTTGATAGTTCACAAAATGGATGGAATGATTTCCTTCATTCTTAAGTCTTATTTCCTCCTGAGCCAACATATTGTGCAATTCATGCACGTTCCATTTGTCTTTCATGGTGTTATAACTCATTTGGAACGGACCATACTCAGACATTAAAAAATTAAAAAAAAAAACTGCATAAGGAAATTCTCATCCACTTCCATTCCTACAGACTTAAGTTTTGCTGCAATATTTGTCATTTCAATGACATGTTCATGCATAGTACGAGAAACATCAATTTTCATAGTGGTCAAAGTACCCATTAACGTCCCAGCAAGAGATTTACAAGCTGATTGGGGGTGCTCTTCCACAAAACTCGTAAATTCTTTGGCACTTTCAGTTAATTATAATTAAGTCTATAATTTATGTACACTAAAATAATTGCTCATGCATGCACAGTTCACGTTCATTCATCTTTTATTGTTTAATACTATTAACACTATTCACAAATTGTTCATCATTATCAAAAACAACTATCGATATAACAGTGATGATGTACTGTCACACCAGTGCACACACAGCTAACGTGACAGTCATCGATGCTGTCTTCCGCCACCAAGGGAAACATCATCACCATCGACAGTGAGGGAAGCAAACAGTAAACATACGACATGGATGCTATAACATCACGATCAACAGCATCTGGCATCACTAACATTGATACTTGCTACCGTCACTGGTAGCGTCTGGATCATCATCGAGGCATGATGTCACAGACCCAGTGAATTCACCATCATCCTCGACGCTGCAACATTCCAGCGACGAGCACAGACAATAAACACATGTTTGTCGTCAATGATGTTGGTTACGCATCATCCTCGACGGTGTGACACTACCGAGAATATATATATATATATATAACCAAACAAAAAAACATGAAGATTTTTAGAACTCGAAAACGTAACTAAGAATCATAAAGTTCACAACTAGATGACTCTAATACCACATGTAAACTCGCACTTCATTATAGGATTATGCAGAATCTTAAACATATATAATTCTCTGATATAAAATAGTCGTACCTTGATTCATAAAGTCGTTTGATGTCGGTACAAAAATCAGACTCTTCAGATTTTCTTCTATGTTTCTATTCTTTTCCTTGCCTTCTCACTTTCGTCTCTTATGTGATGGTTATTGACAGAAGCAACTTAACCGGCAAGAATAAAACCAAAAGAGACGATGTTTATACTTGGTTTTTGAGAAAATCACCTTTTAACTACCAAAATCTTCATGTAGCGTTATAAGCATTTATTACATGAGACATTAATAATCTAACAGATACTCTCATTAGAGTAAAACTAGTTTTGTTAGAATAATTTGTCAATTATACATGTAATTAACTTTAGAATGATATTCACATACTACAAATATAAGCTATTGAGTTTGATAACCTAAAAATTGGATAATTTCCTTAACCAACAATATGATAGTACCAAAGGATTGAACAAAATAAGAATCACACTATTATTAACTTTTTTTAGAACTACTATTTTAGAGGAATGCTTAATATTTTAAAATCATATACTGGAATACCAATCTTCCAGAGTCGGATTTAATTTTGAATTTATAAGGAATGCTTATGACATACACTATTTCATGTGTTTGCTACTAATTCTCTGGGAGTGAATGTTCAGTAACTTCATAGTGAACAAGTGAAATTCACTTCTAATGTCCATTTTATGAATTGTTAGGCCAACAAAGTTAACATATTGAATTATTAGGCTTAATTGCTTGCAGATACTGAGGGCTAAAGGACATGTAGAAAGCTTATAAAATTAAAAAAAAAAACCCTGTTTTCAAGCATGAATTGTACAAGTAAAAATTATATGCGATAATTGAGAAGTAACGTCCAAACGTCATTTTATTACTTATGCGATCGTCGCATGCGACAATTTGCCTTTGTTACGGAAAGGATTTGCTTTAGGACAAAAGAAAATAACCCAACTTAAAGGGCCCGTCTTTGTTTGTTTACTTGTTTATGATTGAAATGGTAAAGTTAATTTGAGTTGGACATGTTAACTTGATTCAGAATCCAATCTTAATCAAAGTGTGCACGAATTCAAGACAGCCTCGGCAAGGGACTCCACTGTTCACTCGCGCTAACTTGCCAACTAAGTTGACAAGAACATAGAATAAAATTTTTATAAAAATAATGCCACAAAGACAAGTCGGATGATTAAGCTTAGTAATGACTATCTAACTCAGAATTCCTGATTTCCAAAGAAGAATATATCATAACACATTTACTAGCTGGACAAATATATCTTAATTCGTTGATAAACCAATGATAATTAATTAAAATCTGTCTACTCATTTAGCAGACTAAAGTTAGCAAAGTAAAGATAACTTTAATGTCATATCAATAGTGACCTGCGGTTCAGACAACAGCCTCAGTTGACAGTAATAGTGAAAGTGACTCGGACGGTGTATATCAAAAATAGTGTTCATCCTCGATAGGATCAGGGTTCAAGTCGGGCTGGACACAGAATTAGAGAACAACATTTTCAAAAGACTAACCGCATTAGTGTTACATACAATGAATTTGATGACACATAATCTGGATCACGCAGTAGCAGTAGCACAACTGTGGTATGCATATAATACCACTAACTAATCTTCCAGAAGCTCAACTGAATTGCCGTTCAAAATTTTTGCAAGAAACTTATGATCACATTGAGCATGACGCCCTCCAATCTACAAACCCCTTCTTTCATGTCGTTGATCATTAGCTAATGATGTCGATTTCTTTGATCTCCTGGACATATAAATCTTGGTATAGATCATCTTGGTTCTAATTGCTAAGAGAACATCCAAGCCAAATCCAATGATACATGCAATGGCCATGATTATGAACACAAGCCTGTAGCAGTGGGCGCCAACACATGTATTGCCACCTCCTGGTGTTGGGATAGCTTGTGCATCATACAAGAATCCGGCAAGCAGGCCAGAAAAGAGAAACGAGCCAAGTGGAAGGTTGAGAATCAAGATATTGTAAATTAGCCCGTAATATTTAAGGCCAAATAGTTCTGAGGCAGTTGGGACAGTGACCGCCAGACGAACTCCATAGCATATGCCAACAACAATTGAACCAACGTAGAGTGAACCTGGCAAAGCCAAAGCCATCAGAAGGTAGCCAACAGCCATTAGAATCTGAGATGCTCCATTCCAAAGAGGCCTTGGTGTTCCAACTTTCCTGCAACAGAAATTGAAAGAATGATATCTTCAGACATGAATCTGAGTCAAAAATCATGACCTTACCAGAATCAATAACAAAGCAAGTTCATTTCTTCCAAAAAAAAATATAATGAAGCAAGTTCAGCCAGCCATGTTTCTTTATGATTCAAACTCCGCCAACCTCAAAAAGGAATTGCGATAAATGTCACACCACCAGGAAGTCCCAAGAGAACGAACACTCCTTGAGCCTCTATGAGTCTGGTGTCTTTCTCAATGATGCACATAAAGACTAGAAAGGATCATACTTTTGGAGGGGATTGGACGAGGATGAAGGGTTTATGGGCATGCCATTAATACCAAAATTGATTAGTTTCATGGTTATTGCTATTTGAAAACAGCACAATATAGTAAACAAGATTCCCTCTGCCTGTCCATCAGTAACTGACCCAACTACAGCTTTTCTTTAAAACCCTGGCCAGAAGGAGTAGGTAAGGTAATGTTTAAGGCCAAGGGAGAGCGGAACCAAATATCCTATTCCTATTACTCAGCATGAAATCCTCTTTCTCCAAAATTGTGTACCAACCATGTCTTATTAAATCTAAGTCATCCATTTATGTGGGTCTCACATAAATGGATGGCTTAGATTTAATAGGACAAGGTTAGTACACAATTTTGGATGGCTTAGATTTAATGAGACAAGGTTGATATACAATTTTGGGGACAGATCCTATTATTTTGTGTGTGTCTGCTCCATGATCCATCCATTCAATAAATAAAACCTACAAAAATTGGACGGCTGAGATGAGTCAGGAATAGAGGGAACACACCATTTGGGAAGCAACACAATTAATAAAATAATCACCAGCATACGGACAGCCAAATTCTACCACCACTTCACAGAGACCCCAAATCCTCTGTCCCCCTCCCCTGGCCCTACCCTGGCAGATGGGAGGGGTCCAGGGGAAGGGGGACAGAGGATCCCCCTTCACAGAACCGACTTAAAGGTTCAAGAAATATACAAAAGTCAAATCACCATCTAAGTATTTGCTATCAGCCAACTACCACCATACTTGGTTTTCCAATAAAGAAGACATGGGAGATATTTACAAGAGAAACCTTGTGCACTTGATTCTAGCTGTTCACAGTTTTGAACAAGAAGATTAACTGATAAAAAGATGCAAAGGTAAGCATCCCTCCACAGATAATAAGATCCTAAGCATCTGGGAATAAATAAAAGAAAGAAGAAAATTGAAAGCGATACCATGATCATGACATTATAAACGTCTTTATCAAAGCAAGAAGGCAAAAGTCATGCAATTAAGAATGTGAGAAGGAATGAACCACAACCCCATGAGATTCAATATTTTGACTTTAAATTTCACTAATTAAAAAGTTAGTGTTGACGACATAGCCATCAAGAGTTTGATTTTTCCCATTTTCACCTCATCACGAGAAGAACAAGATGCTGATCAGGAAACTAACATAAAAGAGTAAGCAAACAAAGAAAGAAAAGCATTTGTATGATGGGTTAGGTTAGAGCTGGTGCAAGTAATTAGTAAAAGGGAAAGAAAGACTCTTACTTGATGAAATATTCTGAGACCGAACCAGATACAATCCTCCCAAAGAATCCCCATATACTTGTTAGGGACACAAAGATCGAAACGTCAGCGTATCCAAGAGCCAAGCCAATTTGCCCCAAGTTGTTCATGACAGCCAAGCCTGTACCAACCCCACAAAGAAACGACACAAACAAAATCCAGAAGTCCAGTGTCCTCATCGCCTCAAATATCGTGTGGTCCTCTCCCACCACCGGCTTCTTCTTCTTCTCCTCCTCCACACACGGCGGTGCTACCGCCTCCCCGTCCTCCTCCACCCCAATTCGCTTCTCTTCAACAATTTCTCCGTCAGTTGCTTGTTCACTCAATAAGGGTTCCCCAATCCTACTCTCAACATCGCGCTTGGCTCTCACCGATTTCAAACTCTTTATTAGAGCGTAAACAGGGACAGCCATCGGAGAAGCTAGCAGTATGAGTAAAATGATAGAGAAAGCTAGAGAAAGGCCAGAGTTTGGACTCGGGATGAAGTCATATGCCAAGAGATAAAAGGCCACGATGACAGCTACAATGTTGAAGACAGTGAAGTACTTGAACTCTTCTTTCTCTTCTGCGTTGGTTCTAGCAGGAGGGATTTCATGGAGGAAGAAGACGGCCGTGAGGCAGACGGCGAAAGGGATGACTGCAAGCATCATAAGGAACGTGGAGGGGTCGTTGGAGAACAGCGCAGTGCAAAGGTCGGTGAATATGGCAGTGCTTAGACCGATATAACCCTTCAATATGCCGGATACCGGACCTCGGTTCCGGCGAAAGTTCCGTATGCAAGTCACCAGCACCGCCGTGTTCATCCAAGTCGTGCTGTTGCCTCCAAGACATAAGAAAATGCACATCTACACCATTCTCAACCAAGCAAAAACAGTCCATTATCAGAATTTCATTGCAAACTCATGGTTGAGACTTTAGGAATGTATATTACATACCTGCCAGTATGCGAGAGGTTGAATTCGGCGACTAACGACGAGCCATTGAGCACCATAACCGATAAGCCCTTCAACGGAACCAATGAGAAGTATCACCGAAGTAGGCAAGCGATCGGAGGCGAGGCCTGCGAGCAAGCCAAAGGCTTTACCAACATCTTTAGCTACGGAGAGGTTGTTGAGTTGGAGTTGTGTCAAGTTCATGAGAGTCTTGAGAGCGTCGGAGTAGTTGGAGAAAGTGTAGTTGTTGCCGGAGACGGCTTGAACCCAGACAGCGGTGACAAAGCCGAGCCATTTCAAGGCAGTGGTGGTAGTGGCAGGGGATTGAAGGTAGCCCATCAAAGTTAACAAACAAACTTTGATATTCTTAACAAACAAACTTTGATATTCAACAACAGATTTCTATATCTGTCGCTACAACTTTACAGGGTAAGAAGTTGGAAATTTTCGGTTTTGGCTTAGAAGTTAGAACATTGGCATCTAGAGGACTTATAATGGGTAATGTCGAAGTTGAAGTCATTTGTTTTCATTATTTTTTTCGTAAAGCAAGCGGTTTTGCTGAATAGATTAAATCGGTTGTGACTGTAGATGCAAAAGCGACACGTACGGTTCGTAAGCGTATACTTCTTTTGTTCTGATAGATGACGGAACAGCTAACTTGTATTAAAATATAGTTCCGTGAAGAAACAAAAATAGGAATTCTTTCCCTTTCAAGTTTCAACAAAACCGGCAAGTTGGCCACTTTAAACACTTTTTAAGTTCCTTTTACGTTCTCCCAGCCTTTTTCCATAAAAACCAATCGTAGCAACGACTTTCAAGTACAAGATTATGTTCAGTACACATTTAATATTCAAAATATATAAAATTTTGTTATGTATCTATCCAATTTTGAACCTTAATGTTTTAGTTTAATAAAAGGTATAATGTCTTTTTTTTCATCCTTAACAGATTATTTGAAAATTTTTGAATTAAATTTATTAACAAATTGAATTCAATTATATTAATAAGAATATTGAATTTAATTTAATTTACACGGATGAGAATAAATTTGATAATATTATAAATAAATTTAATTATACTATTTGAAATAAGAATAAATATAATAAAAACGATAATGAATATTATTATTATTATTATGATGGTTGGTTAATAGGAAGAAGTGATTACTATTATCATTAATAGTAGTTGATTTGTAAAAAATATTAAAAAATAAAATTTTATTATATTTTAATTAATTAATTGATCATTTTTTACTACTTGTATTGTAATTTATTTTAATTAATTATATTATATTATATTTAATTAATTACTTACAATATTTTAATTAATTAATAATATTATATTTAATTAATTATTAATAATATTTTAATTAATAATCATTAAAATCCAAGTGAAGTACAAGAGAGTGAGAAGTGAAGTAGTCCAAAGAACAAAAGAACAAAATGCTACTTTTGAATGACACAGAATAATTTTTGATAAGAAATACAGGGCAAAAAAATTATACTCAATAAAAACTCACAATAAATATATAAACTTTGATGAATGTCTAGTTATAAGCTCACAGCAAACAACAGTTTTTTATTTAACGACGTTTTCTTCAAGTTTTAATGTAATTGAATTTTTATACTTGGAATAGTGAATTTAATTTATAAAAGAGATATGTATGAATTGAAGTCATCTAATTTTTGTATTTCTAAACATATGAATGTATTGAATTCAATTCACACCTTTTCAAACCTCGTAAAAGATGTTCTTATACAGATGATAGAGAAGCTATAAGTGTTTCTGGATTAAAAGATACGAGGGAGTCACAAACATAAAAGAAGATTTATTAGAGGAGAACTGATGACTTTGTTGAACTGGGAAGAAAGTTGAAAAAACGGATTAGACAACCAAATATAATTGGTGTGAGTGATTCAGCACTTTCAACATTTAATAAGAGATCTTGAGTTCAAATCTTGATAATGAAAAAATCTATTTGGCCAATATTTTTGGTACGAGCGAATAAAAAAAACAACTTAAACTGGAACAGTACCCAACCACAAGCCGTAGTTAGGTGTGGGCTCAACTTAGCAGCTACCCTTTAGCATGTGAGACCTGTCTTCTCTTCTGTACGTTTTCTTCCCTTCCTTACAAACGCGTTCATGGTCATGGGCCTATGGGAGGGTACGACTCTTAAATCAAAATTAAAAAAAATCTCCATTTCATATTACTTTAAGTACAGTTTACTTTGATGAATAAAAACCAACAATTATGTCTTCATTTACAATCTTCTAATTACACTATCACTTCATTCTGCAAACTGACAAGCACCGCTTCATCGTTAATGTTGAGATGCTTGTAAAAACACTCCTTAGATCGATACTTTCCCTGATGAGGGCTCTACCTTTGAAGAGCCGTCGTGGCCAAGGAAGGCCTCAAGGGTCGGGGACAGTTTCTTCTTTCTGTGGCTGTGCTATTGCCGCGTTGAGTTACCTCACCACCGTTACTTACTTTTTAGCTGTCCAGGTCACATACTGATATGGGCAAACTTTGCGTCTGAATATTTTTGGAAGTCTTGTTTCCGGCTAAGCAACAAACTCGGCACTTATTTGACATAATTTACCCATTTGGAAACTCTGAAAGGTCTGGACCAAAAACACTCAAAACTCCAATGGCTGATTTCTCTTTGCTTTTGTGATCATAAAGAGGTGTGTGCAGAAATATCACCATTTTGAATCATGATCACTTGATGATAAAAAGTATTGTTAGATTATTTAGAGGGATAAGATCTTCTTGCCCTTTTGACCGATTCCTATTATGTGAGTCATGAAATCCTTACCATTCAGGTAACCATCAAGCCACCAAATCAACGGCTCAAATAAAAAAAAATACAGAAACTGATTAAAAGGTACAAAGTATCCGTACCTAATTTAGGTCCCTTCCTATGTGAAATTAAGCATTCAACATAATTATAGCGTATGTGGAAACAGTGCAAGATACTGAAAATCTTCCTGAAAGATGCTTCCATTGTTGATAAGCTTTCACACGTTTACATCACATTGCGTGGCCTTAATCATAGCCTCCTAAGATAAAAAGCGGAGAGACTTGTTGCCAGTGATAAGGACCATAGCTTATGCAAGGTGCTAAAAATTTCATACATCACATTTGTTATCATCAATTAGAAAACGAAAGGGACAATTATAAAATGGGTCGCTTACTTCATATATTTGACAAAGAGAATTCTTATTTTTAATATAATCTGTTATTTTAAAAAATCAATATCATAATTTAATTTCAATCTCCTTCACTCTAATTTATTTGGTCTCTTTTCTTATCTTCTCTCTTTTTTTATGTTTTTCCCCTCTCTATTTAAAATTATTTATTATATTCAAGATAAATTATCTCATTGTTGGATCTCCTCAGGTCTCCCGACTTGTCAAAACTTTAATTAGATATTGTTGATAATGATAACGATGACATTATTTTTAAGTATAACAAGTGTGTTCAAAAGAATTATTCTGTATGTATTATCTTATTTCATAAAGATTATTTCGTTTAAAAATATAATTTATATCACCATTAAATATTTGTAATTTCCTCACTCTACCGGAATAATTACCTTCTATATCGAAAGCACAGTATTTTTACCATATGAAATTACTTGCATCATTCTTAAATATCTAAAATAAAAAAGTTGGATAGTATTAAAAGTATTTCAACTAGTCCTAATTACAAAACAATAATCCAACGATTCTCATTTTAAAAAAACTACTTTTAATTATTTTAAGGGAAAATAAGAAAAGACACCATCATTTCATAAAATATATTTTTAGTGCTTAATCAAATAATATACTTTTATATAATATCGGTTTCTCCTTTTTGTCTTTATTCTTTCATGACAGCTTAAAATAGTCGGCACGCATGAGTATTATGAAAAGGGAATCTTAATGGCATGGTAATATAGTATAGTGATGATGATCACTTAATTTTTTGACTAAGAACTTCTTAAGATTATGGGAATCATTAGAAGGTCCAATTATCAAATAAGGAGACTGATCAAGAAGCTAACAAGAAAAATGAACATTTCTTACTTATGTGTAACGGTAAAAAGAAGGAAAGGAAGAGTATAATCTCTGGTACAGGTGAAAGACTGAATTTTCTGAAGAGCGATCCAATTGGCATGCGTTGCTCATTGTTCAATGATTGCGGGTAAGCGGGGCTTGTGTAAATTATCCATTGGTAGACCCTCACTGGACTTATCACTAGTACCATATCAGATATGTTCCTTTGCGTTTAGAGAGAGAAATCAAGCCTGGATCGTATTATATTTCTACTTTTTTTGATTGCTGAAATTGACAGCAAAGCCGACAGCGGTTTTGTATGCATCACAATATGGGCACTCAGCACTCATCCTCGTCACCACAATACAAACTTGTCCTAATCCAACTCGCAGCCAATTAAATCACATGTTTAAATCTTGTTCTTTAACAAAATTCGTGCCTCTCGTGAATCCTGATGATAACTTAACCCGCTTATTGTTATCGTGAACTGGTCTCTAGCTTGTAAACTTTCTTTTTGTGATTCATTTTCCCTGGACAAAAACAGCTCCAATCCCTGGAAGGTACTGTACCCCGTCCGTCTGGATGAGATGGGGAATTATGTTGAGTTGTTCAAACTACGTGAACATTCTTTTAATAGTATACATTCACCACGAAACATTGTTTCCTTGTGCTTCTGTGTATGCATATTTGATTCTTGTGGCATTTAACAGCTATAATTGTTCTTGGACTCTTCCAAATAATGAAAAGCCATGTAGGGTCTTAAGATTGTCAAATTAAACAGCACCCACCCACCACATGAACGGCTTCAGTTTGTTTGCTGTTGCTGATATTTTTTCCTACATCTTTGTCGTAGCACAATACACTGAGCTGTTTAGATGTGACGTGCATCCACATTTAGAGGGCGGGTATTAGTTCTAAATCGTTTTGTCAATTAAGACTTAGAACTCGACAGCTTCTACACTGTTATTCATTGTAATGCTTGTTTCCTATGAATTTAGAACATTTAAATCTTACAATTCCAATATTAGAATAGTTACATATCATATATTTTATATTTTATGAAAAAGATACGATACTAAGTGAGAAATATTATATTTTTCACTTAACACACACGTAAAAAGTTCTCATTGTTAGGTATAGATATACTATTTCTTCATTTTTATTCAACGCAAAACTTGTCTTAAAGATAGGAAAACTTGTATGCAATTTAATTACCCAAAATACTCTTGTGTTATGGATTTCTACAAAAGATCCTTTCACCAAGAAAAGATTCTACGACATGAAGGTTAGATGAGATGATGGTTTTTATTAGATATGCACATCAAATGCACAAAATCTGTCAGCATGGAAACCTGGCTACCTAGTATCCTACCACTCCTCCCCCAGCAAATAAAAATATTTCTACAAACATTAAGGTTATTAGTGAACCATTAGGTAGGTTTTGTTTTGGAATCAAAGCAAATAAATTGCACGAAAAGAAAGAAGAATCATCACGAGGTTTTCTTCGTAGAAAATGATCCATCAATCGGTATGAAAGTTTTTCTACAGAACCTTTTGTTTTGTAGCAAACTTCTGTTCCTGCATAAATGCATCATGCATTGTTTTCCTCGCACCTGTCCCGCAATTACAGTGCCCACCATTTTTGTTATGGACAACGACATTGTTCTGATCAAATCCAAGAGCTCTTCGTACACAACTCTCTTATCCCAATGGAGGAATCAGTAATTCTTGAAAGTGCAAAGTCTCTGTGATGGAGTTTTTCCTTGCTTTTATTAAGAGGATTATTAGCAGTGACGGAGCTAGAAATTTAAGATAAGAGGGCCAAAATAAAATATAGATTTAACAAAAATTTTCATATCAAAACTAAATAAAAAAATAAAGTTTTATTAAAAATAAAAGATAAAAAATTAATTGTATTAATTAATCAAGTA
>JAOSBK010000206.1:44532171-44557759 GCA_027568895.1 Erythroxylum shatona
GTTCATGATGACAAAGGATTCCGTGGCTTTTGGTTTTGATTAAGGTTGTTGCAAATATGTCGAAAGTTTTCCCAAAGTACTAGATATGAACTGAATGAAATCTATGTGAGTTGCCCCTTTTCCTTATCAAGTTGAAATTCATTTATTCTTATTCAAATTATGAGTATATAATGCTTCCATATCAAGTTCAAAGTGAGCTTAATGAATAGGGTCATAGCCTAGACTAAGTTGGTGATCGATCTCTTGGTCTTGCTGAGATATCTTTCCAATATGGAGCTGTCTTAATGAGAGAAGTTACAAAACCACCTTTACACCAGCACAGTGGACAAGGCCTTCAATAAAGGAGAAATGAAACGCCTCTCAAGAAGAGGAACAACATACTAACTCCAAAAATGAGGGAGAAAAAAAAACAATTGAGCATAACACCTTAATTTTCCATTCATCGTAACTGAGGCTTAGTTTTTCTTTTATCTTAGTTACAATAATGACACAATGCTTGAGTATAGTAAGTCTGAATTATTCTCGCGGTGTTAATGGTTATTAGTTGTGCTATATTTCGAATAATAATAATAATAACAACAACAATAATAATAATAAGTACAAAATTTATAATAATTAATAATAATAATAATAAATACAAAATGTAAAATAATTAATAATAACCTAATAGACTATATTCAAAATTAAATCAATTTCAATCCATCTAAGCCATTGACATATTGACACAATTCACAAAATGCAACATAACAAACTATCATATAATATGTGAAATTCACATTCAAAGCAAAACACATAACCCTTCCCTATACTTGAACAACACATTATCCTCAGTGTGAGGAGGAGGAAAATAAACATGTATGGCAAGAAGAAATATAAATTAAAGTAAAAACTAAATAAAAACTAAATTTAATTAAAAAAAGGGTTAGAACAAAGCCTCATGGTGATAGAGGCGGTGATGGTGTTGGAGGTGGTAGTTGGACAACTTGAGCCTCAAAGCAACGATGGATATAACGTATATCCTAGCTCTGACGTCATTGTGTTCGAGCCATCTCCTTTATTCTTCTGGATTTCGAGACATCTACCTTCTATGCGCTACATCATTTTGGCCCTTTTTCCCCTTACTAGCTTTTAATGTTTCATGCTTAAATTGTCGTCATTTTTTGCTCCATTAAATTGACTTTTTGTATGGCAAAAACATGCACGTGCATTGCTTTCTATGATTCTTCTTCTTTGTATTTCATTTTTCTTGTCTTCCTCTTGTCTTTTAATTCTTTTCTTCTTACTCCATAAAGACAAGTGAAAATTAATCTTTGAAAAATAGCCCATATATCGTACTTTCGACTTACTTTAACTTATTTGCTTCTAAATTGTACCTAAAATTACAAATGAGTCAAATTGAGTATCTTAAGCATTTTTAAGGCATTAATCACTAAGTGTAGCATATCAAATGAATAAAAATTTAAACACATATCAATCAACATAAAGTATTATTCTTTAATATTTCAAATTAATCAATTTGCATACGAGATTACACATTTTGCATGAGCAATGATGTTTTAACGTATTTAAGGATCTTAAAGAATAACTTAAGGACATGATAATTTCAAGATTGCATTGGTTTCATTTTTCATTTTCTTAGATTATTGGATGTATTATCTTCATTAAAATCATTTTTATAAGAGAAGATGTAAACTTATTTTCTCATTTATGTTGATTGCTTTAGATGGATGAGTATATTCTTTTAGTTGAGAATTAAAATCTAGTACTAACATTACGTAAATGAAAAGGTCTAATACGGTACTAATTGAAGAAATAATTTAGGTTGCAGGAACATGTTCATTAAAAACCAATGTTTATAATCACTTCAATAAAATAGATCAATGGACGAAGTATAAAAGGTTGAAGTAAGTATTGTCATAATATATTGGTATGGAGATTTAAAGGTGAAACCTCTCATTTGAAGAGACATATATAGTCGTGTAACAAAAAGAAGATCTTATAAGGAGGTAAAATATTATTGAGTTGATTAAAAAAATATCTCAAATTTTATTCAATTTTGCAATTATAGCCCAAACTTTAAAACGTGACAATTAAATACTCTAACTTTCAATTTTTTAAATTTAGTTCAATGTTAATATCTTTGTTAATGTTGCTAACGTGTCAGGCTTTTTTCTTTCTTACTGTCAATTCCTTTATTTTGTTTCGTCTTCATAAACATAAGAACAAAACCCTCACATGCTTAGCATGGTGGACACTACCATAATGCAACCAAATGAGTTGCTGTACACCAAAATACCTTTGATCACTTTCATGGCCAAAAGGTTAGTCATGTAAATCTCTTCGGTAAGCAAAGACAAAGACAAAATAAAGCCATAATTTTCAGCTTGGCATTTCATCGAACAATTAAAAGATAAAAATAATGGTGAATACATAAAAAGACTCATTGATTCCTACAAACTTAAATTAGAGTTAAAAAAACTTAGAATTAAGATTCCTCAATCACTAACTCATTTAGAATGAAAGCTTAGTTTTTGTACCTATAAACTTCATTCCACATCCAAAAAGAAGCTTTTTTTTTAAATGTTTTGAATCAAACCCTTATACAAAAAAAAACTTCCTTTTTCCATGAAAAACACAAAGAAGCATTCGAAAATCTTTGTGTCAATTCAAAGCTACAATATTTTCTAGAGAAATGGAAGAGAAAGAGAAACACCTAGTGAATGTGAAAAAATTTCAAGAGAGTGACCAAAGACTTGTTGAAATTTAAACTTCATGTTTGGAACTGAAGCTCAGCTTCTTCCAACTGAGACTCGTCTTTATAAATAACCTCCAAAAAAAAGTAAATAGGGATTGGTTGATCCTCAGGCTTTGCCATCTCGCTTCCTCTGTTTACTTTCACTTCTCTTTACAAATTCACTCTCTTAACACACCTAAAAACCAATCAAAGTCCTAAACTTAAACAAAAACCAAAAGAAACTAACATGGCTACTATTTTTATAATAAAATTCAAGAAGATGTAAAATAATTATTAGTTTTCTTTTATGGAAACCAAGAAATATTTAATGTGAATCAATAGATAGTTCAAAGAATTCACCCTATTATTTTTTAAATACCATGAAACACTTGGGGTATTTTTAATGACCTTATATGAGGTCGTATTTTTTATGGTCTTACATGAGGCCAGCTCATACAAAGATCACGTTAGATCCTTAAACGTGATCTTTTGTTTTTAAATTTATGTCTAACGTGGCTTGCCACATTAGTAGCGTTATTGAAAATATTTACGTTAAGCAAGATCTTAAAAAATTGAAACTTTAAGTATTTAATTTCTTATAGGAGGCCACATCACACATAGATCCTTAAACGTGATCTTTTGTTTTTAAATTTATGTTTGACGTGGCTTGCCACGTCAACAACGTTACTGAAAATATTTACATTGAGCAAGATTTTCAAAATTGAGATTTCGAGTATTTAATTTTCACTTTTTAAAGTTCAAGCTATAATTACAAAATTAAGTAAAGTTTGAGACTTGTTTGTAATTAACCTAATAAGTTTTACGCCTAACCTAATGAAAGAGAAGAATGAAATGACAACCACAAGCTATGACAACAAGAAACAATTTTTTTTAGCTAAGATGATCATTGGTGATGAATAGTCAATTTCCATTGTCGATAACAAAAACTTCAAGATGGTGCTTAACTTACTCTAACTTTTTAAAGATCCCAACTTAGAATACCATAAAGAAAGACATTTTTATTATTTACAATGATCAAAATAAAGAAATATTAAATATGTCATTGAGTATTTACTAATGAGTAGCCATTATATTCGTTATGTGGATAGCTTACAACTAAAAGAAGTATTATATAGCAATAACGACACACTACAATAATAACAATTTAACTCTATACAATTAACTATTGAGGTAAATTTTATTCTTTAATATTTTTAGCATTTATTTATTGATTATTTTATGATTGATACTTGCTCACAATTTTAAATGATAGGTTTATTTATGTTTCGGCATCGTAAGTTAGTGAAAGGTTGACAACCATGTTAGTGGATTACTTAACGGATTCGAATATTGACACCAAGCTCTCAACCATAACTCTCAACATTGTAGCAAAAATGACGCGATGATAGAAAAGTTAAAGAACTTTTGTTATAATAGAAAAGTTAAAGAACAATTTATAGGTTAACAGCTTGTTGATTAGTGGGAGGCTATTCTATATGTGTTGTTTTACACATATAGTGAATTTAATCATAAAGGACGGGTTGGAGATGATAAAGGAAGTGGTAGATTTGATCCTGGAATAGCATAATGTATCGGAGTGCAACACTTAAAAGATTAAATTTTTTTAAAGAAATTGCATAATAACTATGCATTTAGTATACAAATAAGTTAGTTTTGGATTGTCCTACCAGATGAAATTCAACATTCAAAATATTATAATCAAAAACCAAGTATGTTAAGGTGTTCAACAGGGTAACATAAAAAGATTTTCAGTATGTTTACTTGTCAACATAAGAGAAATGAGAGTTGAGCAAAGTAATTTGCGTGAAATTGGAAATTTTGATATAATGCTACTAAGTTATTTTTATAAATGAAATATCCAACTTTAAACATTTGTTTTAGTAGTATATGCGACATCAAGAGAGCTTTATTTGGTTGGATATTTGATTTCAATGAAGTGATCTATATTATGGCAGAACATATGATGGAGAAACTCAATTCTTATTTGTTTATGGTCATACAAAATGTGGCAATTATTTTTGATTTGGACCCGAGATATAAGATGGAGGGGTTCTATTTTTACTATCAAAAGTTGCATGGTGATCAGTTTGAAGAACATGCTGATATCATTGGACATTTATGATATGATTTGTTTAATGATTATCAAATAAGAGTTTATAAAAATCAGGATCCCAGTAGTTCAGCTTTAAATTTAACTTATAAAACTAGTGTAAATCCCAAATTTGCACAATTTGTTAAAGAAAAAGGGATAGGACTTCTCACAGTCGGATAGAGTTTGACAACTATTTAGAGGTAGGTGTTGTGACCAAAGTCGAAAATGTGGACTTCGATGCACTACTATGGTGGAAAACATATGGAAGTGCTTTTTTGATCATGCAAACAATTACGTGAGACCTCTTAGCAATTTCATTATCTATTATTGCTTCGAAATCTTCTTTTGGTATTGACAATTTGATAGTTAGTCCTCATCATGCTCAACTTCATATTAATACTATGGAAGCCCTTATATGTGCCCAAAGTTAATTAAATGATGAAAATATTCAAGATAGATCATATTCTTTATGATATATTTGTTTTTTTTACCTTCATAATTTTAACAATCATATATTATATTATATTATCTTATATTTTTTTTATATAGAAAGAGGTATCAGTACGAAGATCAATCATTTAACTAAAAATTTCTTTGAACAAATATTCGGCTATGCACGTATATTTAATTGTTGATTATTATGTTTTGAATATTCATTTAGCACAATTGTTGCATAATTAGGTATTGGTGTGGTTGGGTACGGTATCTTGTACGCTGAACCGCAACCACGCAAATTGGTTTTGTCCCCTCTGGTGCTCGAATTCGAGACCTCAGGGTTTTGTTGCATTGAGACGCACGCCTCTCACCATTGAGCTTAGAGGGGACAAAACCAATTTGCGTGGTTGCGGTTCAGCGTACAAGATACCGTACCCAACCACACCAGGTATAATTTACACAATAACGTTTCAACATGCAGATGAAGTGATGCCAATTAATGATGATCCTTATTATAACGATTAACTAGCCCTTTTCTTTTAATCTTCTCAACAATGAAGATATAAATCTTTACTTACATGGTTAGGTTAACAACGAAAACTCTATACTGTTGTCTCTGCTTGTTACCTAAACTTCAATCTCCACTCTTCAACTATAATCGATAATTCTTTTTTATTTATTCTTTATTTGAACAATACATCACTATGATACTCTTTTGACAATAAAATGATTTTCATAACAGTATCCTAATACTTGTTGCATGGGCAGACTCATGATTAATATTATTCACTTCTTTCATATTTTGGATAGAACAAGCACCTTTTTATTATTAAACTTAGATAAGAGAGTAGTGATTTATATATAAATAAAGATAATAGTTTAAAGATTACTTTTAAAAATTAAGCAAATAAATTTTAATTATTTTTTGTCAAAAGCAAGACATTAGACTTAGAAGCATTATTTTAATGAATAAAATAAATATGGATTCTTCATTAGAGTTGAGATTCTTTGGCAAAGATGAGCAATTAGAACATTCAGGTCTATATTTAAAAATATAACTTAAGGTCTATAATATCAGACTTCGTTGGAAAAATTAAAAAGATACAAAACATTTTTTTGTATATAATAACACATATTAACTTTTTAATGAAAATGAGCTTTAGGATAACAAAGTATGATATAAATATTTTAAACAACCTTTTTTCTTTTAACAAATGTAATTAATAATTGACATAATGTATGAAATTTATATGAAGAATATCATTAAAATATCTAAAATAATTAGTTAAAGTGTTCGTATTATTCTTAAATTATTTTTAAAAATAAGCAATATTTGTATTACAAATTATCCGTAGTAAAATTTTGACAAAATCTTTTATTAAAAAACTAGCCTAATCGGCTCTCATGCCCGGGCCATATATAATAGGCCCAATTACTTGCATTACAGTTACTCATATTACATAAACTCTCTAAATATTTGAAGAAGATGATGCATAAGAACCTTTCAATGAAATAGCCTTTCCTTTATAGGCATAAAGAACTTTAAATTCAATAATGCCTTAATTGTCAATTCTTTCTGCCTCTCATATCGCAACGCTTTAGCAAAAGGTTTATTCAAAGATAGCAAAAGATCCATCAACCAAATATACAATCTTATCATAGAAAAATTGCAAAAAAACAAATTACACAACCTTGTTCATGATAATATTGCATAAAAGTGAAAGTGCCATAATCACAAGAAGGCTTTTAGACACAGGCCTCGAATTGACTAATAATTCTACTGACATTATGATTAGTGCAGCGAAAGGTTTTGTTGCTCTGAGCGGTAATATTTCCTTTATATGGAGCAATATTTGAAGCTAATATCTTCTTTTTTTTAGCTCACGAGGTGTTTTAAAAGGTCTCAATTATAAGAAGGCGCCTTTAAACTATCTATTCTCAGACTAATATCTTTAATCCAATACTTCTCCATGTACTAGTACTGCTAGTCTATTGCAAGTTAATGCTCTTTTTGCCAAGTTTTTCTGGTGAGCCGTAGGAAAGTATGGCTACGTGCTCTTCTAAGGATTTTGTTTCTCCTACTAAAGCTATTTGCATAGTTTTAAATGACAACGTGGTGGTTAAGCTTTCTGGTTCTTAAATTGTGAAATTCAATCATATGTCTATCAGAAACATTAAGATTAATAATAAAAATTAAAATTAAATTGAAATCAAACACCCTTATTTTTCGTTTTGCTTTTGCAGGTCTCTCTCTAGTCCTTGTTTCTTCCTTTTGCTTCTACACCACAAAAAAACCAACTACCTCTAGGGCTCCGAAGCCTCAAGTACTTTCCCAATCTCAGTCGAATTCAATCTTTCTCTAATATTCCATACGAAGATTTGATTCTTGCCTTATCTCACCGCGACCATGGACGAATCTTTCACTAATCTTCCTACCAGCCATTTGCTCGGTTCTGTACCTGTAAGCATCACTTCATTTTCGCTACCATTTCTGTTTTTTTGTTTCAAGTTTTAGGATATTTTATTGTAACAGTAGAATGATCGAGTTAACGGATTTGGCAATTTGTCTTTTGCTTCGAGGAGTTAATACTACTTCTTGATTTCAAGAGACTGGATTTGGATCGATTTTGCTTTACTAATTAAATTGGATGATTAAATGACTGAATTGTTATGTCGAGCCAACTAATTCGAATTTAATCGTACTCTTTTTGACATTTC
This sequence comes from Erythroxylum shatona, assembly GCA_027568895.1. NCBI lineage: Eukaryota > Viridiplantae > Streptophyta > Magnoliopsida > Malpighiales > Erythroxylaceae > Erythroxylum > Erythroxylum shatona. Next base: position 44,540,172 of record JAOSBK010000206.1, read on the forward strand.
TTTGTAGGCTGTTGTTGCTGAAGAAAATAGCCCCAAGACCTATCAAGGTTGGAACTTTGAAGTCTTATGCTTGAAGATTTCTTTTCTTCTTTTGCTTAAGAAAAAGGAGTTTCGTTGTTTGCTGTTGGATTTCACAATGTACTTATAGATTTATATACTAACATGTGAATTGTAGTCCCAGAAGCAAATATGCAAACATTCCCTCCAAACAGCGGTAGTGGTGGAAGCAACAGCCGGGGTTATCAGACTCTTTCTACTCCAGAAGGTATAATTGCTTATTGTCACATGTTTTGTTTGTGAATCGCACAACACTAAGAACATTTTGCAACTATTTTCGTCGTTCTAGTATACCTAAGTGTACTCTAACTAGGGAAAACAGAAAAAACTACATTGACCTGAAATGAGTTGATAAAAAATGATACAAGCTCAAGAAAAAGGTGCAATGATACATACCAGAAAATTGGAAGCTGAGGGTGACAACTACTCACATTACTTGGAAGACTGCTGCTAGTTTTCTTTACAAATTTTGCTTCATTGAGTCTTCTCATTCCTCAGAAAGTAGTATTCTTTTTGTTTTTATTTTTGTGTGGGGTTTGGGGGACAGCAGAAGAGCGGTATATCCAAATGCTTAAATGCCCTTTCTGCTTTCAGCTTTACAAACTGATAACTCATCCATGCTTGGTAGGCTTATTTAATGTCGCTTGTTCATGCATATATGGCATCTCATGATAGTAGCTCACATTTTTCAATAGTAGTGGGCCTTGGATGTGTTAACTTGTGCAATCGTATCCCATGTTTGGATGTCAACTGCAATTCGTGATCTTTTCATCAATTTATTGTATGTTCATATTTGCTGCATTTATTCATATGGTGCAACTAAGATTTGTATATAGTTAATAACCTATCAGCCTATACTTGCAGAAGGATTTGAGCAACAGCAACCAAACAACTGGAAGGGGGTTTTTAGTATTTCATCATACACGCAATACTTCAATGTAGATACAGATATCGTCCTGAGCAGATTGATGAGCTCTTTCTATCCTATTGGCGGAGATTTTTTCAGCAAGATTGATGCGAATCCTGATTTGTGAGTTTGGAATCATCATTCACAACCACCTCAATGTCTTTTGCTTTTTTCTCTTTCTGTTATTTCCTTTCTGCTGTCTTGTTTCCTTTACACCTATCGATTTAGATAATCTATGTTGATTTGAGAAGATATTTCTTCCCTTAGTATATGAATGCACTGCAAATAACTACCTTGGAAGTGTCAGTTCTGTGTTCCTCTTGCCTGTGATCTCAGTAGGAAATTTTCTTGCACCTTCCTGATCAAAGAAGATTGTTAGGTTGAACACGATCATTTGAAATGATGTAGAAACAACAATCCGTACAAATATGTTGAACTGCCAACAAGATGTACGACAATGATTTTGTTTCACTAGTTATACGAAGTCTGCAAGAACGCCATAATGTCCAACTATCTAATCTGCTATTTTATTGAATTCTGTTATGTGCTAGATATGGTCTTGTATGGATTTCAACAACATTGGTATTTGTGCTTGCTTCCTTTGGAAATTGTGCCACTTACCTCATACAGAAAAACACAGACAACAGTGCTTCCTGGAGCTTTGATGTGGGATATGTTAACGTTGCAGCATGTTCAATTTATGGGTATGCAATTGCGGTGCCGTTGGCATTTTATTTCTTGCTTCAATACCTTGGATCAAAAGCCAGTCTTATTCAGTTTTGGTGTATGTGGGGATATTCTCTCTTCATCTTTGTGCTCTCCTCTGTAAGTGTTCAATGGTCTGTTACTTTTATCAATTTGGAATTCCTTGAAGGACCTTGTCATGTTACGCAGGCCCATTTATTGTTTACAGTTTCTGATGGTCATTCCAGTTGAGATTCTCCGGTGGATCACTATACTTGGTGCAGGAATTGACTCAGCCTTTTTTGTTGCCTCAAACCTCAAATCTTATGCCGAGGGAAGTGATCTTACGGTTGTGCTGGTTGCATCATTCTGTTTGCAGCTGGCTTTAGCGATATTTATCAAGGTGTGGTTCTTTGCTTGACCTCTTTGTGGCATTTCTCAGCAATCTCTGAGATTGTCAATCGATAACTTGTCAGAAAGATGCCTTCATCATAACACTCATCGGGTTGCATAAAGAAATATGGCAACATAAAAAGAATGTCAAGTTAGTAATGGTTTTGATGCGCTTCACGGAGTTGGTAAGGAGGCAGTTAGAAATATACTTTCTTTACTAGAATGCAGGCAAGTGAACTGAGCTGTTGTTTCAGACCCCGGGGTTAGATAATTGGGAAAAAGAAAACTTTTTGATTTTTTTTTTTGATACGAAGGATAAATACAATAGAGTTAAACTACAAGACGGGGGAGAACGACCCCGATTATGACAATGATCGAATGTGGCGACCCTTACACTTGTGTAATTTCTGTGGCCGAGCAACAAATTGGTTTCTCATTTACATTGATCATTCGTTCTGTGCCATAAACATCCTTGGGCTTTCCCTGGTCCACATTTATCTGTGCCGTAAAAATCCTCTGGCTTTCCCTTGTCCCCCAAATGTTGCGTTCGTGAATGTAAAAATCCTCTGGCTTTCCCTTGTCGACCAAATGTTGCGTAACAAGAAGTAATGTGACCGTAGGAGCATGTGAAAGTAATGTGATGATTAGAGCATGTGAATGAACGACGACTGTTCTATCATGAATGGCAATAAAATATTTACTTTATTGAGTATTTATCGCCATTCATAGCCAATCTTGACATCTGGTTTATTAGGTGAAGTTGGAAGGTAATGGAGATAAAGAGTGGTGTATCGTGTTCTGGTTGTCCATATCGGAGAACCAATGAAATATCTACTTGTAAGGAGTTTATGACTTAAAAAACGGCTAGATAAGGGTTGAGGGGCCACATGCCGCCCTTTGCATAGAGCCAGACAGACGAAGCTTAAAGCAAGCTTGTTAGTGCACGACTGTGTGTTCTTGCTTACGAAGCCTGTCAATGCACGACTGTGTGTTCTTGCTTTGAAAATATGACAACTGTCCTCTATGCAATTATTAGAGGGGAGCTGTGGAAGTTCGCGGCTGTTGAGCAAGTCACACTCACCCATCCCATTCCCACCATATTGGCAGTTTGCCCCATAGTCAATTAGCCATGCAAGAAAGGGAACAAGTTCATGTAAATGGCATCATTTACATTTAGATTGAACCCCCACCCTTTTCATCCCGTGAGAGAGAGAGATAAAGAAAAGGAGACACAATCTGTGATCTATATTTTTCACTTTTGACTAAACACATTCATAGAATGCATATCTTTTTTTTTTTTTTTTTTGCATTAAAGGGAAAGGAGAACAAACAGTTACATCGTGAGTCGTGGGTAACGAGACCCAATACAAACAAAAATTGCGCTTTCCTTGCAACAAACGGAAGGTGTAGTGCGTTGATCGATGCAGGTATGAGTGGATTCGTTTTGTTCGCAATGAACGTGGGTGGGGTCTGGGTGTCGCAGTCCACTAAAATATGCTGGGATTCGCAAGTAATTGTAGTATTGTAGACATCTAAAAGACAGTAAATTAATCTGGTAGTGGCAGTGGACAGTGGCAGGCGTGAATGATTTGTGCCTGAAACAATGGCTTATAGTATTTATTAATTTCGTCTGATAGTAGAAGCGTGTCAGAGTTGGTCCCTAGTGAATTGTGCCTGTGGGCCACACAGATGAACATTTTGGCCATATATTCCAATCACCCACGATTGAAGGTGGACTCGTGTCTTTCCCTCTGACCGCACACTGGATCAGTCCATCAGTTTCTATAAAATAAAGGGAAAAAAAAGATTGCAGAGTTCTACAAGAGAAAATCAACAGACGTACTACAATAATAGAACGGATGATTTGTATGAGATATTCACTTGACCATTTCCTGGGGAGAAAATGAAGGAGGTTAGACATGGAACAGATGTACGTATGTTCAAATAGCCGCCAGGTGTAATTTGGTTAGATTTAACTATGCTATTTCGTTCGTATCCCAATAAACCATTGAAAGAAAAGAGAAAACCAACAACCAGCCTCCACGTTACAAACATAACATTGGACGTCGCACACGTCATTGATCTTCTCTTGTGCGCGAAAACAAACTACGCCCTCTTTTCCTCGCATCTGTTGTCTACGCTTCGCCCTCTATATATATATATATCTTCCTTTCTTCTACGTCTCACGTCACCGGTTAACTTAACCCGCTTCACTCTCTCTCTCTTGGTCGAGTCGCTGCGTAAGTTTTCACTACAGTGTGGACTCCACCCTCTTGGGTTCGACTTTCAACATGATGAACGGCTACGACTCTCCTCGCGGCTTTGTCAAAGACGTTAAGCGTCTTGTTATCAAGGTCTCGCTTTTCTTCTAACCTTTAAGCTTTTTACTTAGTTATTATGTGCCAATCTCTTTTTGGTTAAACTACCCTTTAAGCTTTTCTACTTTGTTATTATGTCTCAGTCTCTTTTTGTTGGCTTCTCTTATCTAATGTAAAGCAATGGCATAAGTTTGGAGTGCTGTCTTGAGTATCAGTGCATATCACTGAAAATTGTGTGTGCAGTTGTAGTGTGTTTGCCTCCAATCTTGCTTGCCCGCCGCCCTTGTTTTTTTTTTTTTTTTATGGATTCTCTATGGCGGTAGGAACGTGTCAAAGTTTTGAACTTTTTGAGGGGTTATCCATTTCTTTTCTTTCTCGGAACCCTTGGGCATTGGACAAGATTGATGTAGGTATTGTTCTGGCGATTTATTGACAATGGACTATTCGATTATTGAAGGTTGGGACTGCTATTGTCACTAGGAGTGATGGCAGATTGGCGGTTGGGAGATTAGGATCCCTTTGTGAGCAGGTAAAACTATCTGGGTTTGCTTGTGCAACCCCATTGTACGGTTTTCTTTGAACCTTAAATTTGTGAATTTCGACATGCAGATTAAAGAACTGAACTCTGAAGGTTATGAAGTTATTGTGGTGTCATCAGGTGCAGTTGGCCTCGGTCGTCAGAGGCTCAAGTACCGGAAATTAGTTAACACGAGGTTCTTTCTTTAGTTCTGTGATCTGTTGGAATTGGGCAAGGTCTTATTCTGGGGAAAACTTATTCAGATACAAAGCCACAATGGGACAGTTTGCGACTGATTGCGTTGTTGAATAAACCTTTGTTAAATGATTTAAAAACTGTTATACTTCTTATCCAATCATGGCATTAAGATTCATATAACTCCAGGTTCTATGTGAAAAGATGTTCCTTCGTTCTTTAAGCATGTTTTTGTGATTAAAATTGTGATGAATAATTTGTATTTTTCAGCTTTGCTGATCTCCAGAAACCACAAATGGATCCTGACGGGAAGGCTTGTGCAGCTGTTGGTCAAAGTAGTCTCATGGCTTTATATGATACATTGTTTAGTCAAGTACTTAATATCTTGCCACCGTTCTCTCTTTACCTACCATGAATGCTTTTCCCTGAAATATTCAATTATGACTTGTTATAAACTGAAGCTTTTTATTGATTCAGTTGGATGTATCATCGGCGCAGCTTCTTGTGACTGATCATGATTTTAGAGATAAAGATTTTAGAAGACAACTTAGTGAGACTGTAAAGTCGCTGTTAGATTCGAGGGTTGTTCCAATATTCAATGAAAATGACGCAGTGAGTACAAGGAAAGCTCCATATGAGGTGTGTAATTCATGTTTCCAATTGTGTGGGTTGCTTAAATACTTCAATTTTTTTTTTTTATCAAATGACTACTTCTATTAATGGTACCCCTGCAGTTTCGATAAGTATTTCTATCCAAATCTTTTTTTTCCCAATCCGGTTTCCCTCTATGAATTATAATTTCGCATTGAACACTCACTGCAGGATTCTTCTGGGATATTTTGGGATAATGACAGTTTGGCTGCGTTGCTGGCCTTGGAGGTTAAAGCTGATCTTCTTGTTCTTTTGAGTGATGTCGAGGGCCTTTACAGTGGCCCTCCAAGTGACCCTCGCTCAAAGCTGATTCGGACATACATCAAAGAAAAACATCAGTCTGAGATCACTTTTGGAGACAAGTCTAGAGTGGGAAGAGGAGGAATGATAGCTAAGGTAAAAGCAGCTGTCAATGCAGCTAGTGTTGGTGTCCCTGTTGTCATAACCAGGTATATTTTCATGACAGACTTTATGCATGGATAAGAATAGAGAAATCTAAATATCCAGACGGTCTTTTTTATGTGCCATGCCAATCCCATATTTGATCTTTATTTGTTAAGAACTGATAAAATTGAGCATTAGTTTCTTAAGTCTTTTCTGTTTGTTCTTTGTCAGTGGGTATGCTCCTAATAACATTCTTAAAGTCCTCCAGGGAGAGGATGTTGGCACCCTCTTTCACGACGATGTACATGTGTGGACCTCAGCTAAAGAATTTGGAGCACGTGAGATGGCGCTTGCAGCAAGGGAAAGTTCCAGAAGGCTTCAGGTACCATAACCTAGGAATACTCTTGCTAGTCTGTGTTTAGTGGAGGAATTTTTACCCCTTGGGAATTGAGATATCCCTTACCGTTATTGTGTTTTGGCTTACTAGATGTTTTAGCAGCATTATAACTTACTATTGTATTTACTCTAGGCATTATCCTCTGAAGATAGGAAGAAAATATTGCTGGGAATTGCTGATGCCATTGAGGCCAACGAAAATTACATCAAGGCAGAAAATGAAGCTGATCTTGCTGCTGCAGAGGCAGCTGGATTGACAAAATCTTTGATAGCTCGGCTGGCTTTAAAGCCTGGAAAGGCAAGCTATTCTGGGTTATTCTAAGTTTTCTGCTTTTCAACTTTACGTTTTAGAGAGGCATACTTTTTGCTGGAACTTTATCTTTAAATTACGCCTTTTGTGATCTTTCCAGATTAAAAGTCTAGCAAATTCAGTCCGTGTGCTTGCCAATATGGAAGACCCAATTGGCCGTGTTCTGAAAAGGACTGAGGTGAGGAAAATGTATTTGCAGTTTCCCCCGTGTTCGTGCACGTTTTTGGGGATCTTATCACTTTTCACTTTCAAGGGTACAAAAAGAAATTTTGCAGTTTTGGTTTAAATTCCCAGCTTTTAGAATATAATTAACTATTTTCCCTGATGTCTGGTTAAGAAAAAGCAGAATACCAATATTGCAAATTGATGACTACTCTCTGGTGTTTATGATGTCTTCTATGCATCCAGCTTGCTGATGGTCTCGTCTTGGAAAAGACATCATCTCCTTTAGGCGTTCTCCTAATAGTTTTTGAGGCTCGACCTGAGGCTTTAGTACAGGTATTCAAACTGTGCTCTTTTAGTTTTTGTGCATTTAACGATTTCTTCACCTTACTTATTGGTCTTCTGATGAGGATAGCTAAATTGTGCAAATTATTTTCTGTAGTTGACACTCACTCTGAACAGAATTCAAGTGCATACTTTTTTTTTTTTGTTTTTTCATTTATAGCTTCTTCTTTCCATGTTTGAACTTTGAACAGATTGCTTCTTTGGCAATTCGTAGCGGGAATGCTATTCTCTTGAAAGGGGGAAAGGAGGCCGTGAGGTCTAATGCTATTCTGCACAAGGTAAAATTCTTTATAATGCGTGAAGTACTTTTTGAAAAATATCAACATTGGTTTTATTCGTATATGGCTTATGTTCTTATGCCTTTAAATATTATTTTAGGTTATCACTGAAGCCATCCCAAATACTGTAGGGAGAAAACTTATTGGACTAGTAACTTCAAGGGATGAAATTCCTGATTTGCTTAAGGTGAAGTAAACCTTCAAGTGATGACTGACTTTCAAATTTCTTTGCTGCAAGAGGAATGCTATCCCAAAACTAAAGTTTGAGCTCTACATTTTTTTGTCATTTACCAGCTTGATGATGTGATTGATCTAGTGATCCCAAGAGGCAGCAATAAACTTGTTTCTCAGATTAAAGAGTCAACTAAAATTCCAGTACTGGGTCATGCTGGTAGATAAATCATTTCTGGAGTCCTTGTCATTTGTTCAACTCCTTAATTATTGTACTGCTTTTCTACTAAAGTTGCTTTTCATGTTATGCAGATGGAATTTGCCATGTATATGTTGACAAATCTGCTAATTTAGAAATGGCAAAGCACATTATCCTGGATGCAAAGCTAGATTATCCAGCAGCTTGTAATGCAATGGTAATGACTTGCTCAATATTACGTAGTTGGCATTGTTTTTCCCTTCTCATACTTCCATTGTTTCCACAATCATGTTCGAGTCTGTAGCAACTTTGTTTTTCCTTGTCCATATGTGTTGTCACATCTACTAAGATTAATTATTTTTCTGTAACCAGGAAACGCTTCTAGTGCACAAGGATTTAGTGGGTACTGGCGGACTGACTGATCTTATGGTTGATCTGCGCACTGAAGGTAGGCTGTTCAACAAGGCATTTTCTTTTTATTGATGGTCTTATGTTTGACCACGCTTTTAGCAAACTCAAGAGGTACGAATTTGGTGAGCTTGATGGCAGACAGTTAATCAACTTATTGCCAACATGATAGTCATATTGAGTAATAATAATAATAACAAACTTATTGCCCAACATGAGAATCATATTGAGTAATAATAATAAGCTTCACTACAATCCTGGCTTGCAAATTTGACGATCGTAAAAAGCATTCTCTCGGGTTCATATAAGGAAAAATCATCAGAATCTGATTGGATCATTTTATAGGGCTGCACTTGAAGAGCACGTGGTAACCCTTTTAATTGCTAGAGAGCTACTTGGTTGTATTAATGCCAGAAATAGGAAGTATTTGTATGTCTTTATCAGGTAGATTGTGACTAGCTTGTAGCGTCTTTGGGTTTTATATGCGTTTATTTAAAATCTCAAAAAATTGAGTTCTCATCTTATTACCCAGTTAATCACATGAAATATTTTACTCTTGATTTTGTTAGTAATCCTAGTTTTTATGGCCTTTATCCAATACAATCCTTTTTTTCAATCGTGCCTTTATTGGTTATAATCTGAAGACCTTGGAGATTGATTTTAGAATCTAACTTGTTCCTTGATTCCAGGTGTTACTTTATATGGTGGACCAAAGGCAGCTAAGAAGTTGAGCATTCCACAGGCACATTCTCTTCATCATGAGTACAATTCTATGGCTGGCACTATTGAAATTGTTAACGACGTGCATGGTGCCATTGATCATATACATGAATATGGAAGGTTTGCTTGTTCCTTCCCTTTTGGCAGAAAATGATTCTGTACCTTAAAAGAAATTTAGAGTTTTATAGACGATAATGTGCGTGGAGGTGTATCATTTCTCTCTCTTCGTGGGCAGTGCACACACTGATTGCATTATAGCAGAAGATCAAGATGTTGCGGAGGTTTTCCTGCGTCAAGTTGACAGGTATCTATTAGATCGTGCTTGGAAGTCATTTTCTTGTCCTGTTTCAAGTTTGACAAGCACTGTATTAGATTGTGCTTAGAAGTAACCTCTTGTCCTGATTAAGTTTGTGATTTCCTAGTTTTTTGCAATTTCAGATTCAACATGATACCCATCTTGCATCCTCTATCGTAGTTCAGTAGTAAATGTACCTTCAAATGAACTCACCAAGTGGATCCAAGTTTTCTGACATCATCGTTTTCTTTATTTCCAGTGCTGCAGTCTTTCACAATGCTAGCACAAGATTCTGTGACGGGGCTCGATTTGGATTAGGCGCAGAGGTAACTCATTAATCAAATCATTGCATTGAAGAGTTAGGCATGCTCTCACATTGGTTTCTCTTTTGATGGCTGGATGTATAGGTTGGAATAAGTACAAGTAGGATTCATGCTCGTGGCCCTGTAGGAGTTGAAGGACTGCTAACTACAAGATGGTAGGCTATCTCTCCACTTCATTCCTTCAGTTGTCTCTAGGGCTGTATATGCAAATATATGGTGTCTGGAAGGATAAAATCCGCTGCTCAATACATTGAAACCTTTGTTCCCATGCAGAATATCACACGCTACTCACCCAGGATCTTTTGTTGTGCAGGATTCTAAGAGGTAGCGGACAAATTGTGGACGGCGATAATGGGGTGATTTACACCCACAAGGATATCATATAACTGCTGTATACTCTTAAAATGAGATTAGCTGGTACCCCATACATTCCTAGTATAACAAATAAGGTGGTTATCAATCCCGTTGTCACATTCCTTTTATGACCTGTAGACCCTTACTTGCAACCAGCAACGTAGTACAATTTGCTGTTAAGTTGACAATTGAGGGAAACTAGTTTAGTAATGCAATTCAGGTTGTGAGTGGGGGATGTTCTTAGTATTATGTTGAAAATTTCACGCTGTAAAGGATTATGAATGCCCCGTACACTGATTAGGTACATGTGTGCTTCTTCGTCAATGAACGCTAATATATTCTTCCTTTTATTTCTCGCAAGCACACGTACTGAAGCTTGAATGGAGTGAGTTTTTGGTCCAGATGTGCCATTTTCAATTGTACCGGACTGATAAAATGTTTGTAAAATCATAGGTGTGTGTGAAGTCTTTGTGAGCGTAGGAGAGGCTAATTAAACAGGTTTTAAATAGCAGGCTAAGTAGAACACCGCATGGTGCATAATTATTTGCAGATGGTCAATGTAATGATAAAACATGACTCTGTTGCAACACATAGTCAGTTTGATGCCTCCATAGTTTCTTTTCATACCACATGTAACAGCTACGCCTACGCCAATTTGGTACGAGGATGTAAGTACAGGTTGGTTTCAGTAACTGGAGTACACATGATCCAGGTTGGTTTAGTTTAACTCTAAATCACTGTGTAGGTGCAGCTATGGTTTGGATATTTTCCAATCTAATTTGACCCACATAGTCTTATAAATAGACTCAATTCAACCAAGTAATGTGGCTCTGGCTTCGTTTCTTGATTTTATATACTCAATTCTTTAGAATTCTGACTTTAAAATTAATTCCATTTATTTAATCTTAATCATGAGATTTTCTAAACCTATATCAACTGTAATACATTAATTGCTAATTTTATACTTATGAACAATAAATGAATTTAGAGAGTACAAAACCATGAGAGCACACAGTTGCATTCAAAATATAATAAGATCAAAACAGTATTTTATACTTAATATCGTTTTGTATACGCACTTACGCAGTATTCTAAGTGATGGTAAGGCATTGGTAATAGATATCAGCCAAAACCAACTATTTCAATTATACACGAAATATTAATATTTATTGAGTAAAAACTAGAACGATTAAATAAAAAAAAGATTCTTAAGGTTACAACTCTATATCCTCTAATCTTTTATTTTTCATTTCATTCACGTTAGGCCTCCATTGCTCTTTCATTGGTCATTGTAGCTCCTTCTTTGTTGAGCCCGCTACCACCAGCATCAGCCACTCTCCAGATCTATGTCCTCTTACTGTCTCCAGCCGTAGCTTATCAACTACCAGGTGCCAACTCTCCAACTCGTCATGGCCACTCCTCACCGCCGGTGTACTGGTGAAAATGTAGTGATCAATGAATACTAATGTGTTAACTGAGACATGAGTTGCTGCATTTTTTATTAAAATGGGAATTACCTTATTGAATCAATAATTATTGGGTTTGGGTCACTTCTAAATAGAGCTCAAAGCCTAAATATAAAAGGATGTTTTAAACCTTAAAGAAGTGTAGAGAAGAGTGGTCAGCCGGAAGAGAAAAGAGAGGGAAAAGAGGGAAAGAAGAAAATTTTCTTTTTTTCTCCAGCTTTGCGTAGTATTCTTCTAACCTACAATCGCATGGTAATTTCTTGTCGGATCGACCTGAAATTTTAACCAGAGATTCCTCTCTCGTTGTTCTTCATTCTGAACGGTGGAGATTAGATTTGAAAGTCTCTAAAGTGCCCTGATCTTCAGTCAAAATTGCTGAGATTTTAAGGGTGATATTGTTCTTAACTCTTTGATTCTTTCATCTTGTTGATGATTATTGTTGTATTTTTTGAGTTGAGTGGTGACTTATAGTTATATCTAGAGGTGAAAAACTCTTTGTAACTTAATTGATGATAGTGGAGTTTTTCTTTACTGGACTAGGTCCCGTGGTTTTTCGTTTCTCACATTGAGGGAGGTTTTCCACGTAAAAATTGCCTGTGTTCTTTATTTCTTGTTGCTTAAGTTCTTGCATTGGTGAGTTTGTTGGTTGCTGTTTTTCTTTTGGATTGGTTGTGGTTGTTCACACAGGAAAATGTTTATTAGTTCTGGTTACTTTGTTGCCGCTGCGTAACCGACACCTCCTTTCCCAACACAAACTTGACAATAAAGTTCTTAAATACTGTTAGTTTCTTAATAAATAAAAAATTAAACTAATATAATTATCAAATAAACTGTCTTCCACAAAATGTTTGAATATGCTCGGAATATATAAGTTACTATTCTTTTCAAGTTAATAGTAAGCATAGGTATGTAAGTACGCAGAGCAAACTAATTTTTTTTTAATGTTTCAACTAGAAAAGAATAACATGAATTGATAGGGAATAATATGAAGTTTCACGTGAGAGGTTTAGCTAAATTCAGTTAGCTTATATAATCTTTAGCTAAGATTCTCAAATGGGCTACACAGGCTGGATTGCATGAATTATAAGTCATGAAGCTATAAGCCACCCTTTGTTAAATCCCTTGCCGCTTCAGTATTACCCCGTTAATGGAAATTAAAGACGACAGAGCTCCTCGCTAGTTTTCTTCTGACTTATGGCCTTTGTTTTTCAGTTGGAATACGTTAGGTATCAGTGAATCACCCGATCAATATCATAATTAATAAAAATATTGTTTTTACAATATAATATTTTTATTTAGTGATAATAATTAATTAATATTATTTACTAATAGACATATATAGTTGATCCTTTTTTAAATTTGTATATAACATCTTCCATGAATAAGTATGAAATATAGATACCACCTGTCACAAATTTAGACGAAATAATGTTGTTTTTCATATTTTTCCCAACTTACCTCAATATATAAAGAAGAAAAATCTATTCATTGCAATATTTCATGAGTAGGTGGCAGAAGTTGTACAGGACAAAGTGAACACTGTCAGTAATGTGATTCTCGTTTACTTAGGTGCCGTTTGGTTTCACTTCTATTTTTTTGTTGTAGTTTTCAGTTTTCGTTTTCAGTTTTTTGTTATGTTTTTCTTTCAAATAAAAACAAAAACTTATTTGGTTGTTAATGTTAATGTAGTTGTATTTTTATCATTGATTGTAATTATATTTTAGATAAAACTTAAAGATAAATTACTTTTAATTAAATAAATTTATTTAATCTCTTATATAATATGTATTAACATTTTATTAAAAATGATGTTATTTTAATAAAATAAATAATTTATAAATTAAAATTTTATTTATAAATTAATATTTATTTGAAATATATTTTAATTATTAAATCAGATTTTATTTGAATATTTATATATTTTAAATTTAATTATATAATTTTAATTATAAAAATAAATAAAATTAACTTATTCATAATTTTATTGATAATAAATTTAAATTTATTAAATATATAAATATAATGTTGAATTAAATTATTTATAATTTTTATTAAAATAAATAATTAAATAATATATATTTAAATGATAGTAAATCAAATTATAAAAAGCGAAAATAGGAAACAAAAATCACTTTTTATGGTTTTCATAATTTTTGAAAACTGAAAGAAACCAAAAACAGAAACTAAAAATTTAAACAAACAAGATTTTTTTACTCAATTTGAAAACAAAAACTAAAAACTAAAAATAAAAATGGAAACAAACATCCCCTTAGCATTTCATTGTTTCTCATTTAAAGAAACAAAAAGAGGTTGAAATTTGAATTAAATCTCTTAATTATCTTTTTTATTAGATCAAAGTCCAACTTCTTAATCAAATTATTTTAAATAAGGTTGGCAATTAGTCAGGTTGGGTTCGAGTTACTAATGACTCAAATGCAATTCAAATTTATCAATCCTAATTCAAGTTCAATCTTACAACTTGAGTTCGAACTTAATCGAAATTCATCATATTTGAAGGCCGATTTAAATAGACCAAGCCTAAAAATTAAAAACAGAAAATGATTAAAAACAAGTGAATGGAGAGGTAGTTTAAAGATAAATACATTTTTGTCGTGCTTAACGTAGAATAATTATTATAAATGAAATTGATTTTTAAAATTTTGTAAGAAATTTAAAGGAGTAATTAAATATTCAAATATTAATCAATTTGACTGATTTAAGATTTATTTTAAAGCTTTATGTGTTTTATTTATGTGAATCTAACATTGAGTCATCTAGAGTTACATAAAAAGAGTTATGGTGAAATAAAGACATAATTGTTAGTTTTTTTGTGCAAATTTTATTATAATATTGAAAATATTTCTTTCTTTATATTTTATCATTAAGTTCCTTTAAGTTGGTTATTCTAGAATTCTCCATTGGTACTATAAATAGCCATATAATGCTTATATAAGAGAGGAAAATAGTAAAATTTATATTATAAGAATAATGTTATTTCATTATGTGAAATGTGTAAGTATTTTTCAGTATTTTATTCTTTTTCCAACAAAGTGCTATTAAAGCCAATTATCTCATCAAACGGAGCCTCCATTTCTTTTTACTATATATTCACAACTCACCAAACTCAATAATGAGAATTAGGCACTTAGGATGAAGGCCATTTTCGATTTATAAGATATATGAGATATATTCAACAAAAGCTATGCGAAGTCTTAAAATGAGGAGAGCTTGACTAAGTTCAAAAGAAGCATTGGAGAAACAAAAGAAGAAACATAATTGTGAGATCCCACATTGGTTGGAGAGGGGAACGAAGTACGCCTTATAAGAGTATGGATACCTCTCCCTTACAAACGCGTTTTTCATGGCCTAAAGTACGGGATCCCATCAAAACTCCGAGGTTAAATGTGCTTGGGGGAGAGTAGTTCTAGGATGAGTGACCTCCTGAGAAGGCCTTGGGAAACGCAAAACCGTGAGGGCTTGACTGGGCCAAGGCCCAAAGCGGACAATATCTGTAAGCGGATGATCTGGGATGTTATAGGTGGTATCAGAGCTGGTACCCAAACCGTTGTGCCAGCTAAGCTGGACCCCAAAGAGGGCTGGGCCCTAAGGGGGGTGGAGAGTGTGAGATCCCACATCGGTTGGAGAGGGGAACGAAGTATGCCTTATAATGGTATGGAGACCTCTCCTTTACAAACGTGTTTTCCATGGTCTAAGGCACGAGATCCCATCAGAACTTCGAGGTTAAATGTGCTTGGGGGAGAGTAGTTCTAGGATGGGTGACCTCCTGGGAAGGACTTGGGAAAAGCAAAACCGTGAGGGCTTGGCTGGGCCAAGGCTCAAAGCAGACAATATCTGTAAGCGGGTAATCTGGGATGTTATAATAATGCACTTACTGTCATCTATCAAGGTTTAGATGAATAAATGTTTGAGAAAATAGCTAATAAAACCACATTAATGAAGGTGTGGAAAACTCTGGAAAATTTAGTGATGGGAGTTGAGAAGGTGAAGAAGGTACAACTTCAAACTCTAAACACCAAGTTTGTGACACTTTTAATAAACAGTGATGAATCCGTTTTAGAGTACTTTATAAGAGTCATATGAGTGGTAAACCAAATCAAGAGGCTTGGTAAAACTATAGAAGATGTTCAAATTCTTATGATCTCCTAGCTCTGGCAACACACCAAACTTCATAGCATTCCAATCTCATGCTTTGAACCAATTCCTATCCCTACGTTCCACAATAACAACCACCAACATCTACTAGTATTTTTTTAATGTTATAACCTAATTAATTATTTTAGTTGCTTTAATTTTCATTTTAATTTTTTATTAGGCTATTTTAAGTTTTTTGAATTAGATTTTTGTTTATAATTGTTATAATTATGGGACGTTCTAAAGATACTACTTTGCCATTAGCAAAAAGGAAGTCTAAGGTGAATCTTACTGCAAAAAATCAAGCTGCACAAGACCTCCCCCAATTACCAATAGGAAGCGTGCTTGGATCGGGAAAAACACATCAGTCTTGACACCAGTTGAATCAAACTTGTGCTAATATCTCACTTTTAACTCTAAAGAAAGAAAACAATAGTACGCCAGTCTCAAAACCTAACATATTAATGTTGATAAGTATGTACACTACCCATCTTTAAATGAATTGCATATTAAAGAAAAATTTAATGATTTGTTTACTGATATGAGTTGGAGATATTTTGTGATGATTCGTTGTTCGATATTTATTCAATTAACTAGGTAATTTTATGCTACCTTCAAATTTTATAAACAGGATAATTTTACTTTCTGTAGTCCTAATGTGATACAGTATAGATTACTGGGTATTGAATTAAACAACATCATTGATTTTAATTTGGCCTTAGGTTTAATAGATGGGGAATACGCTAATTTGACTCAATACAAAGAATTTATTTTAATCATAGTGATTTTAATTATTTTAGATGGAAATCAATGTCTTTTGACTCGTTGGGTTATTATCCAAGTAAATATAAGTATAGTAATCTTAATAAGCTTGAATGGATTTATATGCAGTGTTTTTTATTCATGAAGGAAGGACATTATATTTGCTTACATTAAAGTTAAGTTGTTCTTTATTTGGTGTATATTAAACAAAGTACACAATAATTTGGGTGCTTGGTTGGCAATGCAGTTTAATACAGTATCTCTTTTTAACAAGAATTTATGTCTTGGTTTCCTTATTACTCATCTCACTTTTAATCTCAATTTGTTTGATATGAATGACACTGATAAGCATATCGCCTGTAAAATAGAACGTTGGATAATTAAGGCTTATTTTAAGCAGGATGCAGTTACTCGAGTAACGAAGGAGAACATTTTGGTTTATACTATGTGATCCCCTCTAGAGAGGTTCATCATTAACATATTTTAAGAGGATCGTGATGTTCCATCACTTAAGTATCTTATGGCTCCACTAATCCTACATGAGCATCATTCTCGACTGGAGAGATTGAAATGTAAAATTTATAAACTTGAGAAGAAATTAGATTCTCTATTCCAATTCATGGGGTGATACCTCCATGTTTACTGAAACTATAGTACATCTCATTTTAGAGGCTCACAACTCAGAGGGAAGTCTTGTATTAAGTGCTTGATTTTATGTTGATTATTTTTTATGCATGTGAGCATCCTAAATGTATGATTTAGGTGGGGGAGCAAGAAAATATATACTATAATGAACTCTGTGATTTGTGTTTGAACTTATGAATACTATGATTTATATCTTGATTATTCCTTATAATAGCTTCAAAATTTTCTAATTGTTGTTTAGAAATAATTCCAAAGTTATGATACATTTTAGTTTAAGTTATAATGCATGAAAGAGACAAGCATGATTAGTGTTTTTCATTAAATTGCTTTAAGTCACTACAACAAAAACGACATACGGTAACCGGTGATAAGTGCTATTAAATATGAATGGTAATACTAATGAGTATGCTATGACAGGTCATGTTACTAAAGATATGATGCTTTAGTAACAGTTTTGACATGTTATTGTCGAGTTTAATATGACATTTATTGATAG
>JAOSBK010000206.1:44557859-44583549 GCA_027568895.1 Erythroxylum shatona
TTTATATTATATTTTATAAATGTTATTAATTAGCTATTTGTAACATTTTTGAACTGTTATATATTAACTTTTTGCAATATCATTAACATATAGTAGATATGAATTTTGTAACATTTTAAAAATATTATAGATAAGTTTTCCATGACATTGATAAAATGTTGTTGTTGAGTTTATTATAGCATTTATTGATAGCTACCAATGATTTTATATTATATTTATAAATGTTATTAATTAGTTATTTGTAACATTTTTGAACTGTTATATATTAACTTTTTGCAACATCATCAACATGTAGTAGATATGAATTTTGTAACATTTTAAAAATGTTATAGATAAATTTTTCATAACATTGATAGAATACTATTGTTGAATTTATTATAGCATTTATTAATAGTTACAAATGATTTTATAAATATTATTAATTAGCTATTTGTAACATTTTTAAACTGTTATATATTAACTTTCAAATGTTATAAAAGAGTTTTTTGCAACATTAATAAAATGCTATTGTTGAGTCTATTATAATATTTATTAATAACAAACAATTGATTTATGTTACATTTTATAAACCATATAAATTAGTTAACCATGACATTCATAAACTGTTATAAATTATTTTTTTAATTCCGCCAAATGTTATGGATATGAGTTTTGTAACACTTCTAAAATGCTCTAAATTATTGTTTAATAACAACATTAAAAAATATGTTATTATTGAATGTATGATAACATTTGTTGATGTTATTATAATAGTGTTACTAATATATCTTGGATAACATATAAATAATGGTACACTAATGTGAAAACAAATTTATAACTATAAAATTAATAGATAATTTTTTTCATCAAAGATGAGTAAATCATAGATAATGAATACATAGA
This sequence comes from Erythroxylum shatona, assembly GCA_027568895.1. Classification (NCBI taxonomy): domain Eukaryota; kingdom Viridiplantae; phylum Streptophyta; class Magnoliopsida; order Malpighiales; family Erythroxylaceae; genus Erythroxylum; species Erythroxylum shatona. The sequence goes on from JAOSBK010000206.1 coordinate 44,558,742, forward strand.
CACTGATAACAAAAAGCAATAACATGTCTCTAAATCGTTATTCCAAAATAGTTTCTAAATTATTGAAACAAAAACTGACTACCATATCATCTTCAATTTTCATGTGCTACCTTCTCATGAATAATACCCTTGACTTCCACAATCTACAACCATTGAAACAAAAATCATCAGTATATTTTTCAAATATAGTAGAATGACATAACATATGTTACAAACTTAAGAAGAGTTGAAAACAGGAACATTTAAATAATTAATGTAAGACATTGACATAATACCAATAAAAGTAAATACTAAATCTTATTTAAAAAATCATGAGAAAATCGAGAAAATAGTTTACTACCTAAAAGTTAGTTTGGGAAAACTATAACAACTTTGTCAGAAGGCCAAGCAATTGTACTACCTACAGCATCTTCAACATAAATCATTTCTGATGCTGGCCTCCACAAAAATATAGTAGGCACCTTAGTTATATCTATACAAACTCCCATAGCATCAGGGCCAATAGAAGCATGATGAACAAGTGCATCTTGATCATTTGAAGAAACACATCCTTCGGTTACTAGTTCATTAGACCCTCTGCAATCAAACAACTTGCATTTACTTTTGTACATAATTGTTTTTGCAATCTATAACACCAAATAGATGCGTCAATTTTGAGAAACAAAAGTAATGACTAAGGGAAAATAAACACACACACGCACACATATATCCAAGTGTACATTTTCATATAAACAAAAAACCTTACCAAGATATTTTGAGATTCTTCAATTGTTTACCTTTCAGCTTATAAACATACATCATCAGATTCTTCAAATGATTGGTTTTCACCTTGTAAAATCCATATGAACATCTTATAAAATCTATGTTCATATAAAATATAAATTGTATATATGAAAAATATTAAATTAATTATATTGATACTAGCCTGCTTTTGTTTTAATGCTTCATTAAGTAAGCCCTTCTTATGGTCCATTTCTTCTTTCATCTCAGCTTGCGCTTGTTTTAGTTTGTCAATAATGCTGTCCCTTTGAGCTATAATGGATAATTGTGTAAGAGTTACTCCTTTCCCTATACCTTTTACTTGTCCATATTTGTCAGGACCCAATACCTTTGATATCGCATCTTCTTTCAAATTAGTTGGAGGCATAATTGAATCGTTATCAATTTCTTCCAATTTTTCCTATAAATTAAAATAATATGCAACATCATAATAATATAAAAATATACAGATATACATATATTTCATAACCATAGAAAATTCTTACAATGGTTTTTGCGGACTTTATACTGACTGGCTCACCATTCTTTTTCTTATGAGCTTGTATCCAAACCTCAACTCTGGAAACAATTCGTTTTCCTGTACTTGTTTTCTAACAAAAAATGAAAATGATTATAGACAAAAAAATATCAATCATTTTAGTCCTTAATTCAGGTAAAAAGAAAGAGACATTACAATATCCTCAGTCATGCGAGCATAACCCCTTCGACCACCTGTGTATGGAGTTTGTTTCTTTCTTCTTTCTTTCATTTCATCACTTATTTCCTGTAACAATACAATGATTTCATAGCAAAAATTCAAGTGAACATAAATAAGAAAACATAAATAAATTTAATATAAGGGTCATTGCATGCAATGATACAGTTACCTTAAACTTTGGACTTGTTTTTTCAGCCACAAACCTTTTCCATTCAGTTATATTGTTAATGTTATCTGGTTTGAGTGCCATTCTCTCTTCTTCATTTTTGGCCATCTTAAGTTTGGTAACCAACCTTGACTTTGAAGCTCTCCAAAGTCCACCCATCTCTATAAACACATACCATTTCTCCCACTATTCTTCTAACTTATATCTTGCCTAAGAGAGATAATTAAATCATTACAACAAACACTAAAATAGATATCTGTATATGAAACATGGAAATTCATACAATACCTGAATACATTTTCATAATATTTCTCTCATATCAGAAGGAACTTTTCTCCGATCATGAATTGTATATGGTACAACTTCTCGTGCAAAAGCTCCTAAGAAAGAAGACAACTGCACAGATTCTTGCCCGATAGGTTGACCTTTGTCATTGAATATGACTTCAGTCTGATTATCACCATTCAAAACAATGATCTTCATCTTAGTTAGACATCGTTTTCTTTCATTCACACTAGAATCCATGAGATTTTATCTTTCCAGAGAACCTTTTTTTTTTTTAAAATAAAAGTTAATATTTTTTTAAAAATAAAAGTTAATATGAAATTCATCAAATAATAAATTAATAATTAACACAATTTAAACGGGCTAATAGATAACTCAAGTTCAAACCAACAATTCGATATTTATGACACAGGGTATCTTTTAATGCCATGAAAAATTTGTCTTATAGTAAGATTCAAAAAAGGAAATGTATTCTTACTTCTGATAAGATTTTACAGTGTTGAAAAAGGAATAATCCAAAAGGGATCATGCTTTAGAAATCTAGGAGCTAGATAATAGCGGGTTAACTTTTACTCCAAAAGAGAAAAGCAAAAAGCGTTACTTTTTTCCATAACTTCACAGTATGCCTCAAGAATCCTATTTGCAGAAAAAAAGACATTAAAAATAATTATCTTTACATCTTAAACACTCATTAAGAACACAGAGCAATTACTTCTGGTCCAATCCATATTAAAACACGAAGGGGAAGGAGTGGACGGCGCAATCAGAAGTTAAAATCTCTTAAAACTCAATACAAGACTTGATGCATCTTGACACTTATGCAAGCTTTGAGCCTAAGAGCATTCATTACATTTGTGCTTATACAATTATTTTTGTTGTATGATTTCAAACATATCTTGTTTATGCTAGAACTTGCTTTTGAATGCATGTTAAGATCACATTTTTTTATAAATTTGTGTATAAAGATAATAAAGGCACTTAAGATAACCATTTTTGACTTAAACAAGCATATTTTAATTTTTACCCCTAGAAAACCATTTTAAGCCTTTCTTTTCTTAAGTATTAACTTTGTTACAAGCCACTTTTACCCTTGTTTTTAATATCCTTAATAATTTTGAAATCCTAAATTGAAGAATTTTATCAAGCTTATTTATATAGGATTTTGAGTGTTTTCATGAAATGTAAATTAGTTGATTGAAATTACATTATTTTGATTTTTCAAGAGAAGTACAAAAAGAGAAATAACCTCTTTGATATTTTTTATATAAAAAGGAAAAAATATATAAAAAGAGAAAAAAGATTTAAAAAGATGAGTTGATTGAAAGGATATTATTTGAATCAATTGAGTTTTGGACTAATTTAAGTTGAAACTTGTATGGATAAATTTGTATGATTTCCTTCAATATCTTTAACCTAAATTTTTTTATCATACCTTACTTAAGTCATATTACAACCATTATCAAGTCCCTTTGATTTAAGCATTAGGTTCATATTTGTTAATTGATGGATAAATGATTTATAAGCAAGCTTATTGAAATAACTCGCTATGCTTTGTTGATCACCTTGAGTGTATAAATTGAAATCTATAAGAGGTTTTCAAGTCTTGTTGCATTTTATTTTAATGGAATTGATGAGATGCCATGTTTTCATTATATCATTGTGTCCTATTAGTGCTTATTCTCTCAATTGTTTTTTTAATCCTAAACCTTTAATATGTATTAACGTTTGGGATTTTTTGGATAACATGAAAAAAGAAGAGAGGTTGTTATGAAGATGATTGATGCATTGAATTGATGTATGCTAGATGACAGGCATGAGTTTGGTGTGAGAGAATTTGATAAGGTGTTATTTAGTTATATTAATTAAAATTATCTCTATTATTTTGACAATTTTTGTGCTTAAATAGGAAAATTAATATTTGTTTTGTTTTAGAAGATAAAAAGTGGAGATTGCATCAAATTAGAATAGTATTGGTCAAAAATCACGAATTTTTTGGAAAAAGTAGACATATTACTACAGTAGAAAAGGCGAGATTACACTTAATTCCAGATTCACTTCAAGAGAAAGAATTCAATTATGAACTTATTTCCGTCCCTATTATGTAGGGATTTGTATTTGTTTAGATAGAGACCTTTGCAAGATAGAAGTAAATTAGGTTTTGAGTAGGAAAAGAAGACAAAAACACTTTAACCACCTTCTCCATTATTCTCTTTTCATTTCTTTGCAATTTTCTCTCAATATTTCATCTTTTCTTCTAGTTTTTGTGTTCAAACTAAAGTCATGTGTGGCTAAATCTAAATATTTTGATTTTAAGAGGATTCAAAACTTTAGTTGTGACCTTGTGAGGTTTTGTTCTAAACTTAGATTAATGTTTTATTTAAGTATTTTTTATTTTAAGTTCTTATATTTCACGAATAATTAATATTGATTGATCTGACATACAAATTTGATGTTAATTATTCTATAGCTATTTATGAACTTAGTGATCGATAATTGTCATGAACGATTGGTACAAGTAGCAAATATGCAATTTATTAATTTACATACTTAACTTACAAAAATAAGAAACTAAATTTAATGGCTGTAGTTATCTCAATTATTTAATTTAGGATCTAGTCTTTTTCACTAAACTTACTGTTATCATTTAATTAATATGGAATGATATCATACCTAATCAATTGATAGTAAGTTTTGGTTTCAATATTGGATTTGAATAAATTAATTTAGAAAATTTTGAGACTTATTGTGACTATCCTAATATGTTTCGGACTAATTACTTGAATTATAAAATTATTCTTTTTAAACTAATGATTAATATTATTATTAGATGTGATCTTCCCTTGAATCGAAGTTAATTATCATTTAATTTCTCACTTTATACTTGGCTGATTTATTTTGATTCCCTATTAATTTTAATTAATTGTTTAATTAATCATAACCCCAATTTATTTTGTTAATTGAAATTAATAAACCAATTTTTTTTAGTTCTCTTAGGATGAAGTATATTAAGAAATTGATTCACAGGGGAAAAATGTAGCACTCAAAATTGAAGATGTGGGCATATCATCATTTTATAGGAGAGATGATGATCCTAATATTTTATAAACAACCAAAGTATACGATAATCTTGTCGTAGAAAGGGACCAAGACTATTTTAAGGATGAATTATATGATAAAGATGATACTTTGGTTGAATATAATTCCGATGAAGAGTCGAATCATAATGTGATTAACGATGATGATTTTGAAGATCTTGATTATGATGATTGAATATATCTCAAAAGTATTCCTTCTATTAACTTATTATAATATCGTCAATATTTAACCTAGTAATATTAATATTTGGATTTAGTTGCATAAGCTTTTACATATTGACACGCTTTTGTAGTTTAACTTTATTAATAATATTGGTTTTTCTTTATTATATTTCACATATGTGATGTTTATTTTCTTCAATATGTTGTTTATTTTTTGTAGGTATCCAACATTATGACACTTGATAGAAATAAAGGAATGATGGTGGACTTTAGAGGACTTCTACAACATAGTAATATGCATATTAAACCAAATCAATCAATTAATGGTACAAATTCAATTTTTAGACAATAACAACATTCTACCTCAAACAACCAAAGATCTAGTAATGTAGGCTAGAAATTGCCCTATAACTTCAATTATACATATACTTTAGTCTAGTTTAAACATTTTCTTATCATATACATTTATTGTCAAATGAAACAATGTATCTTCTAGTATAGAGCCACAATGTAGCGATTTGTAAGTTCTACCAAATTAGTCAATTGAATATAGAAATTGAAATCTTAGATGACAATAACATTTTGAATTGTAATGCTACTATTATTGCCAAAGTGACTATGACTAACAATACGATATTTTTGTAATCCTACACACTACGGAGGCTATGAGTTTGAAGATTGGTGTTAGTGATCGTTTATGGATAAGGAATATGAGGTATGAATATTTGAACTTTAATTCACTTAAAGCTTTAGGAGAAAGAAGATGGTGAGAGGCATTCAAGTATAGTTCGTCTTAAATAACTATGTGAGACATGCATGTTTGAAAAGCATTCTAAATTAGTCAAGCTCAAGGGCTACCAAGCCACTCTAACTTGTTCATCTAGATATTTGCAATCCCATCAATCCTTCACCTTTTGGTAAAATCTGTTACTTTATTCTCTTTCTTGACAATTATAATATAATGATATGGGTGAACTTTTTGACATACAAGTCTAAAGCTTTTTAAATGTTTAAAAAGTTTAAAGAATTAGTTGAAAAAGAAATTGGTTATGAGATTAAAGCTTTAAGAAATAATATAAGTGTAGAATTTACTTTTAATGAATTTAAGAGTTTTCGTAAGCTACATGGAAACCATCCTTTTATAGTACCTAGATCTTCCCAATAAAATATAGTAGTCAAAAAAAAGAATCAAACAATTTTAAATATAGAGAGAACTGTATTGAAAAGTAAGATGATGCCTAAGGAGTTTTGGGATGAAGTAGTTGCATATGCGTTTATCTCTCAAATCATAGTCATATAAAAAACTTGAAATATGTTAATCCATAAGAAGTCTATAATGTAGTGAAGCCTTCTGCATGACATTTAAGAGTGTTTGAATTTATTGCATATGTTCATGTTCTAGAGCAAGAAAGTCTAGACTTGAAAACCAAAGTAAGAAATTTGTTTTTATTGAATATGATGAGATCTCAAAAGGTTATAAGGTTCTCAGTTAAAGAAACTAAAAGAATGTTATTAATAAAGATGTTGAATTTGATGAACAAGCATCTTGGTATTAGAACTTTCAAATGGATATATATATATATATATATATATATATTATGGTTTCTTTCTATATTTTGAAGATCAAAAAGGAAAAGTAAATTGATTAAGAAGTTGAAAATGATTTTTCTCTACTAACCTGACCAACCCCATCATCTTAAGTATCACCATCCACAAATTTACCTATTAAGTGTGGGACCTTGAAGATATTAAAAACTTAACAAATTTTATGATAATCCTAACTTATTTTTTGTACTTAAAGATATCGAAATTTTAAATTTGAAGATGTCCACAACAATGAGAAGTGGATTCATACAATGTGAAGAAATTTAAGCAATCAAAAGGAATGATATATCGAACTTATTTCTCATCATAGAAGTCATCATGCCATTATAATCAAATGGGTTTACAAAATCAAGAAAAATGCCAAAGGTGAAGTAGACAGATATAAGGTAAAGCTTATTGTTAAAGGACACAAGCTAAAGTAAGGCAATAATTATAAAGATATATTCAATTATGTTACTCTCAACACTATGAAGAGATTCTTATTTCCTAAAATTATTAAAGGATTCACCAATTAAGTGTCAAGTCTAATTTCTTCAATGGATATCTAGATGAAAACTAGTTGGGTATTTGGTTGAAGGCTAAAAAAATAAAATATTCAAGTTAAAGAAGGCGTTATATAACTTAAACAAGTGCCAAGAGCTTAGAATAGTCAAATCAATTATTATTTATAAGATAATGGTTTTACAAGATGCTTATATAACTATGCTCTTTATATTAAAAAGTATAAAGATAATTTATTATTTATTGGTATCTATGCTCTTTATATTAAAAAGTATAAAGATAATTTATTACTTATTGGTATTTATATGTATGATATTATTTTCACAAGCAACAACCTATAAATGTTTGAAGAGTTCAAAGATTTCATGACTTAAAAGTATGAAATAAGTGACGTGAGATTATGTTTTAATAATTAGAGATCAAGATGAAGTAAATGAAGGATGAAATTTTTATCATCAAAGAAGGTTATATTATACGTGACGTGAGATTATGTTTTAATAATTAGAGATCAAGATGAAGTAAATGAAGGATGAAATTTTTATCACTAAAGAAGGTTATATTAAGCAAGTGCTTAAGAAGTTGAAGATGCTAGAAAGTAAGTTGGTTGACACTCCTATAAAGTTTGGAGTAGAACTAATTTTGATGGACAAAAAGGTGTAGATTAAACTTTGTTAAAAAGTTTTGTGAGAAGCTTAAGGTATTTGACTTGCATAACACTAGATATCTTATTTATAGTTGGACTTATTAGTCATTTGTGGAGATATCGTCTAAAGTTAACTTGAAGACAACTAATATAATGGTTCGAAATGTTAAAGATATAATTGACTATAACATGTTTTCCTCATTTTCCAAAAAACTTTAATTTAATATATTTTATAATAGTGATTTTGCCATATATCTTAATGATATGAAAGGTACATTTTATTCGAGAAAGCATATTGATATAAGGTTACATTTTATTCGAGAATGTATTGTTAAGAAGGAGATTAACTTGGAGTTTGTGAAATCTCTTGATGTTATTGTCATTTTCTCTAAGTTCTTCAAGTATGATGTTTTTAAAAATTACAGATAATACTTTTAATTATAAAAATTAAGTTTATAAAGGGGTGTCATACATAAACTTCACTTTTGAAATTCTAAATCAAATTTGAAGTAGTTAAATGGCCAATCTTAATCAATTCATCTTATTTAAATTTATGTTAGAAGTTTTATGTGTTTAAATTCAAATGTATCTAACCTTGAGTCATTTAGAGTTATTTAAAAAGATTTATGGTAAAATAAAACAAAATGGTCAATGTTTTATTATTTAAATTTTATTATGTCATTGCTAAGATTCCTCTTTTTGTGTTCTATCATTAAGTGAGTTTAAGTTGGTTAGTCTAAAATTCTTTATTGGCAAAAATGTGAGTATTTTAAATATTGAACAACAAATTTATAAAGCCAATGAAAATATCAGTACCAGGATCACCTGTATAAGAAGTGATCTTAAAGATTAATCATTGCAAGTGATGGCTTGTGGGATATTTTGTCAATAGAAATAGCTTATGGAGAAGTTATAGGATACCTTATGAGAGGCAAATATACAGCAAACACAAAATAATGTTATTTTGTTACAATAGCAAAGCAATTATTTGTTAATAAAAATGATCGAATTTCGGATTGGACCAAATTGTGGAATATGAGGCTAAGTTTGATCCAAAATTGGAAATTAAAAAAAAGTTTAAACTTAGCCAAAAACCTAAATAATTTATATCAAATCTCTTATTTCAGACTGAATTAGTTTCTTTTTTTTTTGCCATACCCAATTCTAATTGTGATTTTGCTAAGACTTATGTATGGAAAATTAAAGGATATCAATTAAACTATATCATTGTAATAATAAAATTATTATGAATTCTTGTGTGACTAAGATAATGATAGCAAGCCAAAATTAGAGAGGTTTGGTAAAATTAAAAAATATTTATTTTTTTGTTGAACAAAATTTTGATTAAATTCTAATATTAAATTTAGCATTATTATTGTAAATGGTTAATGATCGTCCAGTATTGTTTAAAATTTTCGCATTAATGAGAATTTTTTAAAAATTAATTAAAACTTAAATTTGTTTTAATATAATTTAATAAAAATATTTTTAATAGAAAAAGAACAACAAAATGAGAGTAAATTTATAAACATGCAATTCTCTTTTTGGCATTTTATTTTAATGAAATAAATATTTCTTATTATTAAGTTATATTTAAAAAAATAAAATTGAAAATTTTCAATGTGATAAAATTGGAAATATTTAGTTCTAAATAGTTCTTATTCCTTAAGTAAACAAAAATATCATTATAGAATCATAAATCGGGAAATTGTCTTTCTTCCGAGTTTGGAGTAGGCTTTCGTGGGTTCACACATGCCCACTGACTCTGCAAAGAATATGTTGGGCTTTGGGAGATCCCAAGTGCTTCTGTCCACAATTCAAGTCTATGACTTGATGGGCTCAAAGTAATTAAAACAACAGAGCAACGGTGAACGAGATCGGATTCAACCTCTGTTCCCTGCAATTCTGTCACTGTTTGGAGGCCACCGTGAGTGTCCTCGTTGAAATTAAGAGGAAAGGTGGGCGTTTGAGATTTTGGAGTTTATGGAGAAGGGATTGAAGAAAGTTGAGATCTTTATGGTGTAGGAGAGCAAGTAAGAAGAAAAAAGTTGGTCATATATGATACAAGGAGACATGCCTGGTTGGGTTCATCCTAAGAGCCTCCTTGTCGTCACAGTCGTCTTGGTTTTTCTCATTTTCGTATTCACCAACCCAAAACAGGTGTAATTGTGTTGTTCATTTCGATAAATTTTAGTGCTGCTTGATGTGTGTTGTGTGGATCTGATTGGTGATTTCGGTTTTTGTGGTCCGGATGAGCATTAATGCAGTTGATTGTGATGCGGGTTCTTGTTTGTGGTACGTTTTAATAGATTGTTGATAATTGAGACGCCGTGAGGAGCTTGTATGCAACATTGATATTGGTGGAAATGTCGTTTACTCCATATTGATCTGCGTTTAATTTTGTTTTGTTTAGCATTTAGATTATGTTAGGTTAGCTCTTCATGAATCACACTGTCTGGATCATAAAAGGATTGAGGAATTGTGTGGAGTTAGAATTAGGAATTTAAGAGACATTTTCCAAAATGAGTATATTAAATCATGTAATTCTGGTCACATAAATGGTAGTGATTGAACCTTTTTTCCTGTTCGGTGCCATTGCATTGATATATATCATGCTGTTTCTTTGTTGCTGCAGCTAAATCCAAGCTCACATTTTTCGTTGTTTTACTAAACTGTAATGTATTTAACTTATGAGCGCATGTCTTTTAATGTGTTTAACTTTGTTCTTCTTTTGGTGCTTGGGAAGAAATTTATCTAGTTTATTACACAGGTTGAAGACGAGCCAGAGGAGGTTTATGAGATCACGCATAGAGTATACTTGGATGTTGATATTGAAGAACAGCGTTTAGGTATACCTCTTAGATCTGCACAATTAAAGGTTTATCCGGCAGTACTTGACTTTATATTAATATTTTAAAAATCGGACTGAAAATTAAACCAATAAAATAAGAGATTTAAAGGTTCAATCCACATTAGACTGTCATAAACCCGATATATAATAAAGATTAATAAAATTAAATAATTCAAAATATGATTGAAGAAGGAGATTATCTTTGTCTATTAAAGAAATTAGAGTTTAATTGGTGAAGAAAACTGTCAAATAAAAACTAACCAATTTATTATAGTTTATAAAAACCGTTTAGTTTACGAAAATCAATTGATTAATTGATAAATTAGTCGATTTTTAATAACAAAAATTATTAAGATAAACCAAACTAATAAGTTAAACGGTTCAAAATTTTACGTTAAACCAATTAAACTGATTTGATTTTTTAATCATTGCTTTATATTTGCCATAAATTCTCATTCACAACTCCTTTCATCCAATTTTTTTTCCCTGTAAAGATCAGTAAAAGTAGATTACCATATGAATCATGCTTGTCCTGTTGCAATTGACCTCAAATTGCAGTCTCTACTTCATTGTTCCTTTTTCATCCGGTAGTAACGTTGCTTCTCTTGCAGGTAGAATTGTTATTGGTTTATACGGACAGGTTGTACCAAAAACTGTAGGTACGTTGTTTAAATTTTGTTTGTTTGTTAACACCTATTGTATATAGATCATACAGAGTGTTTTTCTCCGGTAGTAATCATAACATTCAATTATCTGACTGATGCCTGCACTATGAATGGAGTTTGCTGTCTTATCCAGTTCACACAATTACCAAGCACAATCAAAACATTCAAATATTTGATTTCCAAAAGAAAAAAATTCAAATATTTATGCTGCTTCAAACAAGCATCACAGACTGATGGAAGAAATTTAGGAGTCACAATCTGTATCTTTGCAACTGAGAAATAAAAGTTGTGCAGAATTTCTTGTTGCACCTTAAATAATGATTTAATTATGTTGGGCATCTTGTGCTCATCATTGGCCATCAAGTGGGCTAGAATCATTTGCATTCACTGTACTAGTACAACATTGCCAAACTATTTGATTCAATGACTTCTCTTTTTACTGATAACACTTGAGCTTTCTTTGCAGAAAACTTCAGGGCTTTGTGCACAGGTACTTAGACCTCTTTTTTCTTTTTATTCTTCTTTACTGAAGGAATGTTTTAAATAAATTCTACATCAAGGTTATAAGTTTTACTGACTTGCAGGGGAGAAAGGAAAGGGTTCAAGTGGGAAACCTCTTTACTATAAGGGCACACCCTTTCATCGTATTGTATCAGGGTTCGTGATTCAAGGTGGTGACATAGTTCGTGGAGATGGGAAGGGAAGTGAGTCTATTTATGGTGGCACATTTCCTGATGAAAATTTTAAGATAAAGCATTCACATGCAGGTGCTTCAACAGTTCAATTTTTGACTTTTTCTTTAATCAGTTTACAGGTGGCTCCAAACATTAAGTCAGTGTTGCGGAAGCCATCAGTTTTTCTTGACTATCATTTTACAGAGGTTGGTCATTTACTTCTGCAGGAGTTGTTTCTATGGTGAATTCCGGACCTGATTCAAATGGCTCTCAGTTTTTTATCACCACTGTCAAGGCTAGCTGGTAAGATTTTATCTGGACTGTGGAACAAAGGGTTGCATGAAACATCTTAGTTAATCCTACTTTGATCAAGTGATTGTTTCATTTGGCATTAAAGTGAATCAACTAGTGGCTAAATGAAAACATTTTTATCCATTGATACAAGTCAGTTGCTTCACCATTAATCAGTTCAATCAATCTTATGAGCAAGATTCATGAAGAATTTGCCTTTGATTAACCAATTATGCATTAGCCCAGACCTATTGTAGTATACGTGCATGATTTTTTCCACAAAATGCTGTAGTTTATGTAGCAGATCAGATTAGAGTGTTGATATGTGGACAAAATTGTCACGTCAATATATTAGGTTGGATGGAGAGCATGTTGTCTTTGGCAAGGTTATTCAGGGCATGGACAATGTTTACGCAATCGAAGGGGGAGCGGGAACCTACAGCGGAAAGCCTAGAAAGAAGGTAGTCATTGCGGATTCTGGTGAGATACCCAAGAGCAAGTGGGATGAAGAGAGATAGAAAACGCCTGATTAAGTTGACAATAGCAAGTTTTTCCCATCAACTTCCCTAATTTTTTTCTTTGGAAACTCACAAGCTTATGTTACCTTTGTACCATGTCTGTGAATCGGTTGAGTTAGATGTTACCAATTTTAGGTTTTTACCGGTAATGTGGTAGTCTGCTTTTTTTGCATCTGACAATTCTTGTTAATACCAACTTGCTGAGCCTTCCTTTTACAGGATGGTCAATATCAGCCTGTTCAGGCTTATGTGAATCAGAAGGAATTCTTGTTACCGGCATTCTACTCTTTAGCCTTGAGCATGTTTATGGCCCTTGTTTATTTCCTCTCGTTGGTGAGGGTGATATTAAACTTCTACACTTTGTATGAGTAAACCTTCAAGAGAGAGTATGAAAAATGCAGAATGGTTCATTGGTTCTTGATTTTGGAATAAAACATTACGGTAATCCCTTTTCTATAGACGACATGTCCTTTCGAACAATATAATAACTGGCTTCACCTCCAAAGGCAATTTTGAATCTCTGTAATTGCCGTCAGTCATAGTTCAAGCCACCAGAACAGGTACTGTGTGTGACCATTTTCTCCTAGCCTCTGCATTTAGTTTCCTTTTTTCCTATCCATCTATTTGTTCCCAACAGTCACACTTTCCACAATTATAGGTCCAAAAATTTCCAAAACTGCTCCCAAATGATGATGGGTTAACAACTTGGAAGTATCAGAACTCTTAATCACAACTTGATAAAAAAAAATTAGAATCGTATAAAAATGAATATTTTGATTATTATATGATTTAGTTCGTAAATAATTAATCAAAATATTTTATATCTGTAATAATTGGTTAAATAATTTTTCAGCGATTCAATAAATTGTTTATTTTAAATAAATTTAATTATCTTTTGATAAGAATAAAATTAAAGAATTATAAAAATTTTATTTTACTATAAATAAAATAAAAATAACTGTTAAAAATTAAATATAAAAGACCATTATTTCTACATTTACTTATTTGTTATTTTTTTATTTTAATTTCAGGTTATAACCATAGTCCTTTTAAAACATAAAAATTTAAAATTCATTCAAGTTTTATTTTTTATTTATAATAATCAGTAAAGTAAAAATTAGATAATCAATTATATAATATTTTATTATTATAATTAAAAAGTTTATAAACTAAATTTCTTCGGAAGAGAGAGAGGACTGAAATGAACGCATGAAGCTTGTAAACGAGTTAAACCCAACAAACAAGTAGAACAGCTCTTGTTAAGCAAGAAACGTTCCTCTTTGGATCAAGAACTTTCTTGCACACATCTTTCAGTCTCTCGCTAATATGGTTCTCGAGGTATCAGATTCTAATCTTTCGTTTTCATCTAATTCTGATCAATCGATTACTGACAATAATTTATAGTCTTGTAATTGTGTTTTTGTGTTCCGTTAGGCGACTATGATATGCATCGACAACTCAGAGTGGATGCGAAATGGCGACTACTCGCCGTCGCGTTTACAAGCTCAAGCTGACGCCGTTAATTTCATTTGTGGTGCCAAAACTCAAGTAAAATTTTTAATCCTCTTTTGGGAAAGTTCTGAGCTTTTTGGTCTCTGGTGTGAATTAAGGTTCTGGGATGCGGTTACTTTGAGGAAATATGTTTTCTTTATGTATATGTAAAGCCGAAGCATTTTGTTACTGTTTTGCAAGTTTTGAGCTTTTTGGCCGCTGGTGTCAATTAGGGTTCTGGCTTTCTGTTACTTTGATGAAAAGGGTTTTCTTTTATGTATTTGATTTGATTTTAATTTTGTTGGTGAATGACAGTCAAATCCGGAGAATACGGTGGGAATTCTGACAATGGGTGGGAAGGGAGTGCGTGTCTTGACCACTCCTACCAGTGATCTCGGAAAAATTCTTGCTTGTATGCACGGTAATGTCATTGGATTCTTCTCTTTTGTTTTGTTTTCCATGTCTTTGGCAGATTTGTTTTTCCGAGTTGGTGTTCTTCTTAGTGTTTGTTTAATAAGTTGGGGTAGCTTGTAGCAGATAGAGGTTTGATCATGACAGAATTTGGAACTTTTGCCACTACTAGGAAATTTTTGCAGATCAGGAGTTTCGTCAGAATTTTGAATGAGAGAGAAAAGTTTTTAAAATATAGGTTATATGGAAAGGCATGAAGTACCTGAGTTGAGCTCTAGTAAATGTTTTGTAGTAAATTTAGAGTTGAAGTTGTTTCTGATTGAAGAATGGTTTGTTTAGCTGATTGATAGTCTGTTGAAATATTTGTGTGAATTGAATCTGTTCCTGAGCTTGAAATGAATGCATGATTAATTGTTACTACTAGTAGGCTTTTGTGATATGCCTGTTCATATTGGAACTTTGAGCCGAAACTCATCATATGGATATCAGACTCTGGGGGTTTGTTCTTAGTTGTGTTGTTTTCTCCTATCTCAGTAAAACAAGCATTGCATGTTCTTTCACATGAAAAGGACCTCTCTTTCTGGCTTTTATAGGTCTTGAAATGGGAGGTGATATGAACTTAGCAGCTGGTATCCAGATTGCTCAACTGGCTCTTAAACATCGTCAAAACAAACATCAACAGCAGAGAATCATTGTTTTTGCTGGAAGGTAGATTATATATTGATTAGAATTTTCTTTTGCATTCTTATTAGATCAAGGTTTTCTCACACTTAATGTGTCACAGTCCTGTTAAGTATGAAAAGAAGGCACTCGAGATCATAGGAAAGAAACTGAAAAAGAACAGTGTTTCTATTGATATTGTGAACTTTGGAGAAGAAGATGATGGGAAGCCTGAAAAGTTGGAGGCTCTACTCACTGCTGTTAATAACAATGATAGCAGCCACATTGTTCATGTTCCACCTGGTCCAAATGCTCTCTCTGATGTTCTTATCAGGTTTGAAAGTCCTGTCCTATTTGACGAATTTAGTACTGGGTGAAATTACAAGGATGGAAATAGGTGATTACTTGAGCATAAACTGTGATATATTTGACCAGGGAAAGAGCAATGCACATCAGAATGTAGTGGTAGCTAGTGTCATTGGGAACTTGATGGTTATAGCAGGATATTTTGCAAGCAACTGACTCGATTTGCCCTTAGGAGAACATAGTTAATTCTTTATGATACATCCCTTCAACTGAAATGTATATATTTCTCTGGCAGCACTCCTGTATTCACTGGTGATGGAGGAGGAAGTGGTTTTGCTGCAGCGGCGGCGGCAGCAGCTGCAGGTGGAGGTGACTTTGATTTTGGTGTAGACCCTAACTTAGATCCTGAATTGGCTCTTGCACTTAGAGTGTCTATGGAAGAGGAGAGGGCAAGGCAAGAAGCTGCTGCCAAAAAGGCGGCTGAAGAAGTTGGTAGACAAGAAGGAGAGGAAGCATCATCCAACTCCCAGGATGCCACTATGGTTGACAGTGAGAAAGTTAGATCTGTTGAAACAACTGAAAATGCTAAGCATCCAATGGTTGGTTTCTTTTTGACCTAAATCTTCAATAATGTGAATTTGGATGTATTTGTAGAGATGCTTAAATATTTAAATATGGCCATTGAATAAACATTGCCGATGTTGTTTACATGCATCTTTCAAACTTTTTAAATAGACTTTGACACAATAGTGAGGTGACAGGATGAAACTAACACATTGCTACAGCAAGCAATTGCATTATCTATGGGAGACTCCGGATCCGATCCTTCCCTGCATGATGTTGATATGTCTGATGCAACTAATGCAGATGCAGAGCTGGCAATTGGTAAGTTCTTCTATACGTAGCTTAAGGCTCTCTGCACTTGTAAGTGACTTTATCTTTTGATCAATTGCTGAACTTAAAAGTTTAATAATAAAAATAGTTATCAATATAAGAATTATTTCACGAGCGGAGGAGAATAAATATGTCATGTCTTGTTTCTATAGGTCAAGGATTTCTTAAACATAATTAGTTAACTGCACTTTTCCATTTTCTGCATCTGGTGCATGCAGCTCTTCAGATGTCCATGCAAGATGGCACGAAGGAATCCTCAAGTAAGTCTGATGTAAGCAAGGTGTTGGAGGATCAGTCGTTTGTTTCATCCGTTCTGGCATCAGTATGTTTCTCAAACTTGCCATAGAAATCTTTACCCAACTATCCAGCACATATTTTTTAATCATTGTCTATTATTCTCACAGCTTCCAGGAGTCGACCCTAATGACCCTGCTGTCAAAGATATGCTTGCATCTCTGCAACGCCAATCTGAGGTATCTTAATTAAATTAATGGCTTATTTGTTGTGTTTTCCCATTCTGTTATGAATATCGAATTTTATCAACTGTTTGTCTACAATCAGCAGTCTGAGGAAAAGAACAAGGAAGACAAGCCATCAAATGATGGCAAGTGAGATGACGTTTGCTGCTGCCCCGAATTTTCTCAGCAATGGCTCCTATTTCACATTGTAGTGTTCTACCTTGTGTTAGCATGGATGGAGCCTTAACTTTACTGCAATCATGCATCCTGAGAGGGCAATGCCAGAAAGCTAAAGAGGCAGATCTTGACGGAACATTTGTTGAATTTACTATGATTCATATGATACTATTGTTGGCAGTTGTCAGATTTGAATGATTCAATTGCCCAAATCATTTGGTTTGAAGTATTTCTTCTATGGGATCTATTCAACATGTTGGTCCACACTTTCACTTCTGTTATCATCAAGTTGATTTATGTTTTAAACTTAATGAATGCTTTTGTTTTCTCTGTTTTAGAAGGAGGGATCAATCCGCTGCAACTCTCAGATGTTGTTTGTTTCCCTTTTTTCCCCACGTTTTCTGTTGTCACCGAAAATAAGGAAACAAAATATTAAAACATGTTTGCTTTCAAGGTGCCTGGTCGCTAACAACATTGTGTAGACAGAAAATTCTGTGTTTTCCTTCCCAGTTGTGGCAATTTGTTGCGAAAGCCAGAACAGCTATTCGTAAACCATCTTTCTTGGGTTTTTTCTGATCATTTTCTTTACCTCCTGTTCCAGTCTATGACGCCACAGCTTCTTCTCTCAACAGAGATGGCCTTAGCTACAGAAAGTTTTCCCAACGTGTTTTGTTTTTCCAGAAATAGCTAAAATGTCAACTATTTACATTAGAATTCTGGCAGTAGAAGAGAAGCACGAACCTTCCTAACAACTCTTTTTGAATTTAGTTTTAGATTTCTGAGTTATCTACTGTATCGGATATTTTATGATTAATATATTGTTTAACTTTTAAACAGATTTTCAATTATATGTACAATTTAAATTAATATACGGTTAACTTTTAAACAGATTTTCAATTATATGTACAACTTAATTTGAAATTACATTTTATGATATAATTAATGTTTACTTTATTTTAGTTCAATCATATTAGTTTTCTATTGGCAGTGATTGATTACATTTAAAAATGTCATTTTACATTTAAGATTTTTTTTGATTTAATACTATTCAAGTTAAGGTAATAAATCTTGTATAACTTATATTATATCCAATAGGGTTTTCTTTGATTTGCTTGCAACCTTTGCCCAAATAAAGGGCTTTTCTAAACCTGAAAATAGGATGAATGCTTTCATATTCTTGTTGAATTTCAAATTTGAAAAGCTTGGATAATGCAAATCCTTAAAGATAATAAGCCTCAAAGGCATTATATTGGTTCTCATCCTGATTCTTTCTGGTTCAATTATATGGAGAGTTGATCTCAAATGTACAAGATTAGGATTTTGACTGTCCCTTTCTGGTTCAATTCTATGATAAGTAGGGAAACATGTGTTTTATTTTGTTTTGGAAAGGGACAATCTGAATCCCAATATTGAACATTTGAGATCAACTGTCAATTTTGGTATTTGATTCGTTGCTATTGACTGCTATGTTGATTCATATCTTGTTATTGCAAGTCCTTCGTCGATACACAACATACATTTTGTCAAGCTTTCTTGTGGCATTATGGCTCTGATTTACCAGAAGCTAAGGCTATATTATGGCATTGTGTTTCTGTGTAATAAAACAATTTTGAAATTTTATCGTAGTGTTTTTGTGAAGTCTGCCTTGAAAATATCAACCTGTTTTTTTTTTTTGTTTCTTTGGTTAAAATGTTCATCGAGTGTCCATTTTAGTGATTATATTTGGTTTATAATAAATGAATGTTGAAATGAATTAAGAAGTTTTTCTATGATGCATAAACTCCTCCAAGTAAGAGTAGGGTTAGCAGTAGGCCTGAGATGTTTAAGTCAAAATTTCAAGTAATTGAAATTACGGATTATTTGCAACATGATTATTATTTATGTGTTAAAACAATTTATGAATAATTTAAATAATTATTTTATATCAAATATACAATAAAAATATTATGTGTCAATTAGTAAAAATATTTGTTAAAAGAAAAAGATTGTTTAAAAATTTCATAACGAACTTTATTTTCCTAAAAGTCATTTCATAAAAAAAGTTAATATGTATCATTTTATTAAACAAAAGTAGTGTTTTGTATCTCATTAATTTTTTTAAAGAAGTCTAATATTATAGGTCTTAGGTTCAATTTTTAAATATAGTTTTTAATATTCTAAATTGCTCATTTGTTTCAAATTATCTCAATTCTAATAAAGAATCCATATTTATATTATTTTTATTAATTAATATTGTAAAGTCCAATATCTTACTTTTGACAAAAAATAACTAAAATTAATGTTGCTTTAAACTTTTATTTTTTTAACTATTCATTGTTCTCTTATCTAAGTATAACAATAAAATGGTGCTTGGTCTATTCAAAACATAAAAGAATGATATAAATTTATGAGTTTGCATATACAACAAGTATCACAGTGCTATAAAAATTATTTTATTATCAAAACAAAAGAGTATTGTAGTGCTATTATGATCCAAATGAAAAAGGCACAAAAAATAATCAATTATAGATGGAGAATAGAGAGTGGAGTTAAGCTACCAAGTAGAGACAATAGTACAAAGTTTTCTTTATTAACATGCATAAAACCATACAAGTAAAGATTTATATTTCCAACAGTAAAAACCAAAGTAATCAAATAAAAAATAGTAAATCGAGAAATAAAGATTAAAGAAAATGAAGTCACATTAGAGAAAAAGGGTTAGCTAATCGTTATAATTATGATTTCAATAGTTTGCACTACTTCATCTATGTATAGAAATATTATTATTTAAATTATACTTGATTATGCACCAATTGTAATAAATAAATACTCAACATATGATAATCAACAATTAATTATACCTTCAACATTGAATATTTGTTCGAAGAAATTTTCATTTGGAAAACTGGTTTTTGTACCTGTATTAATATAAAAAAGATAATATAACATACGACTGTTAAAATTATTAAGATAAACCAAACTAATATATCATAAAGAATAGACTTTACCCTGAATATATGTATTATCTAACCAACTTCGATTACAAATAAGAGTTTCCACAATATTAGGATGAGTTGAACACTATCATGACTAATTATTAGATCCTTAATGCTAAAAGCAGACTTTAAAACAACAATTGATATTGAGATTGCTAGGAGGTCTCAGTGCAATTGCTTGCATGATTGAAAAAGCACGTCTATGTGTCTTCCACCATATTAATATATCAAACTCCATATTTTTAACTTCAGTTATAGAACCTACCTCTAAATAGTTGCCCAAATCCATCTTACTGTAAGTCCTAACCCATTTTTCTTTAATGAATTATGCAAATTCAAGATTTGCACTAGTCTTATGACCTAAAGCTGAAACTAAAACAAAAGTTGAAGTTGAAGTTGAACTACTACGATCATGAGTTTTGTCCAATCTTGGTTGATAGTTAGTAAACAAATTATACCAAAATTATTTAGTGATATCAAAATGTTCTTTGTCTCAACCACTATGCAAATTTTGATAATAAAAAACTCCTCCATCTTATATATCAGGTCTAACATAAAAATAACTATCACAGTTTGTTTGACCATATATCAATAAGAATTAAGTTTCTCTATTATATATTTTATTATGACCTAAATCACCTTCTTAGAATCAAATATCCAATCAAATAAAGCTCTATTGATTTCACGCATATCGCTAAAGTGAATGTGCAAAGTTAGATATTTTTGTTCCTGAGAATAAATTAGTAGCATTATAAAATATTTTCAACTTTACATAAGTGCTTTAGCCAACTTCCATTGCTCTTTCATTAGTGGGCAAGTATATTGAGATTTTTTTAATCTCAGCCTACTGAACACCTCAACATACTTGGTTATCGACTTAAACATCTTGAATGTTGAATTCCATATAGCAGGACAATCCAAAACTAAATTCTTGCGAAGAATGTGTAATTGTCATGCAATTCCTTCAAATTTTTCTACTATTTTAGGTGTTACACTCCAATACATTATGTTATTTCGAACTGAATTTACTGTTTTGTTGTCACCTCTGACCTGTCCTTCACATGATATATTCAAAACGACATATATGGAATAACCTCCCTCCAATCAACAAGCTCCCACCTATAACTTGATCTTTAACTTTTCTATCATTGGATAATTTATGCTATAGTTATCGAGAGTTATGGTTGAGAGCTTAGTGTCGATGTTCCATTCCACTAAACAATCCACCGATATAGTTGTCAATCCTTCACTTACATACGGTGTTGGCACAAAAATAAACTTACCTTTTTAAAATATACTTAAATATCAATTATAATATAATAAATAAACTGATAACAATATTAAAGAATATAATTGACCTAAGTAGTCGACTGTATAAAGTACATTCATTGTCAATATAGTGTATTGTCACCACTATATAACCATTCTTTTAGTTGTTAGTTGTCTACATATCTTATATAATGGCTACCCATATATGAATAATTGATAGTATCTTTAATATTTCTTTCTTTTGATGGTCGTAAATATTAAAAATGTCTTTGTTCACGATATTTTGAGTTAGGATCTTGAAGGATGATTGAAGTTAGGTGATACCTAAAGTTTTTGCTATCAATAGTGGAGAGTGGCTATTCATCACCAACGATCATCTTAGCTATCAAAAATTTTATTTTGTTGTTGTCACAACTTGTAACAGTCATTTCATTTTCCCCTTTAATTACGTTAGGGTAAAAAATGTTTGGTACCTTGATATAAACTTCTTTATGTTATACAACTACAATTTTCTCTTCAAATAATAGGTTTTACCTTTGGAAATCTTGGTCAATATCTTATGACAATACTTATATTCAATCTTTTTCAACTTCATCAATTGATCTTATCTTATTGAAGTGATTATAAATGTCACTTCCTAATGGACTTTTTTGTTTAACCTGAATCATTTTTTTTATATTTGGTGTCGAATTAGACCTTTCCGTTGGTATATTTTCTAGTAACATATTAGAATTCTCTAATAAAGGAATATGCTCGTCCAATTAAACATTCAATATATATGAGCATATAAGTTTACATCTTCTCTTACAAAAAAAAATTGATGTAGACAATATATCTAACACTCTAAAAAATGAAAATGAAACCAATGTTATAAATTTAAAAAATGAAAATGAAACCAATGTTATAAATTTACTTATTTATTTGAGAGTTTCTTGTTGTTTTTAATACTTATTTTTTTCTTATTGTGTTTTTTGATCTTATACGCCTTCATGGATAAAAAAGAAGAGCAATTAGGGTGAAATAGGGACAGAAAATAGAAGAATTAACTTTATTTTGGTGGTTTCCAGTGTAAGTTTACACAATCGTGTACCTGCCCGTGTAGCTCTTTATGGTGGTGGTTTTTTTTGCAATGTTTGAAGATTGAAGCAAGACTGGGGGATATGGTCATCCACAAGGGCATATGAGTGATCATTTCCACTCTAAAAATCCTAAATTTAAGCTATAAATGGATAAAACAGTAAGAAAATTGGGCAAAAAAGGTCCATAGGAGGATCGAGAAAGCATAAATTGATGGCCTATAATGATAGAGAGAACAAAGAACAAGCAAAGAAACATATTTGGCGTGGATTTTCAATAATATAAAGTGGATTTCATGAAGATTAAAAGGGATCTCATCATACTTATTTTAGTTTTTTGTTTTTTCTTTAGTCTTAAAGTTATGACTATGAGCAAAATTTTTTTGGTACTTAGATTAGAAAAACTCTAGGATAAACTTTGTAGTGATTTTATTTTAACTTAATTCATTGTTTAATTTCATTGAGATTCAATAGTGTATTTGTAATTATTCTTGAATTAATATTGCTAAAATATAATTTCATGCAAGATTAAAAAATTCTTTTGCATGAATAGATCAATCATAATTGAAAGAAGTTTTATGAAAAACTAAAGATAGGTTGACATAAATCCTCCATATTAAGGTTAAATCTAATAGTGAAATTCACGAATTGATTAATGCAATCTTAGAGATTTTAACTAGAAAGAGGTTTTAGTTAATTAATCGAGAATTAGTTGATAATAATCTTAAGAAAGATATTAATATAAGATAAGAATTTTCATGGTCCAATGAACTAAAGATTAAATTGATTAGTAAAATCATGATTCCATGATAAGTCCTAAGGGATTTAAAATCCAAGCACCAATATTTTCCTTAATTATTTCTTAGTTTAATCTTCATTCTAGATAGTTAATTCTATTGATTTATTTTAGTTTTTTGTTTTAATTTTGCATTTGATTTATCTTAAACACTATAATTTGTTATGGTTGATAATAGAAAGGAGGTAAGTACTAGCAATTCTAGTCCTTATGGGATCACTCGTACTTATCAGTGCTAGCTACAACTACACCATACACTTGTTATTTAAAACATAAAATTACATATCAAGTTTTTTCGTCATTAGCGGGGACTAGAATATTACAAATCATTATTTTATTAATCTAACCATTTTTCCTTTTTAGATAGTTTTTATTTCTTTTCTTTTACAATTATTTTTCCTTATCACTTTCATTTTTGATTTTGTGTCTGTGTCTTGTTTTTAAAATTTGGGTATTCCTTGTTATAGCCACCAAATACAATGGAATGATGGAGAGTATTGTTAGGGGGATTCTGGCATGCCATCACCTATGGTAGCTTCGGAAGCTTAGAATAAGAGGCATGATGATATGTGTTCGGTATCTCAATTGATATCTATGACGTGTTTTGACATTTGTGGGGGATGACAACCTAATCATAAATTTCAAGCAGCAAACTATATATAGAAGCATCTGAATTGCATGAAGAACTAGCCTAAAGATACCCATTATAAGAATACATATAATCTAGAATGGAGGACTTTGTATGGATCGATCATGCTTTATTTGGATTTCTAGACCAACAGTAGCAAGAGGAAGAGGAACATCTTAGATATGTCCTCATGAAAGGCATTGCTTTATAAGAGGCTGCCCTTTATAGACTCCAAGAGCTAGTTACTTCATTAAAATACACTAAGTTAAACTTGAGGGATCATGTGAGTGCATTAATTTTCCAGAGTAGAGAGGAGCTAAAAGTTGAATACATGGAGGAATTTATGGATCAAGAAAAGAAGGAAGAAGATTCAACAAAGAAGACAGAGGTTGAAAAAAAGGAGGAAGCTATTGTTTAAGAAGAGAAATAATAGGGGATAAATTATCAACAATTATCTTATAGTATGGAGCGCTCCTAGTTTCCATAAAACAAACTATTAAAATCAATCAAAGATCCAAGAGGTTTTGTTATTTCTTTTGTAACTGTAACACCCCACTCCCGCTTGACCCGAACCCGACATCGATGGTGATATCCGAGCCCGTGCCCTGCGAGGGTGACGTGCTACATCACTCAGTCAAAACTCAGTATAATTTTTTTTGAAACACAAACAAGCATAATGCGGAAGACAATAAACATACAATCATTAATAAGTACATTGGCCATGGGGGCCCTTT